>JARQOD010000003.1:267005597-267097060 GCA_033576555.1 Oophaga sylvatica | reverse complement strand
TATCCAATGTACATATGGGGTTACTAAGCACCGCGCGGCACCTAGTTACCCGATATGTACCCTGGTTACCGGCTCTCAGCTTCTGTTGTAGAGCACTGAGAGTCGGTATCTAGGGTATATATCGGGTAACTAGGTGCCGCGCGGTGCTTAGTTACCCGCTGTTTACCCTGGATACCAGCGTGCTCGCTGGTCCTGATCGCTGGTGAGTCTGCCTATGTGACAGCTCACCAGCGATCAGCTAACGATGTCCCAGCGATCCCATCCACGTCGTATCGTTGGTGGGATCGCTGGGACATTGAACAGTGTGACGGGACCCTTACTGTACAGGAACATGGTCTGATTATACCACAGCTCCAGTGCAGGGGGGAAGCAAAAGACTATACAGAGAGGCCAGCATGGGATCGCAAATGATTCTTTCTCGAGGTAAAACATTGATCTCAAAAAGAATCATTTGCGATCCAATGCTGTAATGTCCAGGTGTGTCAGGTGTGTAAGGTGTGACAGACAGTCATCCTGGATCCGGCTGTAGAGGGCCTTTGTGATTAGCGCAAGCACCTTCTTAATTTTTGTATCTCTGTTGTGGAGCGATATCCCTCGCTGTTTAGGACCCAACGGTTACCTCCACCTTCTGCTGCTACTTAGCCCCCTGTGCTGAAGGTTTTTATTCATTCCATGGCTGCAGCAGGTTGCTGGTGTTAGCTCTTACATGCCTCTGTCTAACTGGATGTACTAACAGTCGTTTAGTTCCATTTCAGAGAGCTCTTAGAGGATTGCTGGCGTGACATCTCGGTTGTCTTCTCAAGCTAAGTGTCCCCTTATTTGTCTAGCCTATTTGTCTTTAGTTGTAGTGGGGACTGAATAACGCATACCACATTCCCTCCCTAACCAGGGTCAATTGCTAGGGTCATACAGGGATCAGGTTCCTGCTCGGCGATAGGTGCAGAACCTATATAGGGTTGGTTAGGGCAGTCAGGGTGATTTTAGATCTGCCTGGGGTCTCCACTCCCCACTTCCCTAGTGTTTGGGGTCCCCCTCCCTTTTCCCTTTCCCCACTTTCTTAGTGTTTGGGCTCCCCCCTCCCTTTCCCCTTTGTTGTGTGACGCGCACCACATTGGTGGTACCAGGGCTATGGGGTCCTCGGAACCAAGCCCATGGAAGTCTATGGGGAATGTCACTGGCAGCAGAGCTCGGTCCGTGGCCCTGGCGGTCATGCAATGGGGGAATATTTACAGGGGATTGTAGATTAGAATAGTTTGTGACGCCACCTGTGGTCTCTGATCTGATTGACCAGCGCTGCAGGGTAGATCTCTGAGGGGATGTTATGGCAGCTAGATGTTAAGTCCCCCACAGGTGGGACTGGTCCCTCAAAGCCTATGGTGGTGATGCAGGGTGCAGATAAGAATTCAGTCACACACAATGCAGTCTCTTTCCATACCTTTACTTGTAGATGTTGCAGGTATGTCCCGGGAAGCTGGTCAGGTTGGAGAATGCACATTCAGGGAACTGTTGAGCAGGTTAGAGGCCTCCTTTCTCCTTGTAATGTGTGTGAGTACAAACTTGCATAAAGTCAAGTGCAACTCTTTCAATAGCAACTACGCCCGGCCGACATTGTGGTAGAGTCTTTTCATTGGTAAAACTAAGTCTATATTTGCTGATCAGGCTAGACTCCTGTTCTCCTGACTCCAGTTACGTATCGACACATTGGGCTACCCTCTGTGACTTGAAGTCCAGCAAGGCCTCCGGTTTTCTTATCACTAGACATAAAGTACTAGCAATGCTTCGGACCCCGGTGTCCGGTTTAATTGAGTGAGGGTGATTTGTCCCTTTGTCACTCTTACTTCTCCACTCGCCCTTCGCCCTGCTCTCGCCCTTAACATAAGCACGTGTAGCAATGGTGTCAAGGTCAGCTTTCCTTCAGTGCTCACTGACCTGTTCTCAGTTGGCTCGTTGGTATAACTGCTGTGATTCCTTTCCTTCCTTCTTTCTTAGACCCCACTTCGAGTGGCTATCAGGAACTTCTGTCAACTGATTTCAATGCACGCTCTGAGAGTCACTTTCCACTTTCTTAGGAACACAGGCAGCTTGTTCTGAGTAGCAGGTTAAGGGGTAGCTCTGACTAGGCTAAGATGATTCACTTCACCCGTACTAGCCTCCACTTCCGTATAAGATGAGCTACACAAGCTCTGTCAGGATTCAGTCTTCTCTCCTCTCCCTCCGTCTGTCTCTGACTGAAACAGAAACTAAACTGCTCTGAAGATGGATGGGATGACTCACTCCTGAGCCACCCGAGCTTGACTGACTAACTACTGCTACGTCACACACCTAAATAGTCTAATATGCCTCTAGTGGCAATGTTGAGAAGTGTGCGTGAATGAATATCAGGCTTTACAGTTACCTTTCTGTGCACTTTCCAGGAGACATGTGTGCCCTGCGCAGCTGGGCCACACATCCCCCCCTAGTTAAACTCAGCACTCCCAGGCTGAAATAGAAAAGAAAAACATTTTTGTTTTGCATATAACATCAACAACTCATCCCTTGCGGGAGGTAAGGACTCTTTAACGTTACAATGTTTACATGGATCATTAGAAAAATATGAAAATACTTTTCATAATAAATACAAGATACTTGTGGAGGACCCGCACCAAACCTCCCACGTGGGTCCTGGGTGGGCTGCAGGACTTTTGAGCTGCAGACCTCACTCTAGGCCACACCATACAGGTTTTTCTTCAGAGGTAGTTTAGGTTTATGTAAAACCAAAATGGGGCACCGAAGTGCGAACTATTTACAAGAAAGTTTTTGGGCTGGCAAAGTCCACAGCCACGCAGTCCTTTGCATGATAAAACACTTTCAAGTAAAATCACATTTCACTTTAACTCTTTACCCAGCGGGTATTCTACTTTAAATAAGCAAACATACTATGTCAACATTTATCAATAGTGAAGTGCAAATCTTCATCTTTTTCAAACTTTATACATGTTCAGGTGCAGTAAACCCCTGTCTGGGTCCTACTGTTTTTCATCTTTCTTGCTTACAACAATTACTTTTTCCATCCCTGGGGCCAGAAGTATACGATGCCCTGGGAACCCATCACAAGAAGATCGTGTCCTGCAATGTACGTTTGTGTAGCGACATCTTTTGTTTGATCTGGGGACCCAACGGGTGTCTCCCTGAAGTAGAATGCAGGTTGCGTTGCAGAAGGTGCCGCAGTGTACAATTCAGATTGCGCTTCAGAACTGGTCGCAGGTTGCGATGCTGAAATGGTCGCAGATGGCGATGCCGAAATAGTCGCAGGTTGCGTTATGGGTGCACGGCCTGGTGCGGACGCCAAAGATGACGCTGCTGGGCGTTCGCGGTCTGTGGCACGGAAGACCTCACTGGCTTCAGGGACGGGGTCACTGACACGGGTGACGTTTAAGGCGTACCACCCTTTTAACCCCCAGTGCCGCGTGTAGCTGACAATGTCCCCGTTTACAAGATCCCTCCCAGGGTGCCCGATGGTAAGTGGGACTCCACATCTCTCCGACTCACAAAGATCTCTTGGTATAGGCCCGGCTCATGTATGAAGCCCCAGCCTTTGCGGAGCTGGAACCCTGTTATGCACCCCTGGCGCCGCGGTTCCCGTCGCGTACCTTTGTTCTTCCGGACGGTCTCCTTGTCAGCGAGGAACTTTTCATGGTACCGCTGCCGCTGCTGCTGCGCCTCTCTCTGCTCCTGTTGGCGTTGCTTATCCCGATCACGGCGTCGCTGCTCATTCTCCACTTTTACAGCATAAGTGACGTCATCCAGATACTGCATTGCGTCCCAATCGATTTCTGGCAATGATGGCTGGGACCCCTCCGGTGTTCCTACCGGGGAACTGTAATCTGCTGCGGCCTCCTGGCCTAGCTGGCACTCCGGAACAGGCAGGACTCCCTCAGCCTCCTTCTCTTCCCCCGCTCCATCGGTGGGGTCAGGTACAGCTCTTTTGGGGCCGGCCTCCGGTTTTCCTTCAGCTTTCTTCAGCAGTGACACAGGAAGGTCAGGTAATGGCGTTGTTCCTGTAGGAGAGAACACTGCGTCCCACAGCAGCCGCTGTGTCTGGGTAGCCAGCGTCTCTCGGTCTCCTCCATGTCTGCCTGGTGCTGGATCAACTTTTTAAGCGCCGCATTCTCCTCCTTTATCTCCAGCAGGGTTTGTTGAAGGTCCCGGACTAGGGATGGCTCCGGTTCAAGCAACAGCTTTACTGGGGAACAGGGCCTGCGCTCCACCGCTCCCTCACACAGCTGCTCTTGTCCTTCTGCCATCTCTCTCCAGGCCAGACTGTGTTTTCCATCAGGAACAATCTGGTCTCCTCCGTGGAGGCGGGATTTGCGCTTCCTCTTTTTTGCATAGAAGATTAAGAGGAGGCGGATCTCCCTTGCAGTGGGATAGGATCTCACATTATAGTAGCATTTTGAGAGGGCGGCCATAACTTTCGCGCCACAGGGGGGGTACGCCCACGAATGCACGCGCACCTTCTTCACCAGCGCCTCAGGGCGCGAATATGGCGGTAAAATGGCGAAAATGGCGCCAAAAATCACAAAACAGCAACACAGTCTTTTTGCACAAAACAGTTCAATAGGCACACAGGACTCACATCCAGTAAGCTTCGTATCCTGTTCGTGACGCCAAAGATGACGCGCACCACATTGGTGGTACCAGGGCTATGGGGTACTCGGAACCGAGCCCATGGAAGTCTATGGGGAATGTCACTGGCAGCAGAGCTCGGTCCGTGGCCCTGGCGGTCATGCAATGGGAGAATATTTACAGGGGATTGTAGATTAGAATAGTTCGTGACGCCACCTGTGGTCTCTGATCTGATTGACCAGCCTGCAGGGTAGATCTCTGAGGGATGTTATGGCAGCTAGATGTTAAGTCCCCCACAGGTGGGACTGGTCCCTCAAAGCCTATGGTGGTGATGCAGGGTGCAGATAAGAATTCAGTCACACACAATGCAGTCTCTTTCCATACCTTTACTTGTAGATGTTGCAGGTATGTCCCGGGAAGCTGGTCAGGTTGGAGAATGCACATTCAGGAACTGTTGAGCAGGTTAGAGGCCTCCTTTCTCCTTGTAATGTGTGTGAGTACAAACTTGCATAAAGTCAAGTGCAACTCTTTCAATAGCAACTACGCCCGGCCGACATTGTGGTAGAGCCTTTTCATTGGTAAAACTAAGTCTATATTTGCTGATCAGGCTAGACTCCTGTTCTCCTGACTCCATTTACGTATCGACACATTGGGCTACCCTCTGTGACTTGAAGTCCAGCAAGGCCTCCGGTTTTCTTATCACTAGACATAAAGTACTAGCAATGCTTCGGACCCCGGTGTCCGGTTTAATTGAGTGAGGGTGATTTGTCCCTTTGTCACTCTTACTTCTCCACTCGCCCTTCGCCCTGCTCTCGCCCTTAACATAAGCACGTGTAGCAATGGTGTCAAGGTCAGCTTTCCTTCAGTGCTCACTGACCTGTTCTCAGTTGGCTCATTGGTATAACTGCTGTGATTCCTTTCCTTCCTTCTTTCTTAGACCCCACTTCGAGTGGCTATCAGGAACTTCTGTCAACTGATTTCAATGCACGCTCTGAGAGTCACTTTCCACTTTCTTAGGAACACAGGCAGCTTGTTCTGAGTAGCAGGTTAAGGGTAGCTCTGACTAGGCTAAGATGATTCACTTCACCCGTACTAGCCTCCACTTCCGTATAAGATGAGCTACACAAGCTCTGTCAGGATTCAGTCTTCTCTCCTCTCCCTCCGTCTGTCTCTGACTGAAACAGAAACTAAACTGCTCTGAAGATGGATGGGATGACTCACTCCTGAGCCACCCTAGGCTTGACTGACTAACTACTGCTACGTCACACCACTTAAATAGTCTAATATGCCTCTAGTGGCAGTGTTGAGAAGTGTGCGTGAATGAATATCAGGCTTTACAGTTACCTTTCTGTGCACTTTCCAGGAGACATGTGTGCCCTGCGCAGCTGGGCCACACATCTGCACTTACTTATCTGTCACCCAGCGTGACATGTAATATCTGTATACTCTCTTTTGCTTCCCCACCTGCCCAGGAGATGTGGTATGTTCTAATCATGTTCCTGTACAGTCAGACACTGCCATTACACAGTAAGTAGCAGGGGCACATTTATAAGATTATCTCAGCACAAACAAAACCATACCATGACTGGATAAAATTACTATACTCTGACTGGATAACACCACCTCAACGTGACTGCATAACATCACCACAATGTGACTGGATAAACGTCACCATTCTGTGGTGACTTTGACTGATTTACCCTACATATTCTTGATCTAGTCTAGATCACAATAATGATTTCTTCCAGCTACACATGTGCAACAGAACATGAATGAATGAAAATCCCTCAAACAAGAATTGAAAGACCCTTGTCTCACTATAAAAAGCATTTACAAGCGGTGATATTTGCAAAAGGCTGTGCTACTAGGTACTAATCATGTAGGGTACCCAGACTTTTGCATCAACCCATTTTCCTTTTTGTAATTTTTAAAATGTAAAAGATAACAAAATATATATTGTTTTGCGTAAAATACAAAGGAAATGTGTCATCTTTAACTTTATGCCTTTTAGAGATCATTTCATCTTCTATATGCATAACTGTTCACAATAACAATAATTTTGAATAGGGGTGCCCAAACTTTTACATGCCACTGTAATGATAGACCGTTTTGTTTTCATCCTGATCTCTAAACCTACTTTTTAGCATCGATAAGATCTGAAAATGATTACAAACACTTCCAGATCTCCATTCATGATAGTATCAATGTAGGGGGGAGGAACAGAGTTGACAGGAATATGAGAGCAGCAGTTGTAGAAGTGTTTGTAATCACATATAGATCCCCCCGTACTAACTGCCGTAAGTGATTTTGATCACACTCAGCTCTGCTGTTCTCTATAGAATAGCTGCAGAGATCAGCACTGAAACCAGGGCTATCATTAAATATCAGAGGAGAAAGCATGTTCTTCTGATCTTCAAGGGGTCAGTATTAGATTTCCCCTTTATAACACTCCTTGTCATGGTTGGTCAATCTCATGCAAGGAAGAACACACCCCTGGATCCAAATGTCTGGTAACACCTTGTTGAACTATAACAAATATAACCTTATTTTTACAAACTAACATCTCTGCAACAGAGAGGAGAAATTAAAAAAACTACATTTTCCTCAGCAACTACTATTCCATGATGTGGCCACATATTTCTAGTGATGTTTATGTGTTGGAATATGTTTGGTGCAACAACTCCATTTCTGTCCATGAGTGTTTAGTTGCTAGATTGTATGCTGTTTATAAAGTTAAAAAAAACTCCCAGAGGCTCACACAGGGATAGCATGTGACTGTATTTCCTGTTTTCCTGTGTCTGTGTATGAGAGAAGCAGCCTGCAGTAGATGCTGCACAGATAGAGACATACAAATGATTTATTCCTGATCTTTTAAGGTTATCATATATTGTTTCTGTTTGTCCCTGAATAAAGAAGCTCTGTTGTCACACGCTTGGAAAGTGTAACGCTGGTATTGTCTGTACTTTGTTTTCCAGCGTTACTTTGCATGTTTTTTGCATTAACCCTTTTGCTCCTTTCCCCCTAACCAGCTGGGATACTGTTGTCTGTTACCTATATGGATGCTGCTCAGTTCCCGGCTCTGCTGCGTACCCGTACTTGCGTGAGTGGCTCCGCTGCTTTGCATGACCGCCCGCATGTGCGGTTCCTGACTTGCTGTGAAAGCCGTCCGTAGCTTGCAAAGTCCTCTGCAGTGGTGCATGACTTACTGCGTGGTTGGCAGCAGCCATTGTTGGGTTCCCTCTGTGTTGTGCTGTCTGGCTCTGCATAGGGGGCGCGGCCCACACCTGTCCTGCTTTTATGTGGATTGGGTGTTTACTAGAATTACTGCTCCAGCCTATCGCTGTGAAGCAGCTCATATATAAAGTTCCCCAGCCCTAGTGGGCGTTGCCAGAGCTTCGCATTGAATCCACACTGAATCCCTGAACCTAGCCGTATGTGGTTGTGTGTTCAGCTCCTGCTCTGAAGTTGATCAGCTCTGGAGAGCTGATTCCCTGTTCCTGCTGTGTCTTGTTCCCTGATCCTGGATCAAACCCGGTACCTGAATGTCTGAATTGTGTCTTGTGTTTCCGCCTATGCTGGGGGCTGATTACCCAGATCGCCGTTCCTGGAGGCTGTATATCCAGGCCTGTTCCTGCTGTGTCTATTTACCTGAACCCCTGATCTTAGATCGCATCCTGTACCTGACTTTCTGAACTGTTTCCTCTGTGTTATGTTCCTGAAATCCTGCTGTGTCCTGAACCCTGTGCCAGTGTCTGTGAATCCTTGCTATATAACCTGAGTTCATCTTGGAAGGAGGAGTCCGGTGTGTGCTGAGTTTCTGTTACTCTGTGCTCAGCCTCTTTGCAATCCCCGGCCAGCTCCCGTTGAGCCTGGCGGGGCTTGCACCAGACCGCTGGGGTTCCTTTTCAGGTCGCTGCCAGATGTCCGGTTCCTATGCCTGATGACCATGGCCTGATGTCCGATGTCCGACGACCACTTCCAGATGTCCGGATCCTATCCTTCTTGCCTGATGTCCGGATCCTGCCGATCATTGCCAGATGTCCGGAGCCTGCTGATCGGTGCCAGATGTCCGGAGTCCGAGGCCTGTGTTCCAGTCCGTGTTCCTGTGATTCAATCCATGTTCCTGTCCGTGTTCCTGACTCCCTGAGACCCAGTCCGTGTTCCTGTCTGTGTTCCTGACTCTCTGAGATCCAATCCGTGTTCCTGTGCAGTCTAACTCTGTTTCAGCCATCAGCTCCTGATTCCAGTTACCTGTCTGTTACCTGTCGGCTTGCCTGTCTGCCATCCGTCTGCAGTTCCTTCCAGAGGTTCGGACGTCATCTGCAGAGATCCCCGGCTCTTGCCTGCTCACCTAGGAGCGATCATCTGCCATCCGACTGCAGCTCCATCCGGAAGTTCGGACATCATCTGCAGAGATCCCCGGCTCTTGCCTGCTCACCTGGGAGCGATCATCTGCCATCCGACTGCAGCCTACCTGGAGGCTCCACCATATCAGGTCGTATATACCTGCCTGTCTAGAGACTGCCTGGTCACTTACTGTGACAACCTGCCTGTCTAGAGACTGCCTGGTCACTTACTGTGACAACCTGCCTGTCCCAGAGACTGCCTGGTCACTTGCCGTGACAACCTGCCTGTCCCAGAGACTGCCCTGGTCACTTTCCGTGACAACCTGCCTGTCCCAGAGACTGCCTGGTCACTTGCCGTGACAACCTGCCTGCCTGGTCACTTGCCGTGACAACCTGCCTGCCCTGGTCACTTGCCGTGACAACCTGCCTGCCTGGTCACTTGCCGTGATAACCTGCCTGCCTGGTCACTTGCCGTGACAACCTGCCTGCCCTGGTCACTTGCCGTGACAACCTGCCTGTCCCAGAGATTGCCCTGGTCACTAGCCGTGACAACCTGCCTGTCCCAGAGACTGCCTGGTCACTTGCCGTGACAACCTGCCTGTCCTGCCGGTTCTTCCTTGGTCTACCCTGTGATGACGTCTGTCCTGGGTCGGTGTCTGATGTTCTCCTGCTGAGCCTGTGCTACGCCTGAGGCCTGAGAGAGAGGCCGTCCTAGTATGCCCGTGCCAGATGACCCTGGACTTCATCAACCCGTGATGACCCCGCCATCGTCTGACGTTCGTCCTGGGCCGGTGTCTGATGTTCTCCTGCTGAGCCTGTGCTACGCCCGAGGCCTGAGAGTGTGGCCATACTAGTATGCCCGTGCCAGATGATTCTGGACTTCATCAACCCGTGATGACCCCGCCATCGTCTGAAGTCTGTCTGAGGTCGGTGTCTGATGTTCTCCTGCTGAGCCTGTGCTACGCCTAAGGCCTGAGAGAGAGGCCGTCCAAGTATGCCTGTGCCAGATAACCCTGGACTGCATCTACCCGTGATGTCCTCCAGCACTCGTCTGTGATCCTGAGTTGTGTACCCTTCTCTGATGTGCGGAATCGGGAGCCCGGTCTTATGTTATGTTTATTTACTTTGTTTCTTTAAGTAAACTTTATGTTTCTTCTTACCTGAAGTTGTGCGGTGTTGTCTAGTCCTGCAGGTCGCCACCTTGCCCACATGCTCAGCTGCCACGGATCCCGGTCGCTGCCCTTCCCTAGTCCGGGCAGGCCCGGGTCTCCCTCCGTGGTCCAGTGGGTCCACATTCTCTTACCATCTGGGACCCATGCCTCACGTCGTCGTGGACTGGCGGCGTGGGAGCATTGGCTAGCTAGGCAAGCTATGCCATGTCCCGACGCCCCACAGCCGTGGGAAGCGCCACAGTAAGCTCTGGCCATGGACTCCGCTGAGCATGTGCGGTCTGCAGGACTTTCTCCAAGCTCCACCTGATGTGTGAACTAGACTACTTGGTCCCCACAGGGTAAGTGGACTAGATGGCTCGATTCCCCGCTTGGTCAGCGGTTCGGACTTTTCGAGCTATTAACTCTGCTGCCATATTGTGAACTATGGGACTTACCGCCAAACCCAAGTGAATTTTTCTGGGGAATTTTTTTTTTACTTGGGTCTTCGGAAGAGGGGGCCTGAGGAGGGGGATACTGTAACGCTGGTATTGTCTGTACTTTGTTTTCCAGCGTTACTTTGCATGTTTTTTGCATTAACCCTTTTGCTCCTTTCCCCCTAACCAGCTGGGATACTGTTGTCTGTTACCTATATGGATGCTGCTCAGTTCCCGGCTCTGCTGCGTACCCGTACTTGCGTGAGTGGCTCCGCTGCTTTGCATGACCGCCCGCATGTGCGGTTCCTGACTTGCTGTGAAAGCCGTCCGTAGCTTGCAAAGTCCTCTGCAGTGGTGCATGACTTACTGCGTGGTTGGCAGCAGCCATTGTTGGGTTCCCTCTGTGTTGTGCTGTCTGGCTCTGCATAGGGGGCGCGGCCCACACCTGTCCTGCTTTTATGTGGATTGGGTGTTTACTAGAATTACTGCTCCAGCCTATCGCTGTGAAGCAGCTCATATATAAAGTTCCCCAGCCCTAGTGGGCGTTGCCAGAGCTTCGCATTGAATCCACACTGAATCCCTGAACCTAGCCGTATGTGGTTGTGTGTTCAGCTCCTGCTCTGAAGTTGATCAGCTCTGGAGAGCTGATTCCCTGTTCCTGCTGTGTCTTGTTCCCTGATCCTGGATCAAACCCGGTACCTGAATGTCTGAATTGTGTCTTGTGTTTCCGCCTATGCTGGGGGCTGATTACCCAGATCGCCGTTCCTGGAGGCTGTATATCCAGGCCTGTTCCTGCTGTGTCTATTTACCTGAACCCCTGATCTTAGATCGCATCCTGTACCTGACTTTCTGAACTGTTTCCTCTGTGTTATGTTCCTGAAATCCTGCTGTGTCCTGAACCCTGTGCCAGTGTCTGTGAATCCTTGCTATATAACCTGAGTTCATCTTGGAAGGAGGAGTCCGGTGTGTGCTGAGTTTCTGTTACTCTGTGCTCAGCCTCTTTGCAATCCCCGGCCAGCTCCCGTTGAGCCTGGCGGGGCTTGCACCAGACCGCTGGGGTTCCTTTTCAGGTCGCTGCCAGATGTCCGGTTCCTATGCCTGATGACCATGGCCTGATGTCCGATGTCCGACGACCACTTCCAGATGTCCGGATCCTATCCTTCTTGCCTGATGTCCGGATCCTGCCGATCATTGCCAGATGTCCGGAGCCTGCTGATCGGTGCCAGATGTCCGGAGTCCGAGGCCTGTGTTCCAGTCCGTGTTCCTGTGATTCAATCCATGTTCCTGTCCGTGTTCCTGACTCCCTGAGACCCAGTCCGTGTTCCTGTCTGTGTTCCTGACTCTCTGAGATCCAATCCGTGTTCCTGTGCAGTCTAACTCTGTTTCAGCCATCAGCTCCTGATTCCAGTTACCTGTCTGTTACCTGTCGGCTTGCCTGTCTGCCATCCGTCTGCAGTTCCTTCCAGAGGTTCGGACGTCATCTGCAGAGATCCCGGCTCTTGCCTGCTCACCTAGGAGCGATCATCTGCCATCCGACTGCAGCTCCATCCGGAAGTTCGGACATCATCTGCAGAGATCCCCGGCTCTTGCCTGCTCACCTGGGAGCGATCATCTGCCATCCGACTGCAGCCTACCTGGAGGCTCCACCATATCAGGTCGTATATACCTGCCTGTCTAGAGACTGCCTGGTCACTTACTGTGACAACCTGCCTGTCTAGAGACTGCCTGGTCACTTACTGTGACAACCTGCCTGTCCCAGAGACTGCCTGGTCACTTGCCGTGACAACCTGCCTGTCCCAGAGACTGCCCTGGTCACTTTCCATGACAACCTGCCTGTCCCAGAGACTGCCTGGTCACTTGCCGTGACAACCTGCCTGCCTGGTCACTTGCCGTGACAACCTGCCTGCCCTGGTCACTTGCCGTGACAACCTGCCTGCCTGGTCACTTGCCGTGATAACCTGCCTGCCTGGTCACTTGCCGTGACAACCTGCCTGCCCTGGTCACTTGCCGTGACAACCTGCCTGTCCCAGAGATTGCCCTGGTCACTAGCCGTGACAACCTGCCTGTCCCAGAGACTGCCTGGTCACTTGCCGTGACAACCTGCCTGTCCTGCCGGTTCTTCCTTGGTCTACCCTGTGATGACGTCTGTCCTGGGTCGGTGTCTGATGTTCTCCTGCTGAGCCTGTGCTACGCCTGAGGCCTGAGAGAGAGGCCGTCCTAGTATGCCCGTGCCAGATGACCCTGGACTTCATCAACCCGTGATGACCCCGCCATCGTCTGACGTTCGTCCTGGGCCGGTGTCTGATGTTCTCCTGCTGAGCCTGTGCTACGCCCGAGGCCTGAGAGTGTGGCCATACTAGTATGCCCGTGCCAGATGATTCTGGACTTCATCAACCCGTGATGACCCCGCCATCGTCTGAAGTCTGTCTGAGGTCGGTGTCTGATGTTCTCCTGCTGAGCCTGTGCTACGCCTAAGGCCTGAGAGAGAGGCCGTCCAAGTATGCCTGTGCCAGATAACCCTGGACTGCATCTACCCGTGATGTCCTCCAGCACTCGTCTGTGATCCTGAGTTGTGTACCCTTCTCTGATGTGCGGAATCGGGAGCCCGGTCTTATGTTATGTTTATTTACTTTGTTTCTTTAAGTAAACTTTATGTTTCTTCTTACCTGAAGTTGTGCGGTGTTGTCTAGTCCTGCAGGTCGCCACCTTGCCCACATGCTCAGCTGCCACGGATCCCGGTCGCTGCCCTTCCCTAGTCCGGGCAGGCCCGGGTCTCCCTCCGTGGTCCAGTGGGTCCACATTCTCTTACCATCTGGGACCCATGCCTCACGTCGTCGTGGACTGGCGGCGTGGGAGCATTGGCTAGCTAGGCAAGCTATGCCATGTCCCGACGCCCCACAGCCGTGGGAAGCGCCACAGAAAGTATCCTGAATAATCCACTGCCAACATTATGATGCATCATATAGTGACACATTACGAAATTGTATGGGTACACCTTTTTGCAACAGTTTGACAAAGGTCCATTCCTGTTCTAGCATGATTGTGTCACTAAAACAAGGTTCTTAAACAAATTTTATGAAAGATTCTTCTACTAATTTCTCTGACATTTAAAAGTTGCAATTTTTTTGCAAGCCCTACTTGGACAAAAATTGGGACTTTTTGCTCCCTTTCTGCTCTTATGCTATATAGTAGGCAGTAGAGATGAGCAGATAAATTCACAAAGGATCGCGATCAAGTTGAATTTCCTGAAGTTGGCAGTTTCAATCAAATTAGAACATTTTGAGATTTGATTCGAGGTTCACCAGAAAAATCCCAACTTACACGGCACCATTTCTCACACTGCTAAAACATCAGAGAGCAGGCAATCCAATTTTGAGCTCCAAAATTCAAATGGCGCTCCTTCCCTTCTGAGCCCTGCTGTGCACCCAAACAGTAGTTTTCCACCATATATGGGGTATCAACATACTCAGGAGAAATTGCCCAACAAACTGCCCAACATTTTCTCCTATTACCCTTGTAAAAATACAAAATTTGGGGCTAAGTGAACATTTATGTGGGAAAAATTAAAATGTTAATTTTTTTTTCTTTCCTCATTGCTTTAATTCCTGTAAAGCACCTAAAGGGTTAATAAAGTTCTTGGATGTGGTTTTGAGCACATTGAGAGGTGTAGTTTTAAAAATGTTGTTACTTTTGGGTATTTTTTGTCACATAGTCACCTCAAAATCACAATGTGATGTGGTCCCTAAAAAATGGTTTTGTCAGTTTGGTTGGAAAAACAAGAAATTGCTGAGCAGCTTCTAACCCTTCTAACTTAAGAAAAAAAATATGCTTCAAAAACTGTGCTGATGTAAGGCAGACATTTGGTGAATTTTTTTATTAACTATTTTGTGTGACATAAATTTCTTGTTTAAAGGCATAAAAATTAAAATTTTGAAAATATCAAAATTTACGCTGTTTCCGATATTTTCACAAATAAACAAAAGTCATATAGAACAAAATTTACCACTATCATGAAATACAATATGTCACGAGAAAGCAGTCTCAGAATCAGTGGGATCCGTTGACGTGTTCCAGAGTTATTACCACTAAGTGACAGTGGTCAGAATTGTAAAAATTGGCCTGGTCAGGAAGGTGAAAACAGGCTGGAGGGTGAAGGATTTACTGATCAATTTTTCTATTTCTGGCAGCCAAGCTGTAGCTGTCAAACTCAAAACTCCTAAATTATCTACTTTCTTAACTTGTTCAGATATGGAGTCATATAATTCATTTTTCATTATAATTTACGTATTCCAGGCATTAAAATTTAAACTTAAAGTCTATGTCACAACATGTATAAATTTAGCAGCTAAAGAGTTAATGAGAAGTAACATCTTATTGGCTAGAATCATGCCGTGCATATATATATCTGAAGTTAGCTCAGGCGGAGATATTCCATAACCTCTGAGGAAACATGATAGCTTACCTTTTCTGCCTGGCATGCCTTCTGTGTGTCAGAGATATAGGGGCACAGGAAGACACAGGTGAGGCAGGGGACCCTTACCTGGCACTAATCCATCAAGTTTTACTGTATATTTATATTTCCGCCTTTCCTTTTCAGTCAGATTTCCTTAACTCTTATTTCTCCTTTTATTTCCATAAAGCTCAGATTTCAGTGGAGTTCACCGTTATCAACGACCTTTTTGGAGACAGCTTTAAAAATGGTATTATTGTGTCGGTGAAGAAAGGTTCCACTCTTCTTGAGGTCATGCAGCAAGCAGAAGCACTTGATCCTAAAAACTTCAGGTGAGATGTAGCAGAGGTGAATGACGTTTGCTGGAATGGTCTTTTTGACTAGACCAGATGTGGAATTCACAGTAGTTCTAAAATAGAATTATATCTGCGCCAAAGGACAGATCGTCCTTGGGCCCCCTAAAGCTCCAATGTACAGGGAAGCATGTTAAGAGGTTCTGTGGTGGGCTGACATGTTATGGTATCATTTGTGGTGAATACACCAGCAAAACTTTTTATAAAGAGAAATCTGACTTTCCTTGTATCTTTCTAAACTGTACCATATAGTATATAGTGTCCCCTGTTATTTTGTGGAGTCTGCACTACAAAATTCTCAGACCATCTCAGCCACTAATGTAGTTTGTTCTATGTGTTGAACTTTATAAAGGTTATACGTGGTTTTCCGACCATAAAAGAGCTAAAAAATAAAAATCTTACCTCTTAGGCTAAGTGCACACGTTCAGGATTATTTGCGTTTTTTTCGCGGGAAAAAACGCGTCAAAAACACATGAATTAAGCATCCTATCATTTAGAATGAATTTAGAATGAATTCCGCAATTTTTGTGCACATGGCGCGTTTTTTTCCGCGAAAAAAACGCATCGCTGAAAATCTAGCAACATGTCCATTAATTTTGCGGATTTCTAGCGTTTTTCCCGCTATATTATTGACCTAGAAAGTTCAGGAAAAAATCGTGGCAAAAACGCGTCAAATCCGCGCAAAAAACGCACCCAAAACGCGCAAAAGTCCGGTTTTGCTCAGGAATATTCTGCAAACATTCCTGAACGTGTGCACTTAGCCTTAAATTTGTTGTCATGCTGTTGGTCATCAGGGTCCCCTGCAACTTTCAAAATGTCATTCTGGTAACCAGTCCTTGCTTGCCTTCATTTGAGTTTGATTTTTAGGTAGTTGTTGAGCCCTTTGAAAGAACCAAGTATGGACTGCAAACATCTGTCATGGAATTCATAAGAAAGACTTGCTTGATCCTCTGCACCTTGTACTTTGGCTTGTTTTGGTAAAGTTTTTTACCACAAAGATGTATTTCATTAATTTGTTCCAGATTTAGAAAAAAGGTCTGATGTTTATTTTCCAAATGTCATAATAATATTGTCAATCATGGGCTAGCTCTAATATACATTTTCTTATAAGTCCAAAATACTGATAAAACTTAGTAATCATTTTCTAATATCGGTTATAAAAAACATTTCATACAAAAGGCTTTTGTTTCATGTTGTTACTGTCCAAATCACAATCATGTTTCAAATCTATGGACTCTTGCGAATGCCACTGAACGGTGCTTTTTTTCTCTCATATCATTTCTCTTATAGTCATAAACGATTACCGAAGGTGATAAAAAAATGTATAAATGTATAAAAAAAATGATGCTGGTTTTGTAAGTCATTACAGCGGGAAATATACGGTATTTGATACACTTCCATTTTTGCAAGTTTTCCCACCTACAACATATGGAGAGGTCTGTAATTTTTATCATGTAATTTTTATCATAGGTACACTTCACCTGTGAGAGACAGAATCTAAAAAAAATCTAGAAAATCACATTGTATTATTTTTACATAATGAACTTGCATTTTATTGCATGATTTACATATTTAATACAATAGGAAAACAGAACTTTATTATTTGGTACAGAAGCCTTTGTTTGCAATTACAAAGACATTTCCTGTAGTTCTTGACCAAATTTGCACACACTGCAGCAGGGATTTTGGCCCACTTCGCCATACAGATCTTTCAGATTTCAGGGCTGTCACTGGGCAACATTGAGCTTTAGCTCCCTCCAAAGATTTTCTATTGGGTTCAGGTCTGGAGTCTGGCTAGGCCACTCCAGGAAATTGAAATGCTTCTTACAGAACCATTCCTTAGTTACACTGGCTGTGTGTTTTGGGTCATTGTCATACTGGAAGACCCAGCCATGACCCATCTTTAATGTTCTTATTGAGAGAAGGAGGTTGTTGGCCAAAATATCACGATACATAACCCCATCCATGCTTCCTTTAATACGGTGCAGTCATTCTGTCTCCTTTGCAGAAAAGTACCTCCAAAGTATTATGTTTCCCTCACTGTCACTGGGAAGGTGTTCTTGGGGTTGTACTCATCCTTCTTCTTTCTCCAAACACTGTGAGTGGAGTTGATACCAAAACATTTGATTTTGGTCTCATCTGACCACGTGACCTTCTCCCAGTGTGTGGACAGGTGTCTTTTATACAGGTAACAAGTTCAAACAGGTGCAATTAATACCGGCAATGAATGCGGAGTAGGAGGGCTTCTTAAAGAAAAACTAACAGGTCTGTGAGAGCCAGAATTATTACTGGTTGGTAGGTGATCAAATACTTATTTTGTGCATTCAAATACAATTTAATTATTTAAAAATCATACAATGGGATTTTCTGGCTTTTCTTTTTAGATTCTGTCTCTCACAGGTGAAATGTACCTACAATAAAAATTACAGACCTCTCCATTCTTTGTAGGTGGGAAAACTTGCAAAATTGTCAGTATCAAATACTTATTTTCCTCACTGTATGTTCTGAGCTGACACTAGAAAGTCCTCTGAAAGCTGGAGAGTGCTTCAGTAACGGGGGGAAATAAGAGCACAGGGCAGTTCAGATAGGGGCTGGTAGGGGGGGGACTCCATTATTAGGGGAACAGGTAAGGCAATTTGTCACAAAGACAGGTATCACCTAACAGTTTTTTGTCTTCCTAGCACTCAAAAACGGTCATGACGTACACCGGCAGCAATGAAATAGTTGGTGGTAGGTGGAAGATCCTTAAAAATGATTTCAGGGAATTAGGTTGTAAGCTTAAAGCAAGTGCATGTACACTAATACCAGAAGGTTCACCAACAAGATGGAGGAATTGGATTTGATATTGCTGGTAGAAAATGTTGATATGGTGGGGATAATGGAGACATGGCTGGACAAAAGTTATGACTGGGCTATTAATTTACAGGGCTATAGTCTGTTCAGGAATAACTGTACAAATAAATGAGGGGTAGGGGATTGTTTATGTGTAAATGTAGAGTCCCTGTGAGTGGAAATACTGATAGGGGTTTGTTATAAGTCTCCAAATATAATGGAAGTGGCAGAAAATATCCTCATAAAACAAAGAGATGAGGAAGCGAATCAGGGAGAAGTAATTTATTATGGGGGCTTCAAGTACACTGATATAAATTTGGGAGCAGAAACCTGTAGGTCCAGGAATGTAACCAAGTTTTTGCCAACAAAAAAAGACAATTACATTTCACAAGTGGTTTGGAACCCAACAAGAAGTGGGACACTTCAAAACCTAATATTGACCAATAGGCTGGACCACTTATCAAATATACAGGTTGGGGTTCACTTGGGTAATAGTGATCACTAAATAATACATTTTCAAATATATTTAACCCCTTCACCCCCAAGGGTGGTTTGCACGTTAATGACCGGGCCAATTTTTACAATTCTGACCACTGTCTCTTTATGAGGTTATAACTCTGGAACGCTTCAACGGATCTGAGATTGTTTTCTCGTGACATATTGTACTTCATGTTAGTGGTAAAATTTCTTCGATATACCTTGCGTTTATTTTTGAAAAAAACGCAAATATGGCGAAAATTTTGAAAATTTTGCAATTTTCAAACTTTGAATTTTTTTTCCCTTAAAACAGAGAAATATGTCACACAAAATAGTTAAGAAATAACATTTCCCACATGTCTACTTTACATCAGCACAATTTTGGAACCAAAATTTTTTTTTGTTAGGAAATTATAAGGGTTAAAAGTTGACCAGTGATTTCTCATTTTTACAGCAAAATTTACAAAGCCATTTTTTTAGGGACCACCTCACATTTGAAGTCACTTTGACGGGTCTATATAGCAGAAAATACCCAAAAGTGACACCATTCTAAAAACTGCACCCTTCAAGGTACTCAAAACCACATTCAAGAAGTTTAATAACCCTTCAGGTGCTTCACAGGAGCTGAAGCAACGTGGAAGGAAAAAATTTATATTTAACTTTTTAGCCACAAAAATGATCTTTTACAAACTTTTTTTATTTTCACAAGGGTAAAAGGAGAAAATGGGCAGATAAAGTTGTTGTGCAATTTCTCCTGAGTACGCCAATACCCTATATGTGGGGGAAAACCACTGTTTGGGCACACGGCAGAGCTCGTAAGGGAAGGAGCGCCGTTTGACTTTTTCAAACTAAAATTGGCTGGAGTTGAGATTGGACGCCATGTCGTGTTTGGAGAGCCCCTGATGCGCCTATACAGTGGAAACCCCCCACAAGTGACACCATTTTGGAAACTAGACCCCCTAAGGAACTTATCTAGATCTGTTGTGAGCACTTTGAACTCCAAAGTGTTTCACAAAAGTTTATAATGCCTGGGTGTGAAAAAAAAAAAACAATTTTCCACAAAAATGATTTTTTTAGTCCCAAATTTTTGATTTTTCCCAAGGAAATTGGACCTCAAAAGTTGTTGTCCAATTTGTCCTGAGTACGCTGATACCCCATATGTGGGGGGGGGAACTGTTTGGGCGCACGGCAGGGCTTGGAAAGGAAGCAGTAACGTTTTGGAATGCAAACATTGATGGGGGTCATGTTCCGTTTGTAGTGCCCCAGATGAGCCTAAACAGTGGAAACCCCACACAAGTGACCCCATTTTGGAAGCTAGACCCCCTAAGGAACTTATCTAGATCTTTGGTGAGCACTTTGAACCCCAAGTGCTTCACACAAGTTTATAATGCCCGGCATGAAAATAAAAAATCCTATTTTTTTCCCACAAAAATTATCTCTTAGTCACTATTTTTTTATTTTCCCATAGGTAACAGGAGAAATTGGACCTCAAAAGTTGTTGTCCAATTGGTCCTGAGTACGCTGATACCCAATATGTGGGGGGGAACCACTGTTTGTGCGCATGGCAGAGCTCGGAATGGAAGGAGCACCATTTGACTTTTTCCAACCAAAATTGGCTGGAATTGAGATTGGACGCCATGTTGCATTTGGAGAGTCCCTGATGTGCCTAAACAGTGGAAACCCCCCACAAGTGACCCCATTTGGGAAACTAGACCCCCTAAGGAACTTATCTAGATCTTTGGTGAGCAATTTGAACCCCCAAGTGCTTCACATAAGTTTATAACGTAGAGCCGTAAAATTAAAAAATCATATTTTTTCCACAAAATTGATCTTTTCACCCCAACCTTTATTTTCCCAAGGGTAACAAGACTCCAAAAGTTATTGTGCAATTTGTCATGAGTACGCTGATACCCCATATGTGGGGGTAAACCACTGTTTGGGTGCATGGCAGAGTTTGGAAGGGAAGGAGCGCCGTTTGACTTTTTCAACGCAGAATTGGCTGGATGCTATGTCGTGTTTGGAGAGCTCCTGATCTGCTTAAACAGTGGAAACCCCCCACAAATGACACCATTTTGGAAACTAGACCCCTCAAGGAACTTATCTAGATGTGTGGTGAGCACTTTGAACCCTAAAGTGCTTCACAGAAGTTTATAACGCACAGCCGTAAAATAAAAAATCTTTACAAAATGATTTTTTTGCCCCCAATATTTTATTTTCACAAGGGTAACAGGAGAAATTGGTCCCCAAAAGTTGTTGTCCAATTTGTCCTGAGTACGCTGATACCCAATATGTGGGAGTAAACTACTGTATGGGCGCACGTCGGGCTTGGAAGGGAAGTAGTGACGTTTTGGATTGCAGACTTTGATGGAATGGTCTGGGGGCGTCATGTCGCATTTGGAGAGCCCCTGATGCGCCTAAACAGTGGAAACCCCCCCACAAGTGACCCCATTTGGAAAATAGACCCCACAAGGAACTTATCTAGAAGTGTGGTGAGCGCTATGAAGCCACAAGTGCTTCACAGAAAATTTATAACATACAGCCGTAAAAACAAAAAAATCATTTTTTTTTTACAAAAATGATTTTGTCGCCCCCAGTTTTTTTATTTTCCCAAGGGTAACAGAAGAAATAGGACAAATTGCACAATAACTCTTGTGGTCCAGAGTACGCTGATACCCCATATGCGGGGGTAAACTACTGTTTGGGTGCATGGCAGAGCTCAGAAGTGAAGGAGCACTGTTTGACTTTTTCAACGCAGAATTGGCTGGAATTGAGATCAGACGCCATGTCACATTTGGAGAGCCCCTGATGTGCCTAAACAGCAGAAAACCCCCAATTCTAACTCCAACCCTAACCCCAACACACCCCTAACCCTAGTCCCAACCCTAACCACAAACCTAACCCTAACACACCCCTAACCCTAATCCCAACCCTAACCCTAATCTTAACGTTAGCGCCAACCCTAACCCTAACTTTAGCCCCAACCCTAACCCTAATGGGAAAATGGAAATAAATACATTTTTTTAATTTTATTATTTTTCCCTAACTAAGGGGGTAATAAAGGGGGGTTTGATTTACTATTTATAGCGGGTTTTTCTGTTTGGCAGCTGTCACGCTAAAAGATGCTTTTTATTGCAAAAAGTAGTTTTTTGCATCACCACATTTAGAGAGCTATAATTTTTGCATATTTTGGCCCACAGAGTCATGTGAGGTCTTATTTTTTGCAGGACGAGGTGACGTTTTTATTGGGACCATTTATGACCATGTGAAAGTTTTTGATCGCTTTTTATTTCGATTTTTGGGAGGTTAGAATGAACAAAAATCAGCAATTCATGAATTTCTTTTGGGGGAGGCGTTTATACCGTTCCGCGTGTGGTAAAATTGATAAAGCAGTTTTATTCTTCGGGTCAGTACTATTACGGTAATACCTCATTTATATCATTTTTTTATGTTTTGGCGCTTTTATAGAATGAAAACAATTTTATATAAAAAATCACTATTTTTGCATCGCTTTATTCTGCGAGCTATAACTTTTTTATTTTTTCGCTGATGATGCTGTATGATGGCTTGTTTTTTGCGGGACAAGATGACGTTTTCAGCGGTACCATGTTTATTTATATCGGTCTTTTTGATCGCGTGTTATTCCACTTTTGTTCGGCGGTATGATGATAAAGCATTGATTTTTTGCTTAGTTTTTTTTTTTTTTAAGGGGTTCACTAAAGGGGTTAACTAGTGGGACAGTTTTATAGGGGGGGTCGTTACGGACGCGGTGATACCAAATACGTGTACTTTTATTGTTTTGTTTTTTTTTATTTACAGGAAGAAATGAATTTATTGGGGAATATATATATTTTTTTTTATGATTTTTTTTACCACTTTTTATTTTTATTTTTTTTACTTTTTTACTTTGTCCCAGGGTGGGACATCACAGTATTTTAGTAGATCGCTGGTGTGACAGTGTGCACAGCACTCTGTCACACCAGCGATCGCTCTGGCATCGCTGCAGGCTTCCCTGCAGGACCCCGGCGCCATCTTGGATCCGGGGACCTGGAGGGAAGACGGACCCTCGGAACAGCGCGACACATCGCGCTGCTCTGAGGGTCTCAGGGGAGTGCGCAGGGAGCCCCCTCCCTGCGCGATCCTCCCCTGTGTCCCCGGTACACCGCGATCATGTTTGATTGCGGTGTGCCAGGGGTTAATGTGCCGGGAGCGGTCCGTGACCGCTCCTGACACATAGTGCTGGGTGTCAGCTGTGATAAACAGCTGACACCCGGCCGCGATCAGCTGCGCTCCCCCCAGGAGCGCTGCTGATCGCATATGACGTACTATTCCGTCCATGGGAATTAGGTCCAGGGTCACATGGACGGAATAGTACGTATGATGGAATAAAGGGTTAATAAGTATAGTAGAGAGTCTACATGGCACTAAACTTCAGAAAGGTGTATTTCCAATGGCTAAGCGCTGATCTTAGTGCCATAAACTGGGACATTGTCCTGAGAAATAAAAGTAGAGAACACAAATGGGACACTTTTAAAAACAGTCTGAATAGGACCTGTGCACAGTATATACCTTATGGGAATAAACAAGCTACAAATAGGAGGAGACCACTATGGACAGCAAACTCAACGGCATGGAATATGAGGGGGTGATGCATGAAATATGAGGGGGTGACGGCATGGAATATGAGAGGGAGAAAGCATGGAATATGAGAGGGAGAAGGCATGAAATATGAGGGGGCGATGGCATGGAATATGAGGGGGAGAAGGCATGAAATATGAGGGGGTGACAGCATGGAATATGAGAGGGAGAAGGCATGGCATAATGAGTGGGCGACAAAATGGAATATGAGAGGGAGAAGGTATGGAATATGAGGGGGTGACGGCATGAAATATGAGGGGGTGACAGCATGGAATATGAGGGGGAGAAGGCATGAAATATGAGGGGGTGACAGCATGGAATATGAGAGGGAGAAGGCATGGCATAATGAGTGGGTGACAAAATTATTATTATTATTATTATTATTATAGATTTATATAGCGCCATTTATTCCATGGCGCTTTACATATGAAAAGGGAAAAATAGACAGGTACAATAAACATGTGCTAGACAAGGGACACACAAGTACAGAAGGAGAGAGGTCCCTGCCCGCAAGGGCTCACAGTCTGCGGGGATGGGTGAGAATACACTAGGAAAGGGTAGAGCTGGTCGTGCGATGGTTCAGTACACTGAGGATCATTGCAGGTTGTAGGCTTGTCGGAACAGGTGGGTCTTCAGGTTTTTCTTGAAGGTCTCCGTTGTTGGTGAAAGTCTGATGTTTTGCGGCAGGGAGTTCCAGAGTATGGGGGAAGCCCGGGAGAAGTCTTGTATGCGGTTGTGGGAAGAAGAGATGAGGGGTGAGTCAAGAAGGAGATCTTGAGAGGATCGAAGGTTGCGTGTAGGTAGGTAGCGGGAGACCATGTCACAGATGTATGGAGGAGAAAGGTTGTGGATGGCTTTGTATGTCATGGTTAAGGTTTTGAACTAGAGCCTCTGGGCAATAGGAAGCCAGTGAAGGGCCTGGCATAGGGGGGAGGCTGGGAATAGCGGGGAGACAGGTGGATTAGTCGTGCAGCAGAGTGTAGGATGGACTGGAGTGGTGCCAGAGTGCTAGAGGGGAGGCCAGACAGTAGGAGGTTGCAGTAGTCGAGGATGGAGATGATAAGGGCGTGCACTAGTGTTTTTGTGGTTTCATGGTTGAGGAATGAGCGGATCCGGGAAATATTTTTGAGTTTGAGGCGGCAGGAGGTGGCGAGGGCTTGGATATGTGGTTTGAAAGAGAGGGCAGAGTCGATGATCACCCCAAGGCACCGAGCATGTGGGACTGGGGAAAGCGAGCAGCCATTAACATTGATGGATAGGTCTGGTGGAGGGGTAGAATGAGGTGGGGGAAAGATGATGAATTCTGTTTTGTCCATGTTCAGTGTGAGAAAGCGAGCAGAAAAGAAGGCTGAGATAGCAGACAGACACTGTGGGATTTTGGTCAGTAGGGAGGTGAGGTCAGGTCCAGATAGGTAGATCTGCGTGTCATCGGCGTAGAGGTGATACTGCAAGCCTTGGGATTCTATGAGCTGTCCCAGGCCGAAGGTGTAGATGGAGAAGAGTAGGGTCCTAGGACTGAGCCTTGAAGAACACCGACAGACAGGGGGCGAGGTGAGGAGGTGGTGTGTGAGAGGGAGACACTAAATGTTCGGTCTGTTAGGTATGATGAGATCCAGGATAGGGCCAAGTCTGTGATGCCAAGAGATGAGAGAATCTGTAGCAGGAGGGAATGGTCCACGGTGTCAAAGGCAGAAGACAGGTCCAGGAGAAAGAGGACAGAGTAGTGTCGCTTGCTCTTGGCGGTTAGCAGGTCGTTAGTGACTTTAGTTAGGGCAGTTTCAGTTGAGTAATGCGGTCGAAAGCCTGATTGTAACCGGTCAAAGAGGGAACAGGAGGAAAGGTGGGAAGACAGTTCAAGATATACATGCTGTTCCAGTAGTTTTGAGGCGTAGGGGAGAAGAGATATCGGGCGATAGCTAGACGCAGAGGATGGGTCGAGGGAGGGCTTTTTGAGGATCGGTGTGATTGAAGCATGTTTGAAGGATGAAGGAAAGACACCATTTGTAAGTGAAAGGTTGAATAGGTGTGTGAGAGTAGGGATGAAGACTGTGGCAAAGTTAGGGATGAGGTGGGACGGGAGTGGGTCAAGCGCGCAAGTGGTGAGGTGTGATAGTGACAGGAAAGTGGAGAGCTGATCTTCTGTCATGGTGGTGAAGCTGGTTTTGGAAGAACAGGGCTGAGTGGCTAAGAGGGGCATTGGGGGCTGCGGGCCAAAGCATTCTCTGATAGTATCAATCTTTTTAAAATGGAATGGAAAATGAGAGGGAGACGGTATGGAATATGAGGGGGTGACGGAATGGAATATGAGAGGGAGAAGGCATGGAATATGAGAGGGAGAAGGCATGGAATATGAGAGGGAAAAGGCATGGAATATGAGGGGGCGATGGCATGGAATATGAGGGGGAGAAGGCATGAAATATGAGGGGTGATGGCATTGAATATGAGAGGGAGAAGGCATGGAATAATGAGGGGGAGATGGCATGGAATATGAGAGGGAGAAGGTATGAAATATGAGAGGGGAGACTTGAAAAATGAGGGGAGAAGGCATGGAATATGAAGAAGGGAGACATGGAAAATGAGGAGGAGATGGCATGGAATATGAGGGGGAAGGCATAGAATATGAGGGGAGAAGGAATGAAATATGAGGGAAAGAAGGCATGATATATGAGGGGTGGGAGAAGGAAAGGAAAAAGACGCACACTCTTGCTATGGAGGTGCAGACTGAATGTGGAGTTATTCCACAAACCGTAATCCAAAGGATAAACAGTCGCACTCAAAATCTCATATAGTTGCAGAAAAAGATTTATTTCAATCACAAAAAATAATAATGCTTTACCGCAGTTGAAAAAACAAGATATTCCAGAAGTATAAGGTAACATTTCGACCATATCCCAGGTCTTTGTCAAAGCTTACTTGCGTTGGAATCTCAGAGAAGGTAAGAGATTTGTGGGAGGCACTAGAGTCCCGTTAGGGGCTAACATGTTGCTATGTCAGGACACCGCGGTGAGCCAACGCAAGTAAGGTTTGACAAAGACATGGGATATGGTCGAAACGTTACCTTATACTTCTGGAATATCTTGTTTTTTCAACTGCGGTGAAGCATTATTATTTTTTGTGATTGAAATAAATCTTTTTCTGCAACTATATGAGATTTTGAGTGCGACTGTTTATCCTTTGGATATGAGTGTGGAGAGACATGGAATGTGATGTGGGGAGAGATATGAAATGTGAAAGGGAGAGACATGGAATGTGATGAGGAGACATGGAATATTTTTGCCTCTGCACAAATGCACCATGCCTGGTCCTTCACCGCCGCAGCCCTGATATTCACCAATGGATGAAGTCACTGCCATGCTCCTGTCGTTGCTGCTCCTCTGGTTCACCCTGCTCCTCCGGTCCACCCTGCCCTCTGGTCCACACTGCTCCTCCGCTCCATGCTCCTCCGGTTTAGTATCAAATGTAGATCACATTGCAGTCATCAACAAAATAGTGTTGCACTGTGATCCTAGTCTACATACTGTATTGAGCACTATATGGGGCCATAATATTGTGGAGCACTATGTGTGGCCAATTGTACCATATGGAAACTAGGGGCTTTAATAGGAAAAAAATGACTTTGTAAGGCCTTGAAAGTTTTGAGATATGCTCTTCCGTGACCCCCCTGAATATTATTTATTTTTTTGAGGGTGGGAGGGTGTCACTCAACGCGCAACTCCACTCCGTCCACTTGTATGGAAGAAGTAATGTAGTGGATGTAGTGGGGTCATACATAACACCACTGCTCCAACAGAAGTAGACGGAGTGGTGTAACACATAACACCACTGCTCCAATAGAAGTGAACGGAGAAGGGTCACACATTACCCCAACTCACCCCCAAAAAAATTTATATTCAGCAGGGTCACACATTATATTACTGCACCTTTTGAAATCTGTCCACTTCTATGGTAGCAGTGGTGTAATGTATCAAACTTTTTAAAATTATTTTTCATATTTTACTTTATTTAAAACAAATGATAATATTTAAAAAATAAAACATTAGTACTTTACAGTTTTTCAATTGTTGATTTTTTTTTTATGACACATTCCATTTAATGAAGGGATTTTTTTGATATTAGTGAGTACCTTAGAATTTTTTCCCAATATATACTTTTCATACATTGATCAATAGCAATCGCAGCATTTAGAAGGCTCGAAGAAGGGGCTTCTTTTCCCTTCAGATTGGCACCATGGGCGTACCCAGGATCAAAACTAGGGGGGGCAAGCCAATGTCACATCTTATACAGGTTACATCATATACACTGTACATTATCCTGCATATTAGGTATGGAGCATTAGAACTGTTGTATATTGTATAATACAGCAGTGTATGCGACACTACGCTGTATATACCATATATTATACATGGCACACTAACCTCTATACAAAGAATAAGAGGTATTATAACCTGTATATGAAAAGTATAATACAGCAGTGTATATACACTCTATATACCGCACACAATGTGTATGACCCTGTATACACCATATACTACACTCTATATACCGCACACGATGTGTATGACCCTGTATACACCATATACTACACTCTTATTTTGAAGTAAAAAAAAACAAAAACAGGAACAAATACAATAATTAAAATAAAGAACAAGTAAAGTTAAAAATCAACAAACTTGTGAGATGGTCAATGTTCGGTTCCATATTTGTCACAAGTGAAGCAATTTTTCTCTTTCTTGATATCATTATTTCCTAGGGATTCCAAATTGCTATTAGTAAAATACCAATATATATACAGCGCTACAAAAACAATATACCAGCAATAAAACTGCCCACACAGAGACATACAGCCTGCACTGCCCATCACTGCAGCCTTGCCAATCCATATCATTTCATCCTCATCAGTGCACATATTGGCGCAACTCCGCTTTTAGCTCAGGCTCAGACTGGTGTGGTGTGAGAGTCCCTAATAGGCAGGTAAATGTCCCCATTAGGCAGCATTGGTCCCCAATAGGCAGCATGTGTCCTCAATAGGCAGCATAGGTCCCCAATAGGCAGCATAGGTCCCCAATAGGCAGGTAAATGTCCCAATAGGCAGCATAGTAGTCCCCAATAGGCAGCATAGTAGTCCCCAATAGGCAGCATAGTAGTCACCCATAGGCAGCATAATCCCTCATAGGCAGCATAATCCCAAAGACTCCATAGTAATCCCCAATAGGCAGCATAATCCACCATAGGCAGCATAATCCACCATAGGCAGCATAATCCCCCAATAGGCAGCATAATCCCTCATAGGCAGCATAATCCCTCATAGGCAGCATAATCCCCCATAGGCAGCATATTCCCCCATAGGCAGCATAGTAATCCCCAATAGGCAGCATAATCCCCCATAAGCAGCATAGTCCCCTATAGGCAGCATAATCCCCCATAAACAGCATAGTCCCCTATAGGCAGCATAATCCCCCATAAGCAGCATAGTCCCCTATAGGCAGCATAATCCCCCATAAGCAGCATAGTCCCCAATAGGCAGCATAGTCCCCCATAGGCAGCATAGTCCCCCATAGGCTGCATAGTCCCCTATAGGCAGCATAATCCCCCATTTGCAGCATAGTCCCCCATAAGCAGCATAGTCCCCAATAGGCAGCATAGTCCCCATAGGCAGCATAGTCCCCCATAGGCAGCATAGTCCCCCATAGGCAGCATAATCCCCCATAAGCAGCATAGTCCCCTATAGGCAGCATAATCCCCCATAAGCAGCATAATCCCCTATAAGCAGCATAGTCCCCAATAGGCCGGGCACGGCGTTAAAAAAAAAAATGCTAGTACTCACCTATCTCCCCCGCAGCTCTGAAGAAGCGCGCTCTGGACTCCGTCTTCTCCTGGCACAGGCGGTGTGATGTCATCTGGTGCGCAGGCGGCGTGATGATGATCACGTCGTCTGTGCTGCATATGGAAGGCCGCAAGGCCTTCCTCACTACATAGTTCCGCGGCCAGTGTTCAGAGGCGTGCAGCCGGGTGCCATAGCAACGCCATGGGTCTCAGCCTGCAGCTCTGCAGTGAGTCCCACCCGCCCCCTGTCAGCTGTGTGTGGCCTCCTGGCCGTCCGCTCTCTTTCATTGTGCGCCCCTGCTTCTAGGGGGGGCAGCTGCCCCCCCTGCCCCACGGTGGGTACGCCCATGATTGGCACTGCCACAACGACATTGCAAGGGCCTGATAGTTTCTATGATAAATCGAGGTTGTCTCTGGTGAAAGTGTAATAATTTTTTCTTCACTGCCAAGTGGTCTAAAATTCTGTGACACACCCATGGTGTCAATATGATCACTGTGAGTCGCACGTACCAGGGCTTATGGGGTACTCGGCACCGAGCCCGTTCACTTCAATGGGGGAGAGGTCACGGGTAGCGCAGCTCGGTCCGTTGCCCTGGGCGCTCATTCAAAGGGGGATATTTACAGGGGATTTAGAAATGTTCGTGACGCCACCTGTGGTTTCTGATCAGGGTGACCAGCGCTGCAGGGTGATTCCTCTGAGGGGTTGTAACTGGGCAGCAAGGTGTTAAGTCTTCCACAGGTAAGACTGATCCCTCGAGGTATATGGCGGTGCAGGGTGCAGGCAATAAGGCAGACAAACACAATAAGTCTCTTTCCGTACCTTTACTGGTGATATCTGCAGGCACGTCCCGGGAAGCTGCTCAGGGTGGAGGATGCACGTCCAGTAATCACTGAATAGGTGTAAGGCCTCCTTACTTCTTGATGTGTGTGAGTTTCTAACTTGCATGAAGCTAAGTTTAACTCCGTGTAGAACAGCTGCGCCCGGCTGACATTGTGGTGGAGCCTTCTTTTGGACAGAACTAAGTCTCTATCTGCAGCGTCCTGCTAGACTCCTGTTCTTCCTGACCCCGGTTACGTATCAGCACTGTAGGGCCCCTCTGCGACCTGAAGTCCAGCAGGGTCTCCGGTTTCTCCCACTAGCCGTGAAGGTTCTAGTAAGCTCGGACCCGGTGTCCGGTTGTGCAGAGTGGAGGTAAGCTATCGTTGCTATTTCTCCTCAGTCACTCTCTCTCTTTGTCCACTCGCCTGTCGCCCTACTCACACCTTTAACATAAGCACAGGCAACAGTAGGTGTCAGCTTCCTTCTCTTCACCGCTCTCTAACAGTACCTCAGTTTGCTCAGTGTTACAAGTACTGCAGTTCCCCTTCCTTCACTTCTTTCTTAGGCTCTGTCCGAAGCAGTTATCAGGACCTTCCGTCAGACTGATCTGTGCACACTCCGAGAGTCACTTTCCACTTTCCTAGGGAACTAACAGTCAGCTCGTTCTGAGGTATCAGTTTGTCTCTCTGCTTCTGTATCATCTGACAGGAATCTCAGTCTGTCTGTACTCCGCTCTGAGCTCTGCTCTGACAGGAAATCAACTCCAAAAGACAACACAAAGACTGGCTACTGCTGCGTCTCTCCACACCCTTATATACTCTACAGGGCTCCCTCTGGTGGCACTATAGGGAAATGTGAAGTGTGAATGAATATCGGGTGATTGTGAATTACCTTTCTGTGCATCCTCCAGGGAACATGTGGCACCAAGCGCAGCTGGGTCACACATCCCCCCCTAGTTATATTCAGCACTCCCGGGCTGAAAAAGAAAACAATTTTTATAATAACAACAATAACATAACTCATCCCTTGCGGGAGGTAAGAACACTTCAAACGTTACAATGTGTACAAGTGGCAATAGAAAAATATCAAATACTTTCACACAAATAAATACAAGATTCTTGTGGAGGACCCGCACCAAACCTCCCACGGTGGTCCTGGGTGGGCTGCAGGACTTCTTTGCTGCAAACCTCACTCAAGGCCACACCATACGGGTTTTTCTTCTGAGGTAGAATGGCTTTACGTAAAACCAAGATGGGGCACTAAGTGCTAACTATTTACATTACAGTTCTGTGCTGCAAGAGTCCTCAGCACGCAGTCCTTCATAGACATTTCACATTAACACTTTACCCAACTGGGGTATACTATGCATCATACTATGCAAACATTATCATCATTCACAATAAAAAAATGCAATTCTTCTTTAAACTTTTTACAGTTCAGTAAACCCTGTCTGGGTCCTACTGGTCTTCTTTGAATATGGTAGAACCTTCCACACCTGGGGCTGGAAGTATACGGTGCGCTCTGGAACGCATCACCAAGAGATCATGTCCTGCTACCTGTGTCTGGGTAGCCACAGTTCTCGTTTCAATTTTTACTTTGCGTCTTGCTGGAGGCCTTACAGGTGCCTCTTCTAAGTATAGATTTGGCTCAATAGGGGTCGCTGTTGCAGTCGCTATGCTCTGCAGCGTTTCCAATGGTGACGCATGTGCATGCAATGGCTCAGTAGGGGCGCACTTGCAACTGTTGCGCTCTGTTGCGTTGCAGAATAGGACGCAGGATAGGATGCAGGATAGGATGCAGGTGCGCGGCCGGGCGCTGATGTGGCTGTGGCTTGGGACGCTGAGACACGGGGTACATTTCCGGCTTCAGGGATGGGGTCACTGACTCGGGAGACATTCAGGGCATACCACCCCTTAAGACCCCAGTGCCGCGTGTAGGTGACAACATCCCCAATAATTAGATCCCTTCCCGGGTGCCCCTCTGGCAGGTGAGACTCCACATCCCTGCGATTAACAAAGACCTCCTGGTACAGGCCTGGTTCATGGATGAACCCCCAGCCCCCCTGGAGCTTGAAGTCTCTAATGGCCCCCTGGCGCCGCGGCTCCCGGAGCGTACCTTTGTCTCTCCTGACGTTCTCCTTGTCAGCAAGATCTTTCTCCCGGTACCTCCGGCGAAGCTGCTGCGCCTCTCGCTGCTCCTGTTGCTGCCGCTGCTCCTGCTCACGGCGTCGCCACTCGTTCTCTTTCTGGACGGCGTATTCCACGTCGTCCAGGAGCTCCATCTCCTCCCAGTCGATCTCCATCGCTTCGGGCAGGATCTCCTCCGTCGTCCCTACCGGGGGACTGCATTCCGCTGAGGCCTCTGGTTCCAGGCCTGGCTGGCATTCTGGTCTGGGCAGGGCCTCCTCAGCCTCCTTCCCTCCCGCCGCGTCCTCGGCAGAGTCAGGATCAGCACTTTTGGGGCCGGCCTTCGGTGGTTCATCAGCCGCTGGGTCCAGTGGTGGCGCGGGTGGCATTTGCGCATCTTGAGGGAGAGCATCGCGTCCCACAGCAGCCGCTGTTTCAGGGCACGCCAGCTTTGCTCCATCGCCTCCATTTCTGCGCGTGTGTCGGGCCATGTCCCTCAGCGCCGCATCCACCTCCTCCACTTTCTGCATTCTCCGGTCATCCACCCGACCTGGGGACGGTTCAGGCACAGGCAGCAACTCTTCAGGGGAACGGGGTCTGCGCACCGCCATTCCTCCACACAGCGTCTCCTGTCCTTCCGCCATCTCACGCCAGGCCAGACTGTGCTTCCCATCTGGAACAACCTGGTCTTTTCCGTGGAGGCGGGACTTTCGCTTTCTCTTCTTGGCATAGAGGATGAAGAGGAGGCGGATCTCTCTTGCAGTGGGGCAGGCTCGGACATTATAATAGCACTTAGACAGGGCGCCCATCACTTTTGCGCCACAGGTGGGGGCACGCCCACGAATGCACACCCACCTTCTTCACCAGCGCCTCAGGGCACGAATATGGCGGCAAAATGGCGGAAAAATGGCGCCAAAAATCACAAAAACGCAACACAGTCTTTTTGCACAAAACAGTCCATTTAGGCACACAGGACTCACATATAGTAAGCTTCGGATCCTGTTCGTGACGCCAAAGATGAGTCGCACGTACCAGGGCTTATGGGGTACTCGGCACCGAGCCCGTTCACTTCAATGGGGGAGAGGTCACGGGTAGCGCAGCTCGGTCCGTTGCCCTGGGCGCTCATTCAAAGGGGGATATTTACAGAGGATTTAGAAATGTTCGTGACGCCACCTGTGGTTTCTGATCAGGGTGACCAGCGCTGCAGGGTGATTCCTCTGAGGGGTTGTAACTGGGCAGCAAGGTGTTAAGTCTTCCACAGGTAAGACTGATCCCTCGAGGTATATGGCGGTGCAGGGTGCAGGCAATAAGGCAGACACACACAATAAGTCTCTTTCCGTACCTTTACTGGTGATATTTGCAGGCACGTCCCGGGAAGCTGCTCAGAGTGGAGGATGCACGTCCAGTAATCACTGAGTAGGTGTAAGGCCTCCTTACTTCTTGATGTGTGTGAGTTTCTAAGTTGCATGAAGCTAAGTTTAACTCCGTGTAGAACAGCTGCGCCCGGCTGACATTGTGGTGGAGCCTTCTTTTGGACAGAACTAAGTCTCTATCTGCAGCGTCCTGCTAGACTCCTGTTCTTCCTGACCCCGGTTACGTATCAGCACTGTACGGCCCCTCTGCGACCTGAAGTCCAGCAGGGTCTCCGGTTTCTCCCACTAGCCGTGAAGGTTCTAGCAAGCTCGGACCCGGTGTCCGGTTGTGCAGAGTGGAGGTAAGCTATCGTTGCTATTTCTCCTCAGTCACTCTCTCTCTTTGTCCACTCGCCTGTCGCCCTACTCACACCTTTAACATAAGCACAGGCAACAGTAGGTGTCAGCTTCCTTCTCTTCACCGCTCTCTAACAGTACCTCAGTTTGCTCGGTGTTACAAGTACTGCAGTTCCCCTTCCTTCACTTCTTTCTTAGGCTCTGTCCGAAGCAGCTATCAGGACCTTCCGTCAGACTGATCTGTGCACACTCCGAGAGTCACTTTCCACTTTCCTAGGGAACTAACAGTCAGCTCGTTCTGAGGTATCAGTTTGTCTCTCTGCTTCTGTCTCATCTGACAGGAATCTCCGTCTGTCTGAACTCCGCTCTGAGCTCTGCTCTGACAGGAAATCAACTCCAAAAGACCACACAAAGACTGGCTACTGCTGCGTCTCTGCATACCCTTATATACTCTACAGGGCTCCCTCTGGTGGCACTATAGGGAAATGTGAAGTGTGAATGAATATCGGGGGATTGTGAATTACCTTTCTGTGCATCCTCTAGGGAACATGTGGCACCAAGCGCAGCTGGGTCACACAACTGCACCATTAGATAAAGTCATTGAGACTTGTAGTTTGTAAAATGGGGTCACTTTTGGGGGTTCTGCTGTTCTGGCATCTCAAGGGGCTCTTCCATTGAGTTATGTTGCTCTTTCCCGTCTGTGATTTTCACTCTCCCTGAAAAGTATTTCCTGATTACATGTAGGGTTTTGGTGCACTTGCGAGAAATTGCACAACAAACTGTTAGGTCTAATTTTTCCTATTAACCCTTATAAACATTAAAAACTTGGGGCTAAAACAAGTGCTAAAACTGTAATTATTCTTTCCTCACTGTTCAATGGTGTAAAATTCTGTGAGGCACATGTGGTGTCAACATGCTCATTGCACACCTAGTTGAATTCATTAAGAGGTGTAGTTTGCAAAATGGGGTCACTTATGGGGGGTTCTTCTGTCGTGGCACCTCAGGGGCTCTGCCAATGTGACATGGCACCCTCAGACCATTCCAGTAAAATCTGAACTCCAATATGGCGCCTCTTCCCTTCTGAACTTTTCACTGTGCCTCAAAAGTAGTATTCCTCCACGTATGGGGTATTGTCATGCTTATAAGAAATTGCATAACAAATTGTACTATTCATTTTCTTCCTTTATTCCTTTTGAAATTTGAAAACTTGAGGCCAAAGCAACATTTAAACTCTTTATCCCATCTGACGTACTATTCCGTCCATGTGACCTGGGACTTACTTCCCAAGGACAGAAAAGTACATCACATGCGATCAGCTGCGCTCCCAGGGGAGAGCAGCTGATCACGGCCAGGTGTCAGCTGATTATCACAGCTGACACTTGGCACTATGTGCCAGGAGCGGTCACGGATCGCTCCCGGCACGTTAACCCCGGGCACACTGCGATCAAAGATGATCGCAGTGTACCGGGGGCACAGGGAAGCATCCCGCAGGGAGGGGGCTCCCGCATGCCCCCTGAGACCCTCAAAACAGCGCAATATGTCACGCTGTTCCGAGGGACCCTCCTCCCTGCAGGACCCCGGACCCAAGATGGCCGCGGGGTCCTTCCGGGTCCTGCAGGGAGGCGGCTTCCTCATTGCCGGCTGAGAGCAGGCGCTGAGAAAGCCTGCAGCACTGCCTGTGAGATAGCTGGTCTCACAAAGTGCTGTGCACACTGTCAGACCAGCGATCGGACTTTGTACAGTGATGTCCCACCCTGGGACAAAGTAAAAAAGTTAAAAAAATAAAAATAACAAGTGTAAAAAAAAATTCCTAAATAAAGAAAAAAAATTATATTCTTCAATAATTCTTCCATCACGACTCGCCCTTTAAACCTGTCCCACTAGTTAACTCCTTTAGTGAACCCCTTAAAAAAAAAAAACAAGGCAAAAAAAATGATTTATCATCATACCGCCGAACAAAAAGTGGAATAACACGCGATCAAAAAGACAGATATAAATAAACATGGTATTGCTGAAAATGTCATCTTGTCCCTCAAAAAACGAGCCGCCATATAGCATCATCAGCAAAAAAATTAAAAAGTTATAACTCGCAGAATAAAGCGATGCAAAAATAATTATTTTTTATATATAAAAGTTTTTATTGTATAAAAGCGCCAAAACATAAAAAAATCATATATGTGAGGTATCGCTGTAGTCGTACTGACCCGAAGAATAAAAATGCCTTATCAATTTTACCACACGCAGAATGGTATAAACGCCCCCCCCAAAAGAAAGTCATGAATTGCTGGTTTTTGTTCATTCTGCCTCCCAAAAATCGTAATAAAAAGCGATCAAAAAAGTTCATGTGCCCAAAAATGGTACCAATAAAAACGTCAACTCATCCCGCAAAAAATAAGACCTCACATGACTCTGTGGGTCAAAATATAGAAAAATTATAGCTCTCAAAATGTGGTGATGCAAAAACTATTTTTTGCAATAAAACGCGTCTTTTAGCGCGTGACAGCTGCCAATCATAAAAATCTGATATAAATAGTAAATCAACCCCCCCTTTATTACCCCCTTAGATACAGAAAAATAATAAAATTAAAAAAATGTATTTATTTTCATTTTCCCATTAGGGTTAGGGTTAGGGTTGGGGCTAAAGTTAGGGTTAGAGTTGGCGCTAAAGTTAGGGTTAAGGTGGGGATTAGGGTTAGGGGTGTGTTACGTTTAGGTTTGTGGTTAGGGTTATTGTTAGAAAAAGTCCTTACTGAGAGCTGTAAGAGCCAGGAAAAAGATGTAGACAATCCTCTTATCAAGCTGAGTTTGAAGTTTATTGAGAGATACATGGCAGAACAGGTACAGAGAGTCAGTGGAGCTGAAGCATGCAGGCACAAAACAGGGATTCAGACGGGCGGAGATTCGGTGAGAACTCTGGTGATGAAAAGGCCCCGTGCTAACTCATAGGTGCCCTTTTATACATAATACAAAGAAAGCTGCACCTTGCCGCAGAGGGCGTTTACATGATAATCTACAGAAACATGTATTTTAGAACAAAGAATACAATGACATAATACGACAACATTAATTAACGTTTCCCCAAACAACATTAAAACCCATAAAAGTCATTGTTATCTATAGCTACTGTCCTCAATCTTATCACTGCCTCCAGACTATATCCTGTTGTAAACATTTTGGAGACGACTTAGGAGCTGAGGCTCCCTCTGGTGGTTGCTGAGGGTATTGGACCAATGTTGAATACCAAGACCCCTACACCTGTAAATAACGAGTGGTGGTCAGGTGGTAATGACTGGCCTGATATAAGTGAGCTGGACTCCCATGATCAATCAATTGTGCTTCCTGGTCTAGGTTGGAATTCAGCTTGCTTTCCTACTGTCTCCTGCTTGCTTTCAGATTAGTCTCTTTCAGTTTTTTTTTTACTATGGTTTGAATTCCTTGCTTTTTGCTGCATTGCTTTTTGTATTCAGCCGGATGCCCTTTGGGGGCTTTGGCTTGTCTCCGTTCGTTTTTTGTATTTGTTCATTTGCTCGGTTCTTGTGATATCTTCCTGCTGGGTGGCTACGTGTCCACACCTGAGATCTGATATAGGTGGTCGAGACCCTGTGGTCTCAGTGTTTTTGGATTCAGAAGTGTTGGGGTTTTTCCTAGTGTTTTTCTGGGTTGCAGACAGTATTCTCTCCTGTACTATCCTATCTAGACAGCTTTGGACCCCAGCGTTTGCTCAATCTATTTTCTGTCTGTGTTCGTGTTTTCATCTTGTCTAACCGCCATTATATGTTTGGGGGCTTCCTACTCTTTTGGGGTCTACTCCGGGGCAGTTAGCTTTCCTCTTTCCATCTTCAGGGATAGCTATCTCTCCGGCTGTGCCGAGGCATCTAGGACCACCGTAGGTACGCTCCACGGCTGCTTCTAGTTGTGCGGTTAGTTTAGGAGTCTGCAACCTATTAGTTTCCATCCTCTCTGGTGTCAGGCTGCCTATGCGGTTTTTTGCTCCTGCCTCCTCAGCTACCAAAACATAACAATATCCATAAATTCAGGCATTTGACATTTTAATGAGTTTGTTCTCTACCAACATTGTCACGTCTACACATATTGACCATATATTTGTTAACCCTATTCCCCTATTGATCCAATTTTCCTTTATGCACGTCAGCTAGGTTTTGCTATTGTAAAAGTTGAATCTTGGTTCCTAACTTTTCACAAGATGGCTGTCTGGTTCATCATGGCAGCTCATTATATTATAGCTGACCATTCTCTTACAGTTATGATTAGGGTTGGGATTAGGGTTAGGGGTGTGTTGGGGTTAGGGTTGGAGTTAGAATTGGGGGATTTCCACTGTTTAGGCACATCAGGTGCTCTCCAAATGTGACATGGCGTCTGATCTCAATTCCAGCCAATTTGGCGTTGAAAAAGTCACACTGTGCTCCTTCCCTTCTGAGCTCTGCCATGCGCCCAAACCTTTACTCCCACATATGGGGTATCAGCGTACTCAGGAAAAATTGCACAATAACTCTTGGCGTCCAATTTCTTCTGTTACCCTTGGGAAAATAAAAAATTTGGGGCAAAAATATAATTTTTGTGGAAAAAAATATGATTTATTATTTTTATGGCTCTACGTTATAAACTTCTGTGAAGCACTTGGGGGTTCAGAGTTCTCAACACACATCTAGATAAATTCCTTTGGGGGTCCAGTTTCAAAAATGGGGTCACTTGTGGGGGATTTCCACAGTTTAGGCACATAAGGGGCTCTCCAAACGCGACATGACGCCCGCAGACTATTCCATCAAAGTCTGCAATGCAAAACGTCACTACTTCACTTCCGTGCCCCGACGTGTGCCCATACAGTAGTTTTCTCCCACATATGGGGTATCAGCGTACTCGGGACAAATTGAACAACAACTTTTGGGGGTCCATTTTCTCCTGTTACCATTGGGAAAATAAAAAACTGGGAACTAAAAGATCATGTTTGTGGAAAAAATATGATTTTTTTTATTTTCACGCCTGGGCGTTATAAACTTCTGTGAAGCACTTGGAGGTTCAAAGTGCTCACCACACATCTAGATAAGTTCCAAAAATGGGGTCACTTGTGGGGGTTTCCACTGTTTAGGCACATCAGGGGCTCTCCAAATGCGACATGACACCCGCAGACCATTCCGTCAAAGTCTGCATTACAAAACGTCACTACTTCTATTCCGAGCCCTGACGTGTGCCCATACAGTAGTTTTCTCCCACATGTAGGGTATCAGCATACTCAGGACAAATTTGAGAACAACTTTTATGGTCCAATTTCTCCTGTTACCCTTGTGAAAATAAAAAATTGGTGACTTAAATATAATTTTTGTGGGAAAAAAATAGGATTTTTTATTTTCATGCCCGGGCATTATAAACTTGTGTGAAGCACTAGGGGGTTCAAAGTGCTCACCACAGATCTAGATAAGTTCCTTAGGGGGTCTAGTTTCCAAAATGGGATCACGTGAGGGGGGTTTCCACTGTTTAGGCACATCAGGGACTCTGCAAACTGAACACGACACCCATCAAAGTCTGAGTTCCAAAACGTCATTACTTCCTTTCCAAGTCCTGCCGTGCGCCCAAACAGTATTTCCTCCCACATATGGGGTATCAGCGTACTCAGGACAAATTGGACAACAACTTTTGGGGTCCAATTTTCTTGAGAAAAATCAAAAATTGGGGACTAAAAAATCATTTTTGTGGAAATTTTCTTTTTTTTTGTTCACACCCAGGCATTATAAACTTTAGTGAAACACTTGGGGGTTGAACGTGCTCACCACAGATCTAGATAAGTTCCTTAGGGGTTCTAGTTTCCAAAATGGTGTCACTTGTGGGGGCCTTCCACTGTTTAGGCACATCAGGGGCTCTCCAAATGCAACATGGCGTCCAATCTCAATACTAGCCAATTTTGGTTTAAAAAAGTCAAACGTCGCTCCTTCCCTTCCTAGCCCTGCCGTGCGCTCAGACAGTGATTTTCCCCCACATATGGGGTATCGATGTAGTCAGGAGAAATTGCAGAACAACTTTTTCTGTCCATTTTTTCCTTTTACCCTTGTTAAAATAAAAAATTGTTTGTAAAATTCATTTTTGTGACTAAAAATTTAAATGTTCATTTTTTCCTTCCAAGTTGCTTCAGCTCCTGTGAAGCACCTGAAGGGTTAATAAACTTCTTGAATGTGGTTTTGAGTACCTTGAGGGGTGAAGTTTTTAGAATGGTGTCATTTTTTGATATTTTCTGCCATATAGACCCTCAAAGTGACTTCAAAAGTGAGGTGGTCCCTAAAAAAAATGGTTTTGTATAATTTGTTGTAAAAATGAGAAATTGCTGGTCAACTTTTAACCCTTATAACTTCGTACCAAAAATAAAATTTGCTTCCAAAATTGTGCTGATGTAAAGTAGACATGTGGGAAATGTTATTTAGTAACTATTTTGTGTGACATAATTTACTGTTTTAAGAGAATAAACATTCAAACTTTGAAAATTGCAAAATTTTCCAAATTTTCGCCATATTTCCATTTTTTCATAAATAACCGCAAGTTATATCAAAGAAATTTTACCACGAACGTGAAGTACACTATGTCACGAGAAAACAGTCTCAGAATCGCTAAGATCCGCTGAAGCGTTCCAGAGTTATAGCCTCATAAAGAGACAGTGGTCTGAATTGTAAAAATTGGCCCGGTCATTAATGTGCAAACCACCCTTTTGGGGGTTAAGGGGTTAAATGAAAAAATGGTAATGTTCCATTGACTTAGCCCAATGTTATACAATTCTGTGAATCGCTTGAGAGGTGAAAATACTTACTACACCCCTACATGAATTCCTGAAGAGATGTAGTTTCCAAAATGTGGTCACTTGTAGGGGTTTCTGCTGTTTTGGCATGTCATCCGCAATCTATTCTAGCCAAAATTGCGCTCCAGAAATCAATTGGCGATCCTTCCCTTCTGAGCACTGCTGCCGTGCGCCCAAACAGTAGTTGTCCACCACATATGGGGTATCAGCATACTCAGGAGAAATGGCACAACAAACTTTATGGTAAATTTTCTCCTGTTACCCTTGTGAAAATGAAAAATTTGAGGCAAAAACATTTTTTGGGGGAAAAATGTGTTTTTTCATTTTTATGACTCAATGTTATAAAATTCTGTGGAGTACTTGTTGGTTCTCATCACAATCATCACATCTATTGATAGGTTACTTGAGGGGTGCAGTTTCAAAAATGTGATCACTTGTGGACTTGGCGTCTGCTATGTATTCCAGCCATTTTTTTGGTCCGAAATTCAAATGGCGCTCCTACCCTTCTGAGCCCTGCCGTGTGCCCAGACAGTAGTTTTCCACCACATATGGGGTGTCAGCGTACTCAGGAGAAATTGCAAAACTAATTATATGGTGCATTTTCTCCTGTTAACCTCCTTGTAAAAATGAAAAATTGGGGCTAAAATAACATTTTTGTTGGAAAAATATGATTTTTTATATTCTCAGCTCAACATTACAAAATTATGTAAAGCACCTGGGAGTTCAAGGTGCTCACCACACATCTAAATTCATTGATAGGGTCACTTTTGAGGGATTTGCACTTTTTAAAAATTTCAAGGGCTCTGCAAATGTGATTTGGGATCCGTTATCTATTCTAGCCAATTTTGCGTTCCAAAAGTCGATTGTTGGTCCTTCCCTTCTGAGCCACGCCCTGCTCCCAAACAGTATTTATTACCACCACATATAGGGTATTGGCGTACTCAGGAGAACCCCACAACAAATTGTATGTTCCATTTTCTCTCTTTACTGCTTTGAAAATGCAAAATTTGGTGCATTTTTGTGGGAAAAATTTAAATTTTCATTTTTTCCTTTCACATTGCTTTGATTTTTCTGTGAAGCACGTAAAGGGTTAATAAACTTCTTGAATGTGGTTTTGAGTACTTGCTGATTAAGGCTATGATTTAGTTTCACCAACAAAACACTCATTTAACTTTTTTGCATGTATATTAATTTCTCTTGCTCAGATAGAGCTTTTAGTCCAAATTGGGATACTCTTTATGCATGCTCCAAAGGTTGCCTTAGGATTTTGTGTTATTTCTGATACATTGTGCTAAGAAGAGAAAGTCCCAGTCGTCAATTGTGCTGATTTTTCAGCTGTTTTATCTACACTGATGATAAAGCAACATTATTAGAAAAGGGCGAACCTGAACCGATAAAGTTTGGGATCTGTACCGGACATCTAATGTCCATACACGGACCCCAAACACGGACTTCTCCAAGAAGCCCATGTTACTGTTGGGGTTCGGCAGTCTGAACATAGTTTGTTGAAAGGCGTAGTTGGGCGAAACGGTCATCGTCCATTGCACTCCACATGGGACTCCCCTGCCGAGGATGTTTTAGACTGTTTCAATACACTGGATTTTATGGGATGGTGAGTGCCACCCTCATTCTTCCTTCACCCCCATTAGTCATAACCAGTCAAGCAAAAGCTAACAGCTGGGGGCTGGTATTCTCAAACTGGGAAGGGGTCATAGGTATTGTAAAGTCATGTAATTTAAATAAATACTCCCCAACCCTCTTTTACCCATTTATTAATGTAAAAATAAAAAATCACAGTATTTTCTCACCTGTTCCGCTGATAATCCATATGTCCCACTTTTTTTCTGATGTTTTTAACTCACATATTGCATTCGTCTTTTCATCTTCATCTTTATTGAAGTAAGTGTGTGCATTATTTTAACCACCATGACGCAATTATTCTGCACATCTTATACATCAACTGATTTTCATCACCACCTGTATGTAATTATATCTGTGTGTTTAAACCTGTGCTAGTTTCATCTTAGCAGTTCTGATAAAGGACGCCGGAGTGCGTCTGAAACACGTTTTTTCATGTCTATCTTATGCATGATGCTCTCTGTCATGGAAATAATATTTTAATCCAAGTCATTAAATAAATCATTTTCTTAAACTGGAGCTGGATACCCACCTTTTTTTGCAAGTGGAAGGGCTAGGGAGGGCCAATATCCATGGCCCCTTCCCAGTCTCAGAATATCAGCCCCCATCTGCCAGCTTTAGCTTGGTTAGTTATCAAAAATGGTGGGAATCCTATGCTGTTTTTTTTTTTAAATTATTTATTTAAATAATTTTCAAAAAATGGCATGGGGACCCCTCTGTTTCTTGACAACCAGTCAAGATAAAGCTGATGGCCACGGCTGCAGTCCGCTTTACCTGCGCTGGTTATCAAGAATAGATTGGACCTCACGCTATTTTTTCCATTTATTTATTCATTCAATAAATACTTGTACATTAAGCTACACATTTGCTGCACTAATTATCTCCCTGACATGGACAGGCGTCAGCTGGTGAATATTCTCATCAGCCTCTCCTACTCTCGCTCTATCAACTAGACCAGGCGTAGGCTGATGAAATAGTAAGGAGGGAGTTATGTCTATAGTTGCGGCACTCCTAAAAAGAATATCTATTTTTTGATTATTATAGATATTAAAAAGCCAGCAACTACCATGGAGGAGTAAAGAGATCAGTATAGTCAATATAAAATTATATACAAAAAAATTGTACATGAGAACCAATAGATTAATAAACTTTATACAATTTTTAACATAAAAAAAAATGTACCGTATTTTTCGGACCATAAGACGCACTTTTTTCCAAAAAATTTTTTGGGGAAAATGGGGGTGCGTCTTATGGTCGCAATACACTTACAAATCCCGTTGGTGGCAGCAGCAGCGGTTCCGATGCAGCCTCCCTTCCCAGGCTGATGCGGCTGTGGCGGTGCGGCGGGGCTCTGTAGTGTGGTGGTGGCGGGCTTTGTGCTCCGGGACAGTGGCAGCGGCTCTCTGTGCTGTGTGTTGGGGCTCCGCCAGCATTTCGTCAAAGCCCGGAGGCCCCCGCTCCTCGGTTAATGCCATGCTGCGGTGGCCTCCGGGAACATGGCCGCCGGCAAGATGGATGCCGGGCCAACGCATGCTCAGATGCAAATCTCGGCAACGAGATCTCGTCGCGAGATCTCGTCAACGAGATCTCGTCCCAAGATCTGAATCTGAGCATGCGTTCGCCCGGCGGCCATCTTGCCAGCGGCCATGTTCCCAGAGGCCACCGCAGCATCGCATTAACGGAGGAGCGGGGTCCTTCGGGCTTTGATGAAATGCCGGTGGAGCCCCCACACACAGCACAGAGAGCCGCTGCCCCTGCCCCGGAGCACAATGTCCCTGCCCCGGAGCACAGAGCCCCCTGCCCCGGAGCACAGAGCCCCTGCCCCGGAGCACAGAGCCCCCTGCCCCGGAGCACAAAGCCCCCTGATGCGGAGCAGAGCCCCCTGCCCCGGAGCACAGAGCCCCCTGCCCCGGAGCACAGAGCCCCCTGCTCCGGAGCACAAAGCCCCCTGATGCGGAGCACAGAGCCCCCTGCCCCGGAGCACAATGCCCCTACCCCGGAGCACAGAGCCCCCTGCCCCAGGGGCACAAAGCCCCCTGCTGCGGAGCACAGAGCCCCTGCCCCGGAGCACAGAGCCCCCTGCCCCGGAGCACAGAGCCCCTGCCCCGGAGCACAAGGGGCACAGAGCCCCTCCTGCGGAGCACAAAGCCCCCTGCTGTGGAGCACAGAGCTACTGCCCCGGAGCACAATGCCCCTGCCCTGGAGCACAGAGCCCCCTGCCCCAGGGGCACAAAGCCCCTCCTGCGGAGCACAAAGCCCCCTGCTGCAGAGCACAGAGCACTTGCCGCGGAGCACAGAGCCCCTGCCACCACACCAGCCTGGCCGACCAAATGACCCCTGTGACCAATCATCCACCTGTGCTGATCCCTTCACTGGTAAGCTGAATTCGGACTGTAAGACGGACCCCCATTTGACACTTTATTTTTTTCCCCTATTTTCCTTCTGAAAATTTGGGATGCGTCTTATGGTCAGGTGCGTCTTATAGTCCGAAAAATACGGTATATAAAAGGTTGCTAAAAAGTGGGAAACCTCACGGTGTTATCACATACCCACAGTAACTAGAAAAAGGCTGTAGAGATTGTGTTTACAATGTTAACATCCCATATTCAGGGGATTAGAAGAAGGCAGAGCGCCGAAATGTGATTTGGGGCAGGCACCATCACCCACAATCTGCTTACTATACTTGATGTGCTACGTTATATGATGCTTTTTCGGCTTTGAGTCTTCTTTCTCTGACTCAGGACATTGTTTCTATGCAGAATATGGGATGTTAACATTGTAGACACAATCTCTACAGTCTATTTCTAGTTGTTACTGTTTAGTTTTTGTGTGGTGCCACCTTGTGGCTTCCCACTTTTTAGCAACCTTTTATATACATTTTTTCATGTTTAACCTCTTTACCCCTGAAGGTGGTTTGCACGTTAATGACCAGGCCAATTTTTACAATTCTGACCGCTGTCACTTAATGAGGTAATAACTCTGGAACGCTTCAATGGATCACGGTGATTCTGAGATTTTGCAACTTTTAATTTTCATGCCCTTAAATCACGGAGATGTGTCACACAAAACACTTAATAAATAACATTTCCCACATGTCTACTTTTCATCAGCACAGTTTTGGAACCAAAATTTTTTGGTAATAAGTTATAAGGATTAAAAGTTGATCAGCGATTTGTTATTTTTACAAAAAATTTACAAAACCATTTTTTAGGGACCACATGACATTTGAAGTCCCTTTGAGGGGTCTATATGATAAAAGATACCTGAAAGTGACACCATTCTAAAAACTGCACCCCTCAAGGTTTTCAAAACCACATTCAAGAAGTTTATTAACTCATCAGGTGCTTCACAGAAATTTTTGGAATGTGGAAAGATAAAACGAACATTTCTCTTTTTTTCACAAAAAAAATACTTCAGATTCATTTTTTTTATTTTGACAAGAGTAACAGGAAAAAAATGGACCCCAAAATTTGTTGTGTAATTTCTCTTGAGCATGCCAATACCCCAAATGAATGAGAAAATCACAGCAGAGCTCGGAAGGCAAGGAGCGCCATTTGACTTTTTGAATGCAAAATTTGCGGGAACAATTGGCGGACGCCATGTCACGTTTGGAGAGTCTCTTATGTGCCTAAACAGTGAAAATCCCCAATAAGTGACACCATTTTGGGAACTAGACACCTCAGAGAACTGATCTAGATGTGTGGTGAGCACATTGAACCCTCAGGTGCTTTTCACAGAAGTTTATGACTTTGAGCCGTAGCAATAAAAAAAAACAATTTTTCCCACAAATATGTTTTCAGCACAAAAAATTGCATTTTCATAAGGATAACAGGAGAAATTGCACCATACAATTTGTTGTGCAATTTCTCCGGAGTACACCAATACCCAATATGAGGGAGAAAACTACTGTTTGGGCACACAGCAGGGCTTGAAAGGGAAGGAGCGTCATTTGACTTTTTGAATATAAAATTTCCTGGAATCATTAGTGAATGTAATGTCCCATTTGGAGAGCCCCTGATGTGCCTAACAGTGGAAACACCACGTGTCCCCAATTTGGAAAACTAGACCCTTCAAGGAATGTATTTAGATGTGTGATGAGCAACTTGAATTTCCAGGTGCTAAAAGGAAGTTTATAATGTTGAGCTGTGAAAATAATAAAATCACATTTTCATCACAACTGTTATTTTAGCCCTAATTTTTGAATTTTTGCATTTTTATAAGATTAACAGGAGAAATTGCACTACAAATTGTATGGTGAAATTTTCCTGAGTATGCCGATACCCCAAATGAGGAAGAAAACTACTGTTTGGGCGCACGGCAGGGCTCAGAAGGGAAGTGCATCATTTGACTTTTTGAATGTAAAATTTCCTGGAATCATTAGCAGATGTCATGTCCCATTTGGAGAGCTTCTGATGTGCCTAAACAGTGGAAACACCCCACAAGTGACCACATTTTGGAAATCACAAAAATGTTATTTTGGCCCACAATTTTGCATTTTCATAAGGGTAACAGGAAAAATTGCAACATACAATTTGTTGTGCAATTTCTCCTTAGTACGCTGATACCCCCGTATGTGGGGGAATACTACTTTTGAGGCACAGTGCAAAGCTCAGAATGGAAGAGCTGCCATAATGCATTTCAGATTTTGCTGGAATGGTTCGAAGGTGCCATGTCACATTTGCAGAGCCCCTGAACAACAGAAACCCCCTATATGTGAACTTATTTTACAAACTACACTCCCCAATGAATTCAGCTAGTGGTGCAGTGATCATATTGACACAACATATGCCTCATAGAATTTTATGCCACTGAGCGGTGTAGAAAAAATAAATTACATTTTTACCACTAAAATGTTGTTTTAGCTAAAAGTTTTTAATTTTTCTAAGGGCTAATAGGATTTTTTTTACAACAAACTGAAGTCCATTTTTTTCCTTGAGTGCACCAATACTATTCATGTAATCTGGAAATATTTTTCAGGTACAGTGCAAAGCTCAGAAGGCAAGGAGCATCAGATTTTACTGTTACGGTTTGCAGGTGCCATGACCCACTGGGTGAGTCAATGAGGTGCCAGAACAGCAGAACTCCCTATTAGTAACCTCATGTTACAAACTACACCTCTCAATGAATTAATCCAAGAGTGCAGTGATCGTATTGACTCTAAGGGTGTGTCACAGAATTTTATACCTTTGGGCAATGAAGAAAAAATAGCTACATTTTTACCAACAAAATGTTGTTTTAGCCCCAGATTTTACATTTTACACAAGAAGTGGGTGAAAATGGCACCATAATTTGTCACACAATTTCTACTGAACGTGGCAATATCCTATATGTGGCTGTACAGTACTACTTAGCCATACAGAGAGACTTGGGAGGAACGGAGTGCTATTTGCCTCCTGGAGCGCAAATGTTCCTAGAACAAATTGCAGACTCCATATACAGAGCCCCTAGTTGCTAGAAGAGCAGAATCCCCCTCAAATGACCCCATTCTGCAAACTATACCCCTTGGGGAATTTATCTTCAGGTGTAGTGACGATTTTGACTCCATGAATATTTTCCAGAAACAAGCATAAGTGAATGTTGCCAAGTGAAAATTGCAAACTATCGCTGTAGGGACCAGTACGTTGTAGTCACCAGTAAGTTATGCCCAGCCCGTGCTTCTGAAGATATGCACCCGTAACTGAGGGAGGCTCTCATCGCTTCAGAAATGCCAAAAGTGGACGCACTAAGTGGATTAGGTACACTGTGGGGCTCAGAAGGGAAGGGGCATTTGGATTTGAGAGCAGAGAATTTGCTGAATTTCTTTTGGCGGATGAGGAGCCATTTCGCTTTTCCACAGCCTTTGTGCTACCAGTAACTTGGAAGGCCCCTATATTTCCATTAACATATGATGGACCTGAATAAGGAATTGCTTTTTTTGAGGATTGAATTGAGGCTTTTATTGGGAACATTTTACATAACATTTGGGATCACATTTATTCGGCGCTCTACGCTGACCACTTACTTTGGTGTTTCTATCTAAATCTCTGAGTGACGTGATTCAGACGAAACCCCCAAGGGATTCATTCACTATAATGAGGCAGCAGAATTACTCTGGACTCCGTCTTGCCTCTGTTCAGCGGTGTCCTTTTTAAAGTACACAAAACTGTGGCCTACGGCAATTTTATGCAATCCTAAAAAGACGGACATCGCCGGCTCACAGGTCAGACGGCGTCTACAGTGCCTCCATCGGCATCATTATAGGGAATCTTCCACCAGAGGTTCCATCTGAATCCCATTTCAGAGATTTACACGGAAACTCCGGTGCAAGTGTTCAGCGCAAAGCTCAAGATAAATGTGCGCCAAGCCTTACTGTGATCTTTGGGAGGCAGAATGAAAAAATCAACAGCAGGTGAAGAATTGGTTTTATTTATTTTTTACACTGTTCCTCAGTCAGTATAAGTGATTAGGCAACTTTATTCTTTGGGTCGGTGCGATTACAGTGATACCAGATATATATCGGGTATTTATGTTTGTCTGCTGTCACACACTAAAAAACGCTTTTTTATTGCAAAAAATAATTTTTGAATCGCCATATTTTGAGAGCTATAAGTTTTCCATATTTTGGCTCACAAAGTCATGTGAAGGCTTGTTTTTTGTGGGGCAAATTGGTGTTTTTCTTGGTACCATTTTCGGGGACATTACGCTTTTTGATTGCTTTCTATTCTGATTTTTGGGAGGCAGAATGAACAAAAACCAGCAATTCAGGATTTTTTTGGGGGGGTTTCGTGTGTGGTAAAATTGATAAGGCAGTTTTATTCTTCGAGGCAGTACAATTTCAGCGATAACTCATTTATATAGTTTTTTATGTTCTGGCGCTTTTACACAATAAAAACTATTTTATAGAATAAATAATAATTTTGCATCACTTTATTCTGAGAGCTATAACTTTTTTATTTTTCCACTGATAGAGCTTTGTGGCAGCTTGTTTTTTGCGGGACAAGATGTCGTTTTCAGTGGTACCATGTTTATTGACATCTGTCTTTTTTATCACGTTTTATTCCACTTTCTGTTCAGAGTTATGATGATAAAGCATTGATTTTTGCCTTGTTTTTTATTTTTTATTGTGTTTACTAAAGGGGTTAACTAGTGGGACAATTTTATAGGTCGAGCTGTTGCGGACGCGGCGATACCAAATATGTGTACTTTTATTGTTTGTATTTTTTTCATGCTAATTTTTTTTATAGATACTATATCTTTTGATTTTTTATTATTATTTGTGATTTTTTAAAAAATATTTTTACAATTATTTAACATTTTTTAAACTATTTTTTTTTTTACTTTTTTTACTTTGTCCGACTGTGGCACTATTATTTTTTGCAGGCTGATCGCTTGTTCTGCATGGAGATACAGCAGCATCCCCATGCTATGTAAACTTTCAGCTCTGCACTGACAGGGAATGTTGCGGATCATGCACTGTGCATGATGAGCAAGTTTCCTAGCTCTGGTGACCCGGTTATCATCATGACATCCAGTTACAATGGCAACCATTGGGACCCGCGCCATGACGTGTCTCCGATCCAAAGACAGAGTGGCTGTCAGCCCTCAGCCGGCTCCCGGAATGTTGCGATCGCGTGACCACTCCTGACACCCGGTGGTGATCGCCTGCGCACTACCATGTGCGAGGGCGACCGAAATGACGTAATAATCCGTCCCTGGTCAAATAGGCCCAGGGCACATGGACCGATTACACAGGTCTGCGACTAAAAAGCTGTTTGATTATTTTCATATAATTCCTTGTATTTTGGTGTTTTGATAACGAAAAAAATATTGAAAAAAATCGTTAATGTCAGGACTTGCCACAAACCTTTAGGTTCTTCTGCAAACTCTGGTGTGAATCATCGGCATGCAGCTTATGACTGAAGAGACCCTTGTGGCGTATAGCGGTGCTTCCCCGCCTCCCACCAAACCCATAACAACAAAAACACAACAGGCCTGGATGGGTTGAACAGGTCGGTCACAGTTTATTTAAATTATAAGCCGGGAGGGGCAAATATGATCCGCAACCGCCTCTCTGCTGAGAACCCCGGCGCCGCCGGTGGGCGTAGACTATAAGCAGAGAGGGGCAAATACGATCCGCAACGGACTCTCTGCCGAGGGCCCACGGCGCCGCCGGTGGGCGGGCAGGCAGATGAGAGGTTACGAACCGTTGCCCCCCCATACTACCGCTGTGACAATGAATACAACCAAAAAACTTTGTAAGTGATGAGAATGATAATTATTATTATTATTTCTCTTTTTTTTTTTTTTTTAAACATTAAATACAATAGCCGCACGGCAAATCTTCGAATCTACAAGGGAGGGAGGGTGGGACAAGACTTCCACTGACCAGCCGGGGGAGGAAGAGGAAGGGTCCGACCCTCGCACGAGAATTTAACCCCTGAGGGTGTGGCCGGACCCCCTTCCCTTCATCCCCGTTGGTCAGTGGGGTCCGTTATATGGCATCACCTGGAGGGGGAGTGACGGGAGGAGGGAAGCACAGCACACAGTTCATTTTAAGCTATAGTCTATATGGGCTCCTCAGTCAGAAGCTCGATCCTATTCGGTGCCGTGCTTGCCAGACTGAAGAGACCCTTGTGGCGTATAGCGGTGCTTCCCCGCCTCCCACCAAACCCATAACAACAAAAACACAACAGGCCTGGATGGGTTGAACAGGTCGGTCACAGTTTATTTAAATTATAAGCCGGGAGGGGCAAATATGATCCGCAACCGCCTCTCTGCTGAGAACCCCGGCGCCGCCGTGGGCGTAGACTATAAGCAGAGAGGGGCAAATACGATCCGCAACGGACTCTCTGCCGAGGGCCCACGGCGCCGCCGGTGGGCGGGCAGGCAGATGAGAGGTTACGAACCGTTGCCCCCCCATACTACCGCCACGGAGGATCATGGGTATACCTACACAGGACTCCGACCCCCCACACACAACGACCTGTTCAAACCCCATCCTGTAAGATGTTTAATAATATAACGAGTCCGATATCATTCAGATGAACGCCGTCCAGTCTCGGTAGGTTGGACTTGTCCTTTTGCAGATTGTGGTGGTTGACCACCATGCCGTAGTTTTTCTTGATGTCCTTGATGTGTTTTGCCATTTTTGTGTTTATTTTCTTTCTTGATTTGTTGATGGCTTTCGGATCTTTTGCTCCCTGCTAGACCGGCGTGGTATTATGTCAGGCCGCACCACCATCACCATATCAGGGCCAGCAGGCAGAGTGTCGTATATCTGTCGACATCATTGCGTATAGTTCGGTGCCTTTTTTCTTGGCTAGGTCGATTCCACCGGCGTGCAAACACCAACATCACCGGCCTTTGGCAGTCTTAGCCACATTGGAATATTTGCTGCCACTGCAGCCTTCAGATGCTGCTCCAGATGAAACTCCAGCTCCAATTTTTTTTTTTTTTTTTTTTAATCCGGGCGTATGCTGGCCCGTTTGTACGCCCCATAAACGTAAGAATGCGCTAGTGCCCAAACTGTGGGTTTGTGGCCGCCTGAAAGAAACGAGAGGTGTTAGGGCAGATCTGGCCTTATATATCTTGCTAAACATGCGGATTTCCAGCGGCCTAATCTCTGGACTTCAGCTTCCGATACGTCGGCCCTGGCTGCTTCAGCGGCCGCCCTATTCTGAAGGAATGTATCCCGAATTGTTTTGGGTTACCGCCGACTGCCTCCATACAATGTTTAGAGATTGTGAGAAATTGATATTTGGTAAACGGGGACCCGTCGGTGTGTGATAGGAGAATCTACTATCGTGTCTTATTAACGCGAAGCGCTTCACTATTTTTTACCGGGCATATCGGGCCGTCTAAAGCCTTGAGCGAAGCTCACGCATCTCTACCGGTGGGATCGCATTTGGATCCGAACTCTAATGTGTAAAGCGTCACTACATATGACAATGTCCTCGTTGGTCAACCGACTGATGTTGTTTTTAAACCGCGGCACTAGTTCGCCGATGGTCCATAAACAAGCCACTTTCATTTACGCCATTGCTCTTTGTTGATTGCGACAATACCATTATTGATATCTCCAACAACCTCTAGGCCTAGTTCCTAATGTAATGCCACCACTGTGCCCCTTACATTGTAATAATGCCTCCTTTGTGCTCTCTAGATCAGGGGTCCCCAACCGCCGGTCTGCGGCCCATTACCGGGCCGTAGCAGTTCTGTTGCCGGGCCGCGGAGCCACGGCACAGAACGCTGTACATACATGGAGCCGGCGGCTGCAGCACTGTAGTGACAGCTGCAGCCGCCGGCTTCAAGAAGACATCGATACTTACCTTCCGTCGCTGCGTCCCTGTAGGCCGCGGCAGCTTCCTCCTGTGCGCAGCGGTGACGTAGTACCACTCATTAAGGTAATGAATATGGACATGACGCCACTCCCATAGGCGTGGCGTCCATATTCATGCCCTTAATGAGCGGTATTACGTCACCGCTGCTCACAGGAGGAAGCTGCCGCGGCCAACGGGGACGCAGGGAAGTTCAGCGACGGAGCGGGGAGGGTAAGTATGATGGGGGGAAGGACGGGGGAGCCCAGCCATGTATACAGGATGGGAGGGGGAGCCTAGCCATGTATACAGGATGGGAGGGGGAGTGGAGCCATGTATACAGGATGGGAGGGGAGCCAAGCCATGTATACAGGATGGGAGGGGGAGCCTAGCCAAGTATACAAGATGGGAGGGTGGGAGCGGAGCCATGTATACAGGATGGGAGGGGGAGCGGAGCCATGTATACAGGATGGGAGGGGGAGCCTAGCCATGTATACAGGATGGGAGGGGGAGCCTAGCCATGTATACAGGATGGGAGGGTGGGAGCGGAGCCATGTATACAGGATGGGAGGGGGAGCGGAGCCATGTATACAGGATGGGAGGTTGAGAGCGGAGCCATGTATACAGGATGGGAGGGTGGGAGCAGAGCCATATAAACAAGGGTGGGAGCGGAGCCATGCATACAAGGTGGGAGTGGAGCCTTCTATACAAGGGAGTCACATTCACATTATAAATGTTATAATTAAATGATGAGTATGCACTACTACTAAACTACAACCCCGTCCATAGCCCCGCCCCCTTATGACCAAAGCCCCACCCCTGCCACACCTCTATCCCCGCCCTGCCGGGCCATGGAAGAATGGTCTTTCTTGAAGCCGGTCCCTGGTGCAAAAAAGGTTGGGGACCACTGCTCTAGATGGTAAAATTTCCGCCTAGAAAATAATAATTTCCTGTGCATATGCCCTACACATTTTGTTCCTAGAAGGTAATAATACCCCATGTGCCACTTTGATGGTCACAATATTGAGTACCCTATAACAATAATGTTTAAGTGCCCACTTAACATTTAATAATGTCCCCTGAGTTTCCCATGTAGAATTCCTCTATATGCAGTATGCTGGGCCCATAGCTCCCTATTCAGCGTATGATGATCCCACAGCTCGCCTATACACAGTATGATGATCCCACAGCTCCCCTATACACAGTATGATGATCCCACAGCTCCCCTATACACAGTATGAGCCCACAGCTCCCCTATACAAAGTATGATGATCCCACAGCTCCCCTATACACAGTATGAGCCCACAGCTCCCCTACACACAGTATGATCTCACAGTTCCCCTATACACAGTATGATGATCCCACTGCTCCCCTATGCACAGTATGATGATCCCACAGCTCCCCTATACACTGTATGATCTCAAAGCCCCCCTATACACAGTATGATGATCCCACAGCTCCCCTATAAACCATATGATGATCCCACAGCTCCCCTATACACAGTATGATGATCCCACAGCTCCCCTATAAACCGTATGATGATCCCACAGCTCCCCTATACACAGTATGATGATTCCACAGCTCCCCTATACACAGTATTATGATCCCACAGCTCCCCTATAAACCGTATGATGATCCCACAGCTCCCCTATACACCGTATGATGATCTCACAGCTCTCCTATACACAGTATGATTATCCCACAGCTCTCCTATACCCAGTATGATGAGCCCACAGCTCCTGTACATACAGTATGATGGGCCCGCAGATCCCGTACAGACAGTATGATTATTATTATTATTATTATACATTTATATAGCGCCATTTATTCCATGGCGCTTTACATATGAAAAGGGGAAAAATATAGACAGGTACAATAAACATGTGCTGGACAAGGGACACACAAGTACAGAAGGAGAGAGGACCCTGCCCGCGAGGGCTCACAGACTGCAGGGATGGGTGAGAATACACTAGGAAAGGGTAGAGCTGGTCGTACGATGGTTCAGTACACTGAGGATCATTGCAGGTTGGATGATGTCCCCCAGAGTTCCCCTATACATATAATGATGTCCCCACTGCTCCTCCAATACACAGTATAATAGTTAATAGCGTTCTGACACCGTGTGGCGCCCGCACTGAGACCCTCTCTGCTGGGAGGAAAGTAACTTTATTCCTCCCGGTAGCCTTGCTCTTCTAGTCATAATGGTTGCACTTGCACGATTTTAGTCACCGTTCTGTGTATAGAGAGTGGCGGCTGAAACATCACCCGGCACTGACTGACAGCTGCCTCAGCACCAACGAAAAAATAGGAACAGCATCCAATCCAGGTGAAGTATAACAAGTCTTTATTCAGCCACCATAAAATACGACGTTTCGGCCATTTTCAGGCCTTTATCAAGTATACAAAAACAGGCAAAATGGTGTCCTTAAATGGTGTGGAGGAGCCAATCACCATCCAGGAACCGCCCATAATACAAATAGACATATATACAGAATATACAACGATAATCAATTTAAAACAGTGATCAGAGCTCAGAATAGTGACATCATAGAAAAATACAGCAGTGTTATAATTGTGCATATAATATGCCATAGATTACTCCATATTAACACTATCACCATTTAATCTGCCAATCGATGATCTGTTACTGCACACTCCCATTCTGGTGCTGCACCAATCATGTACTCACTAGCAGCAGCGTCCTCCATATCCAATCAGTGTCAGTTCAGCAGCGCTTAGTCAGAGCACTTATCCAATAGCCCACAGGATAACAAATCGGGAGGCACACCTAACTCACTCCCCACTGTGTGGTAAACAAAGGCACATGTTCAGAAGTCATCATAGCAAACGCCCAGTGGATCATGTGAACACCAGCGTCATCAGACACCCAGTCACATGACCGCAAGCATCATCCGAGGTCTAATCACATGATAGTCCCATCATAAGCCTCTATTCCAGGCTGAAAACACTAAAATAGCGCGCGATCACCGGCATCATCCGACATCTGAAAAAAGAACACGCATGCACAATAAACTCTATCATTATTTATACTACTCCAGCTATGTCATCAGGAAACGACGCTGGTGTTCACATGATCCACTGGGCGTTTGCTATGATGACTTCTGAACATGTGCCTTTGTTTACCTACACAGTGGGGAGTGAGTTAGGTGTGCCTCCCGATTTGTTATCCTGTGGGCTATTGGATAAGTGCTCTGACTAAGCGCTGCTGAACTGACACTGATTGGATATGGAGGACGCTGCTGCTAGTGAGTACATGATTGGTGCAGCACCAGAATGGGAGTGTGCAGTAACAGATCATCGATTGGCAGACTAAATGGTGATATTGTTAATATGGAGTAATCTATGGCATATTATATGCACAATTATAACATTGCTGTATTTTTCTATGATGTCACTATTCTGAGCTCTGATCACTGTTTTAAATTGATTATCGTTGTATATTCTGTATATATGTCTATTTGTATTATGGGCGGTTCCTGGATGGTGATTGGCTCCTCCACACCATTTAAGGACACCATTTTGCCTGTTTTTGTATACTTGATAAAGGCCTGAAAATGGCCGAAACGTCGTATTTTATGGTGGCTGAATAAAGACTTGTTATACTTCACCTGGATTGGATGCTGTTCCTATTTTTTCGTTGGACTGTTGTTCATTTGGATCCTTGAACGCCTGAACGTGCATCCGTGCTAACTCCCGAGTGCTGTCAGCTGCTTGAATACTTGTAGCCGCCTCAGCACCGTCTGCCACCCGGTAGTTACCCTGCAGATGCCCCTATAAATAATAATGTTTCTTAAGTGCCCCCTTAATATTTAACTGAGTCCCCCTATGTACAATTGTAATGGCCCCAGCATCACTGATGTGAGCAGGGGGTCTTGTGATGACTCTTTCTGCTTCTCCCAATTATCTTCTATTGAGTGAAGTCATACTTATTTAGTCGACACGTGCAAATAGCAAACGTAGTCGCATGAGCGCCTGATCACACCAGTGGTCTTGGGGTCTCATGACAGCAGGTGCACCATATCATGATTTTGCGGTCTGTAGTCTCAGAGTGACTGCAGACAATTATCCCGAGCCTTTAATAACTTTATAATAATAATAAATTGCTTATTATTAAATAGAATACAGCTCATGGTTACTGTATTGTTATACTTGTTAAGGGGCAGACAGACGGACGTATTTCTCATGCGAGGATCACATCGCAATCCTCAGACTGACCGTCGGCCCTCCACACCTGAGTGTGACAGCTGCATAGTAATCCATCACGCTCATGTCAGGAGCAGTCAGGCCAGTCCGAGCATTGTGGTGTGATCCTTGCATGAGTTATACGGCCATCTGTCTGTGCCCTTGTTTTACTAATACTGAAATATTAATCTATTATTAAAGTATTAGACTGTGTTTCCACGGTCAGTAAGGCAGGCGCTTTTGACGGTTGCTCATTGAACACATCCGGAATCACCGCAGCGCTGCACAGGCCTGTTATTTCCCTTGCGGCGACGCAAGGGAATAGGACATGCTGCGATCTGAAAAGACGCGCGCATGTCCGTTAATGCAGGTCTGCCGCCTGCGTGTTTTTAAGCATAGTGGAGACTGGATTTCTTGAAATCCCCTCCACTATGCTGTAACATCTGGACGCTGCGTGTTTGACGCTGTACCAGTACACAGCGTCAAACATGCAGCAATTACTGACCGTGGAAACATACCCTTAACGAGCTCAGAAGTAAAAAAAAAGCCCCCTACCTCCCCCTGCTCCCACCCACACACCCCAACAGCCCATCCTCTCACATGCACCCCTCAGTGCCCTGTCCCTGCTGCCACATAATACCTCCCATCCTCTCACATTAACTCCCCTGTGCCTTAGCCCCCATATCCCCATCCTCACATAAACCCCAGTGCCCTGTACCCCCTCCCCCACAATACCCCCATCCTGTCACATTCACCCCACAGTGACCATGACATGCCTAAGCTGAATGAATGTAATAAATTTCATCTCCACTTACCATGACGCTTGCAGGCAGTGACTGAGGCAGGACCAGGAAGTGTCCAGTTTAATACACACAGTGGGCACTAGGACCCAGTGTGGCTGAGACATTCAGAGCCTGCAGGGCAGAAACTAACTGCAGCTGCTGCCGACCAGGAAGTAGCTCCTCCATGAGACAGTGGCACTGTACACTGGACAGACAGGCACTGGAACCAGCCACTGTGCATGCAGAGTCTGTCAGACAGGGGAGCCGGCATTGTGCTGCTCTCTCCCTGACACCTCACATACTGGCCATGTCTCCCAGTGGGCCCCTGCATGTCACTGGGCCCGGGGCAACGGCCCCCTCTGCCCCCCAGTAGGTACGCTACTGACTGTTACTTTTGTTCATGCAATGTGAGAGAGTATAATTCCAAATGGAAGCATTTCATTTCATACCCCAATCTTCAGTCCGCAATTCGCCCCATCCCCCATGGCACACAGATATACCAGTACACAAGGCCCCTGCTACCTTGGAAGAGATACACAGCTATGATGAAGGTGGAATCATACCTGAACCAGATGAAGAATCAAGTTCTGACTCTGAAGATGATACAAGACCAACATTTTTTTCCCAGGAGGAGATGAAGGATTTAGTAAGAGACTTGATTCTTCCAAAAGAGGCCACTGAGTTACTTGTATCAAGGCTTAAAAGCAGGATTTTAAGGAGTGTCTTTTTCATTGTTCAGACATCGTTAAAAGGAGTTTGTTACTTTCTTTGCTCAGTAAGACAAATTGATTTATTGCATCGATGTCGAAGGTTTGATGGGTCAATGCAAAATCCAATGATTCAGCGCAATGGCGTCTTTTTATAAATGCTTCAAAAAGAAGTCTCAAAGCAATTTTATTCTACAACAGCAGTTTTTACACTTCCATCCCTGTAGGTCATTCCGTACACTTGAAGGAAACCTACGAGAACTTGGAATTGGTTAGCTTAAATATGAAGCCCACGGTTGACAAGTGCGTGTTGATTTGAAGGTCTTGTGCATGCTGCTCGGGCAACAAGCTGGGTATACCAAATACACTTGTTTTCTGTGTCTGTGGGACAGTCGAGAATGACAAATCACTGGACCAAGAAGATTTGGCAGCCGAGGGTGCTCACAGTCGGTGAAAAGAATGTCCTCTGAGAAACTTTGGTATCTCTCTATAAAGTTCTTCTACCACCTCTCCACATAAAATTGGGCTTGATGAAACAACTTGTAAAATCACTTACAAGAGATGGGGAATGCTTCAAATACTTGGTCATCAAGTTTCCAAGCCTCTCGGAGGCAAAATTGGAGGAAGGTGTGTTCGTTGGACCTGACATTAGAAGGGATATAGCTGATGAAGAGTTTGCCAATACAATGACAGATCCTCAAAAAGAAGGGTGCATTTAAAGAGATCTTATAGAGTTTTTTAGGCAATAACAAAGACCCTGACTACAAAAAGATTATTGGACGAATGCTGAAAGCATTTCAAGCTTTAGGTTGCCTGATGAGTTTGAACGTGCATTTCCTCCATTCCCACCTAGACTAATTTACTGAAAATTTGTGAGCTGTGAGTGAAGAGCAAGGTGAATGATACCACCAGAACATTAAAGAAATAAATAGAAGATACCAGTGAAAATGAAGCATTATAATGATGGCAGACTACTGTTGGATGCATCAGAGAGACATTCCAGATGCTACTCACAAGCATAAATGTGCTAAGATGAGACTCACAGGGAAAAAAAATGATTTTACTGAATGTTAGTGAGCTCATTTCAGTTCAAAAATGATTTTCATGAAAAATTTGTAATAAAAAATAAATTTTATAATTCTATTTTCATCCATTTTGCGGTATTGCCTTATTTAACATAGTTACCTAAATTGTCAGGAAACGTGATGTCCTATGACAAGATGGAGGTCATTTTCGCATTCAACTAAAAAAAAACCTTAAAGATTATGTGGAATAACCAAAGCAGCTCTTGAAATTTTATTTTTTTCAGACTTGTGTTATTATGTCAGACATCAGAAAGAAGTTAATAAAGTTTATACAATTTTTATCTATTGGTTCTCGTGTACAATTTTTTTGTAAGATTTGGTAGGCTGATGAAAGTAGTACTATCATCAGCCGATGCCTGACCGTTGATAACCTTTTCTCTCCAGTCAGAGCTGCTGGCTAACACGCTGTCATCTGTGTGACAGCATGGGAAACGCAGCGCTCTGACCTTTCACGTTACCGCCGATCAGAGCTGGTATTTACAGTGCTGTCACAAAAATGACAGCATAGGAAACGCCAGATATTTGGGCCCCCATTCATTTGAATGGGGTCTGGGTTTAGGTTTAAGTTCTTGTACCGTTCTGGTACCTGAATCAAACGTTTTTTTAAAGTTTGTCCGAACCTGATGGACCCTATCATCCATGGGTCCGCCCATCACTAAACATTATAATCTTGGCATTTCCTGAATTTGGTAGCCAGATCAGCAGTATAAAGAGATAGGTGTTTTGGTCAAACTCATTTCAGTACATTACTCTACTCATTTCTTAAAAGAAATCTGTCAATAGAATGAACCCTCTGAAGCCGTCTATATGGGCATGGGAATTAGAGAAGGTGCGCACTCAGCAAGGTAGGTTGGTGCTGGCTGAACAGAACTAAGTCCAACTAAATAGTAGGAGAATCAGCCGTACTCATAGCAGAAAGCAAGCAATGTTTCAACTAGGGTTGAGCATTCCGATACTGCAAATATCGGGTATCGGCCGATATTGGCTGTATCGGAATTCCGATTCCGAGTTCCGATATTTTCGTCTTATCGGATACCGGAATCGGGATGTCACTGTCACTGTCAGTGTCCGTCGGTCGGGTCTGTCAGGAGTCAGCGGCACTTACCTGGCAGAAGATCTCCGGCGGTCATGTCCTGGACTGCTTCATGGCCGCAATCTTCTTTCCCCGGCGGTCACATGCAGTTTCTCGCGATAACTGCAGTGACTGCTGGGTAATCCCGGCCGTAAAGCAGTCAGTCCGATGACGTCACCACCGGGGAAGCAGGTAATCAGCTGTGCTGCGTCACGATGACAGGCTCTGCCTGTCATTGCGATGTAGCAGAGTTGGATCGTCGTGGGACTGTCGTTATGGACTGCGTCGGACAGGTGGTATACTGTTGGTTTGTTTTTTTTCTTTTTTTACAGGAGATCGATGGCGTCGCAGGAATGAGAGAGTAATAAAATTAATGAAAACTGTGTTGTCTCTTTTATTTCATTAAAATACTTTTTCTTGCTTTGTCTTTTTTTTATACATTTAATAACTTTGGGATTAATAATGGATCGGTGTCTTATTGACGCCTCTCCATTATTAACCGGGCTTATTGTCACCGTGCAATCAACGGTGACATTAACCCCTTATTACCCCGCTTGCCACCGCTACAGGGCAAGTGGGAAGAGCCGGGTAAAGTGCCACAATTGGCACATCTTTTGATGCGCCAAATGTGGGGCTGCTGTAGCCTGGTATTATCAGGCTGTTGAGGGCCAAAATCCATGGGCCTTGACAGTCTTTTAATACCAGGCCGCAGCAGTCTGCATTTTACTTGGCTGGTTAACAAAAATAGGGGGGATCCCCACGCCGTTTTTTTTTCGAGGGGATCCCCTATTTTTGTTAACCAGCCAAGCTAAGCAGACTGCTGTGGCCTGGTATTATCAGGCTGGCAAGGTCCATGGATATTGGATCCTTACCAGCCTGAAAAACCAGGCCTCAGCGGTCTGCTTCATCTGGCTGGTTAACAAAAATAGGGGGGACCCCACGCCAATTTTTTTCGAGGGGATCCCCTATTTTTGTTAATCAGCCAAGATATGCAGACTGCTGTGGCCTGGTATTATCAGGCTGGCAAGGTCCATGGATCTTGGCTCCTTAACAGCCTGAAAATCCAGGCCTCAGCGGTCTGCTTCATCTGGCTGGTTAACAAAAATAGGGGGAACCCACGCCAATTTTTTTCGAGGGGATCCCCTATTTTTGTTAATCAGCCAAGATATGCAGACTGCTGTGGCCTGGTATTATCAGGCTGGCAAGGTCCATGGATCTTGGCTCCTTAACAGCCTGAAAATCCAGGCCTCAGCGGTCTGCTTCATCTGGCTGGTTAACAAAAATAGGGGGGACCCCACGCCATTTTTTTTTCGAAGGGAACCCCTATTTTTGTTAATCAGTTCCCTCTGACGTCACTGATTGTGTCCCTGGCTGACCTGAAGTGAAAGTGGAAAGCAATCAATTAAGCTTTCCACTTAAGGGCCCATCTCACATAGCGATATCGCTACCGAGATCGCTGCTGAGTCACTAGTTTTGTGACGCAGCAGCGAGCTCACCAGCGATATCGCTGTGTGTGACATTCAGCGACGATCAGCCCCCCTGCGGGTATCGCTGATCGTCGCTGAAATGTCAGGACCTTTTTTTGATCGCTGGTTTCCCGCTGACAGGCACACATCGCTGCGTGTGACAGGCGGGAGACCAGCGATCCGCTGGTAACCAAGGTACACAGCGGGTTTCCAGGCGCGGGGCTGTGCCTAGAAACCCGCTGTGTACCTTGGATACCAGCGCCCTGATGCAGGGAGCTGGTATCCAAGGTACACAGCGGGTTTCCAAGCGCTGCGCGGTGCCTGGAAACCCGCTGTCTACCTTGGTTACCAGCGGATCGCTGGTCTCCCGCCTGTCACACGCAGCGATGCGTGCCTGTCAGAGGGAAACCAGCGATCAAAAAAAGGTCCTGACATTTCTGCGACGATCAGCGATACCCGGCAGGGGGGCTGATCATCGCTGAATGTCACACACAGCGATATCGCTGGTGAGCTCGCTGCTGCGTCACAAAACTAGTGACTCAGCAGCGATCTCGGTAGCGATATCGCTATGTGAGACGGGCCCTTAAGCGATGTTACCCGCAGTGTCGCTGTCCCAGATCGCTGCCTGAGCTGCCTGTTTGGCAGCTCAGCAGCGATCATGTAGCGATACACCAGCGATCCTGACAAGTGCATATCGTTGTCGGGATCGCTGGTGTATCGTTATGTGACACCCAGCCTTTACTCTCCTGTCAGGCAGGAGAGGAACTCATTCATTTGGGGTTTACTGTGAGGCTGCAGCATTAGCTGCGGTCCCTGCAGTAAACATTAACCCTTTCTGAAGGATTACACCGTGGGACCTGACTGTGCATGGGATAGGTAAGAATAATTTTGCTTTTTTATTTTATTTTTATTACAGGAAATGGTTTTTGCAGTAAAATAAAACATGGTCAAAAACATGTGTCTTTATTTCATTAAAATGATTTTTAATTAAAGTGTGTGTGTTTTATTTTTATTTCATGCAATAGGTTTAATAATTGATAGTTGTCTAATTGACAGCTCTCAATTATTAACCTGGCTTAAGGTCACCTTTCAATAGCAAGGTGGCTTTAACCCCATATTAACCCATTCGCCACCGCTACAGGGCAATGGGAATAGACGGGCAAAGTGCCAGAAAGGGCGAATCTAATTATAGATTTGTCTTTCCTGGGGTGTCTGGGGGCAGATGTTAGTAGCCGGGGGGGCAAAAATAATGGTCCCTCTCTGGGCTATTATTATCTGCCCCCACTCACTGGCTTTGTCTGTCTGGTTGCGAAAATAGGGCGGGAGCCCACGCATTTTTTTTCAGCAATTTTACACCTCATATATATATATATACATGTCATTGAATTTGTGACACATATATATATATATTTATATTTGTAGTTCATACACTTCTACATAGTATAATAGCCGCTAATTCAATTGCCGGCTTTTGTGAAAATGCAGAACCCGACATGAAATGACACTTGGTGTACATAGGGTTAACCATGTCTTTTCATGTCCTTTGCTATCTAATTTGCACAAACAATTAAATCAGACTATGTGTGCAAAATTTCACACCTGTAGGGGTTAATTAAAGGTGTAAATTCGTAGCAAAAAAGTCCGTTTTTTTTACAACGAATTTACACCTTTAATTAACCCCTACAGGTGTGAAATTTTGCACACATAGTCTGATTTAATTGTTTGTGCAAATCAGATAGCAAACGACATGAAAAGACATGGTTAGCCCTATGTACACCAAGTGTCATTTCATGTCGGGTGCTTCTGTCTTTTCACTGAAGCCGACTTTACCCGGCAATTGAATCAGAGGATATTTTACTATGTAGAAGTGTATAAACTATACATATATGTATATATATATGTCACAATGACATGTATATATATATATATGTATTCTATGTGTGTATATTTAGTGTTTACAAGGAAAGAATGGGTTTTTTTTAGTTGCAATATTTTGTTCCCATAGACTTACATGGGACTTCCGGTATCGGTATCGGGTATCGCCGATATTTTAGTGATATCGGCGATACCATTCCGATTCCGATACTTTAGGATATCGGAAAGTATCGCTCAACTCTAGTTTCAACCCAATACTGAGTCTTTTAAAGCATTGCCTTTGTGGTAGGCAAGCAGGGGTTAGTGCTGGGGAATTCCTTCAATGCTTATGGATCGTGTGGCTCATTGCCAGGTGGCTGGGTAGAGGTTCCACGTAGTGTGGTAGTACATGGGCATGCAGATCATAGAAAGTTGAATAAAATGATTCCTTGATATCGGCGATTCGATGTCTAATTCCAGAGAATTCAAATTTATGCTTAATATGTAAGTGAGCAGTTAAGATCTATGGGCCATCCATAGATCTCCCTGAGAATATGCCTCCAAAGCCTATTTTAAACTAAAGGGGGCATGTAGATTAGGAGAGCAGATGGCCAGTCATCACACTGGTAACACCCCTTCATTTAAAATAAGCCCTGGAGGCAGATAATCGGGGAGATTTGTGTCTGGACTGTAGAGTTTAGTAGCTCACTTACCGTTAGAGTTGAGCGAAACAGGTCAGTCATATTCATAAGTCGCCGACTTTCGCCAAAGTCGGCTTTCGCTGAGCGAAACCCGACCATAGCGTGAAGTCAGCCATGCGTTCGGCAAAACGAGCACCAAAGTCGGTTTTACCATAATGCTTGCAGGTGCCTTTTTTCAGCCAATGAGCAAAGACGTACACTGTGGGCAACGAGATGGCATGGGCAGCGTCCACCACCATCTTAGAGAAGGGCATTGCAGTGATTGGCTTGCTTTGGGGGGCGTCATAGTGTCTATAAAAGCCCTGATTTTACTTCTGCTGATCTTAACAGTAGGGAGAGGTTGCTGACGCTGTATCTCAGTAGGGAGAGAGTTAGGGCTGGAAAGAGAAGTTCTTATGTGCTTGTGCTGAGAGCAAATGTGCTGTACAGTTAGTGTGCAGTGACAGGGGAGGATTTTTTTTGTGTGCAGCAGCACTGGTTATTAGGCTGCCTGATAGCTGTATTGCTGGGTGTACACTGCTGTGCAGACTGCTTTTTACACAGCACTAATACTTTTATTCTTTTTTTCTGCACAGTTACTGAGCGTTCATTTTTTCCCACACGGTATAGAGCTGTACGCTCCTGACACACTACCGTGTACCGGCTGGTATCACGGACAAATACATGCTGACTATCTGTGTGTGACTCCGGAAATACATACGGAGATTTCAATTTTCCCCTACACTATATACACCTGGTATCTTCTGATACCGTACCTTTTTTCTGCTTTTTGTATTCTGGTCTAATCCATACTGAGTGAGCGTCTGAGTGTGACTCCGGAATTATATACTGAGATTTAAATTTTCCCCTTCATCATATACAGCTGGTATCTTCTGATACAGTACCTGTTAGGGTTCGAGTTCCCAATGCTGCACAAGGGGAATCTCGAGCCATTCCCGCTGCGGTCCCCGGTCATCCCGGTATTTTTGGTACCAGAGACTTGGTGAGTCGGTCATTTTGGTGGCCTACTTTGTCTCGTGACGTCAGGGAATTTGTGCAGTCCTGTGGGACTTGCCCTCGTTCCGAGCCTTGCTCTCGCTCTAGTGGTTTGTTAATGCCATTACCTGTGCCCAAGAGGCCATGGACCCATATCTCTATGGATTTTATTTCCGACCTCCCTGTCTCTCAGAGAATGACCATTATCTGGGTAATCTGTGATAGGTTTTCTAAGATGATACATATACTGTTGTGAATACGTTGGTGGCGACTTCGGAGCTGCGGCTCCCTCCGGTGGTTGCTGAAGGTAATGAACCAATTGCTGAATGGCTTTCAGCTGGGTCCAAATGGTCTGATATAAGTGACCTGAACTCCCATCAGCCTTGCCGGTAATCAATTCTTCTTCCAGGTCTTGGTTGGAGCTCAGCTTGCATTCCTGCTTTCAGTCAGATAAGTGACTTGCTGGGTTTTTTTCCTCTGGTTGGATTTTCCTTGTTGGTTTGCTGCATTGCAGTAGACTTCAGCCTGGTCCCCTTTTGGGGCCTGGCACTGTTTTTTTGCTCAGTTTGTGTTTGCACTTTTGCTCTGTTTCTTTGTCACTTTTTATTTGCTGAATTGCTGTGTATTACACCAGAGATCTGATTTAGGTGGCAGAGATCGTGTGATCTCAGGTTTTTTGTTAATCAGAAGTGTTGGTATTTTTGTCAGGGTTTTTTTGGGTTGCAGTCAGAATTCTTTCCTATACTTTTCTATCTAGACATTATTGGGCCCCAGCATTTGCTCATTCTATTTTCTGTCTGTGTTCGTATTTTCTTCTTGTCTAACCGCCATTACATGTTTGGGGGCTTCCTATTTCTTTGGGGGTTCTGCAATGGGGCAGTTAGCTTTCATCTTTCTATCTTTAGGTGTAGCTATCTCTCCGGCTGTGACGAGGCGTCTAGGATCACCGTAGGTACGCTCCACGGCTACTTGCTATTTTCTCCTCAGCTACCGAAACATAAGAGTGTGACTCCGGAAATGTATACGGAGATTTAAATTTTCCCCTGCACTATATACACCTGGTATTTTCTGACACAGTACCTTTTTTCTGGATTTTGTATTATGGTAAAATCCATACTGAGAGAGCATCTGTGTGCGACTCCGGAAATATACACGGAGATTTAAATTTTCCCCTTCACTATATACACCTGGTATGTTCTGATACAGTACCTTTTTTCTGCCTTTTGTATTACGGTCAAATCCATACTGAGGGAGCGTTTGTGTGTGACTACAGAAATATATACGGAGATTTAAATTTTCCCCTTCACCGTATACAGCTGTAGGCTTCTTATACAGTACCATATATCTGCTGGTATTTTTGGTACATTTTCCCAAACATGAGGAAGTAGGGTGTAAGAGGACGCGGATGTGGGCGTGGGGGCCAGCTGGTACTCATGGTGGTGGTGGTGTATCTGCTGGTAGTGCCAAAAGCACAATAGCACCTAAGGCAGGAGGTGTTGAGCCTGCGTCATTGTCTGGCTCCAGAAGGCCCTTTTCTGGGAGTAGGTAAACCGCTTTTAAAGCCGGAGCATCAGGAACAGGTTTTGGCTTACATTGCCGAAACAGCCTCCAGTTCTATCGCCTCCTCTTCTGAAGTTTCAAAAACTGCAAGCACTGAGTCGTCAGTGCAGGCTCCTGGTCAGGAACAACACCTTTCCTTGTGTCCTTTACCCCCACCAAAAGTGAAGGATACGGCAGGCCACACTTCAGATTACTCCCTGGAGCTCTTTTCACATACCATGCCTGGGTTATTAAGTGAAATCCTGAATTACCCAGTCCAAGATGAATATAACATGGAGTGCACTGATGCACAGCCACTGCTATATGATTCTGCTGGTACATTCACCCAGAGCACTGTATTGCCCTCGCAGTCTACTGAACCAGATTCTGACCCTGATGAAACTCAGGTGCCCCTTCCTGCATACTATACCACCTTACACCGTGTCACAGAGGAAGGTGCAGATGAAATTGAAGAGGAGGTGATGGATGACCCGGTTGTTGACCTGGATTGGCATCCATTGGGGGAAGTAGGTGCTGCTGGCAATAGCTCAGAAGAGGAGGAGGATCCGCAGCAGGCATCGACATCGCAGCTGCGGTTATCTGGCAGGCCTGTAGCAGTCCAAAAACGTGTTAAAAAAACAAAGAGTTGCAGGACAGCTTGGCCAGATGGTCAAATTAGCCCAGCGTGCAAGCCCTGAAAATTTATACCATAGTAGGAAGAGTGCAGTGTGGCACTTTTTGACCAAAATCCTGTTGATGAGGCAAAGGTTATCTGTAAGAAGTGCAGAAGGTCCTTTAGCGAGGGAAAAATCTCTGAAATTTGAATACCAGTTGAATGCTTAGACATTTAAACACCATGCACTTGCAAGCATGGACGGACTACAAAACCTCAGGTAGAACACGTGCACCTGCTCCGACTGAAGGTAGCCTGCAACGCAACATCGCTTCCCCCACTGTAAGCCCACCAGTTAGCACACCACCAGCAAGAAATGTTGAGGTGTCGTCGCAAGGCCAAAGCAGTCAGTGAATCACAATGTTTTTCCAACGAAAGACTGAATCTAGGCCATCACCACCACCATCACCATCATCAACCCCCTCTCAGTCCGCCATATCCACCGCTAGTTCCCCCATATGCAGCTCTCAAGTCCAGCTCACCCTAGCAGACACTCTGAGTAGGACAAGAAATTACTCATCCTCTCATCCGCGTACACTGGCTTTGAACGCCTACATTGCCAAACTGATCTCATTAGAGAGGATGCCTTTCCGTTTGGTTGAAAGCGCAGCGTTCCGAGAGCTCATGGCCTACACTGTCCCACGCTATGACCTACCCAGTCGTCACTTCTTTTCTAGAAAAGCCATCCCTGCCCATTGTCCATGCACGCAAACAATCAGTGAGTGGAAAGGTGCATCTCACAACAGATGCATGGGCCAGCAGGCATGGCCAGTGCCTTTAAGTGTTCATCACTGCGCACTGGGTGTTAGGGATCAAGTTCCCACTGCTGCACAAGGGGAATCTCGAACCAGTCCCGCTGCGGTCCCCCATCCATCTCCGCCGCAGTGGAACCTGCTCAGCAGAGACGTCGGTCCAAACGTCTCGCCCGGTATAATACTATGCAGAGACTTGCTGCTGCAGCTCCTGGATCCTCTGTTGTAACCAGTGTTGGAGCAGGCAGATTTGGGACTAAGTCCTCTGTTTCTCCATCTGAGCATGCCCAGGGCAAGATCTTCCATTGGAGATCAGGGGTCACATGCTCGAATACAGCTGCGACTCCTATTGGTCCTCCAGGAAGGTCCTGAAGCTGTTGGTGTTCTGAAGCTGCTTCCTATTGGTCCTTTCTGGAAGGTCTCGTGCTCGTCGCTACTATAAAAAGGTGCCATAACCGCACGGCCGTGCGCTAGTATCATTTCTGTTACGTGCTTGCACTAGTGTGGTTATTCATGTGTTTAGGGACCCGGCTGAAATAAGCCCCTAGAATACCGTCACCTCTAGTGAGGAGTTGTGTGTATGGGTTTAGAGCTCTGGCTGCATAGCCCCTGGTATACCGGCATCTCCGGTGAGGAGTTTGCTGTGTGCATTGCTGACTACTTTATATTGAAGCTGCGCAGCACGGACGTAACCCGGGGGCAGCAAGCGGACATCGCTATTAGTCAGCGTTTAGGTTGCGACTCTGTGGAGCAACAGAGATCTCTTATATCGCCATATAGCGCCACATTCTTTTGTTTAGCGGCTATGTGGAGTAACAGAGTTTGCTCACTTCGCCATATAGTGCTACGGCGGCCATATCTGCGACTCTGCGGGACAACAGAGTTCGCTCATACCTCCTACTGCGCCATCTTACTAGCAGCAGGTTCTGCCTGCACGGTGGACCCCGGGCTGCGAACACACCTTTTATTTATATTTATTTGGTGCGTTCCGCAACCCATAACCCATAACACTGGGTTAATGTGGTGGATGCAGGGTCCACAGGGGACAGCGGCGGAGGGGCAGTGCTGCCTAGCCAACGGTATAGGCAACAGTTGGCTGTAGGCATTCGACCTTCCTTCTCCTCATTCTCCTCCAGAAGCGAAAGCTCGTCGACAGAGCGCAGTCGCACGAGCACTCCATCTGCAGCTACCAGTGTTGCACACGAGGTGTCCCCCTATCGAACAGATAGAGGTAAGCATCAGCAGGCTGTTTTAAAGATGATGTCTTTGGGTGACAACAGACACATTGCGGAGGTACTGGCTGACTACTTGCAGCGAGAAACGGAATCATAGCTGGGCAGTCTACATCTTGAGCCAGGCAAGGTAGTCAGTGATAACGGCCGTAATTTTGTGGCGGCCATAGCACTGGCAAAACTCAGACACATACCTTGCCTGGCTCACACCTTGAACCTGGTAGTGCAGTGCTTCATAAATAATTATCCGGAGTTACCAGCCCTCTATAACATGCAAAGACAGTGCTCGCACATCCGTCGCTCGCCTGTAGACTCCAATCGTATGCAGAGGCTGCAGCAATCGCTCCACCTCCCCAAGCACCGCTTAATCATAGACGTTGCAACAAGGTGGAACTCCACCATGCACATGGTTGAGAGGCTGTGAGAACAGAGGCAGGCTGTAATGCATTTGTGGGAGGATACACGGGCAGGCAGTTTGAGGGCAGACATCGAGTTGTCGGGTGTGCAGTGGTCAAAGCTGAAAGACCTCTGTAAAGTCCTTCAGTGTTTTGAGGAATGCACACGGATGGTAAGCGCAGATGACGCCATCATAAGCATGAGCATCCCACTTATGCGTCTGCTCATGCAAACTTTGACGCACATTAAGGATCAGGCGTCTGCAGCGGAGGAGGAAGAGGAGGAGGGAAGCCTTGATGACAGTCAGCCATTGTCTGCTCAGGGAACTGTCCTGGACAAGGTGGAGGAAGAAGAGGAAGAGAAGGAGGAGGATGAGGGGGATGATTATTTTGGGGACGAGGATGCTTCTCAGGAGGCAAGAGAAAATGTCGGCTTGCCAAGGTCAGGTACAGGGTTTGTGCATGACTGGAGGGATGTGGATTTGGCAGAAAGTGCTCCTCCACCCACCACTGGCAGTGCATCATTGACACCTGGAACATTGGCCCACATGTGTGATTATGTCTTGCGGATTCTAAAGAGGGACCCCCACATTGCCAAAATTATGAAGGATGACGACTACTGGTTGGCCAGCATCCTCGATCCACGCTACAAAGGCAGATTACAGAACATCATGCCACAGGAGAACCCAGAGCCAATATTGGCGACCAAACAAGCCACTCTGGTAAACCGTTTGTTAGAGGCATTCCCAGCACACAGTAGCGGTGCAGGTTCTAGCACGAGCCGTACTGTGCCAAATGGAAGAGATGTTCGTGGTGCACACAGCCGAAGTGGCGTTGGAGACAGGGGTTTCATGACCATGTTGTGGACTGATTTCTCGAGTAACGCTCACACGACTGCTAATACTGAATCGATTGCAACAGACAGGAGACAGCAGTTGTCAACTATGGTTCAAAATTACTTCTCCCCCCTATCGATGTTCTCCCTCACAGTTCATTCCTCTTTGACTACTGGGCCTGTAAACTGGACACCTGGCCTGAATTGGCACAATATGCCTTACAGGAGCTCGCTTGCCCTGCTGGTAGTGTGCTATCAGAAAGAGTCTTCAGTGCTGCTGGATCAATCCTGACAGAAAGAAGGACCCGGCTGTCGACCCAAAATGTAGGTGATCTCACCTTCTTTAAAATGAACCATGCCTGGGTTTCAAAGGATTTTGTACCACCTTCCCCTGATGACACATAGGTTGCCAGCAAAATGGCTCGCTTTGTCCTCCTCTTCCTCCGACTTCTCCAATTCCTCCATTTGCAGCTGCTGAACGTCCAGCCTACACCTCAACATATGCCATTTTTTCCACCTCCCTAACTGGGCTGTACCCCCCCAGGGCCGGCGTCAGCTCCTGGCGCACCCGGTCAAGTGCCGGGGCCCTGAGCAGGTGGAGGGGCCCACTCGCCGCCAGAGACACCGGTGTGCCAGTGCCGGCACCCATGAGTGTGCCCCCCCTGCTTGCTCAGGACCCCAGCACTTGCAATACTTACCTCTCCCTGCTCCACCGCTGTGACATCTTCCGTGTTTCCTAACAGTGACATTAAGGTCAGAGAGCGCGATGACGTCACGTCTGTGCGCCCTCTGCCTGAACTATCACAGTGCAGAGAGCTGGAAGATGGCAATGCAGAGGAGTCCAGAGTAGAGCATTGTCCAGCGAGGAGAGGTATTTCATTTTTTTAAATGTTTGGAGCAATATATGGGGAGCACTATACACTGGAAAATTATATATGGGGCCCATCATACACTGGAGCATCATATATGGGGCCCATCATATACTAGAGCATCATATGGGGTTCATTATTTATGGGGCATAATATAGGGCCCTTTATATATGGAGCACATATGGGGCCTATTCTGTATGGAGCATTATATGGAGCCCATTCTGTATGGAGCAATATATGGGGCCCATCATATACTGTATGGAGCTTTATATGCGACTCAATATACTGTATGGAGCAATATATGGGAATCATTATACTCTATGGGGACCGTCCTATACTGTATGGCACATTATATGGGGACCATCATATACTGGAGCATTATGTGTAGCTCATCATATACTGTATGGAACATTATATGGGACCAATTATGTATGGAGCAATATATGGGGCTCATTATTCTGTATGGCGCACTATGTGGTGGCCATAATACTGTATGGAGGACTATACTGTCCGGTTTTTGAGCTATTGTAGAATTTACAATAGATATCGCTCATGTAATGTAAGAAGTGAAGTATTTGGCATTGTACTATACCTATATTTCTCTGCCATATCAGAGCATCATGAATTGTGGTATGTGTTAAAGGGGCCCACGAAAACCTGGAGCCAGCCCTGCCCCCCCACAACTTTAGCCAAATAACCCCCAGTTTTCAATGCATTACTATTATTATAAAGTAAATTAAGGTTGACAAGCTTAAGCAATAAGAATTTATGTCGTTGGCATTGAAATGGGCACTGTAGGTGTGTTTACTGTCCTCCACTCCCTGCCGACTTTTCTTCCCCATTGACTTGCATTGGGGTCGGTTCGATTTCAGTCGGACCTTAGACTTTTTCTGATAGTCTGGCCGATTTAGTTAAACTCGACTTTTGTGAAAGTCTGGTGGTCCGAAACCCGACTCGAGCCTCCCAGAGGTAAAGTCGCTCATCTCTACTTACCGTATTTTTAGGACCGTAAGATGCACTTTTTTCCCAAAAATTTTTTTGGGGAAAATGGAGGTGTGTCTTGTAGTCGAATGTACTTACAGTTTGCGGGGTGGCATCAGGAGTCAGGCGATTCTTCTGGTTATCTCGCTCCCATTCCAGCGGTGCACGGTGCTGCACGGGGCTCTGAAGACATGGTACTGTTGTGTCAGCAGTCCTCAGTGCTGCAAGGGGGCTCCGACGACATTATGTGAAAGCCCGAAGCCCCCGCAGTTCTACTGCCTCGATGCTGTGGCCTCTGGGAAAATGGCCACCGGAGGCGTCGCATGTGCAAATTGAGATCTAGACTCCGAGATCTCGTCTCCTGAGATCTCATTGCCAAGATCTCAATCTGCGCCTGGGCAATCGATCTGGCCTCCGGGAAAATGGCAGCCGGAGGCAGCGCATGCACAGATTGAGATCTCGACTCCGGTGCCACAGCATCAAGGCAAGGCAATAGAACTGCGGGGGCTTCGGTCTTTCACATAATGATACCGGAGCCACCCACCGCCAAAACTGCCGCACCAGGCATGGACGGGAGCGAGATCATCGCCCTGCAGCGTCAGACCACCGTAAGAATCGCCTGACTCCTGCTGCCACCAGCGCTGCAGATCCCCCCGGGTAAGATGAATTCAGGACTGTAAGATAGACCCCCATTTGACGCATTATTTTTTCCCCCCATTTTCTTTCTGAAAATTTGGGGTGTGTTCTATCGTCAGGTGCGTCTTATAGTCCGAATAATACGGTACATGTAAAAAAAAACTGAATTTCTCTGAAATAAGCCATCTGATTGCAGATATAAAGGTACCATTTTATTGAAGTTTCGATCACCCTCTATAGATGGCTTAGGGGGGTTGATCCCACTGACACATTCTTTTTTAATAGGAGATGAAACAAATTTGGAGTTTTCCTCTTCAACTATCTGACCAAAATAAAAAAATGTGCACATACAGTACAAATGTGGTGAGTGGGGAAAGAGATCACAGATTTCAATTGCAAGTAGTCTATGGCTAGATAACTGCTCTCAACTGTGAGTGCCTGTGTTTGGTGAGATCCTGTTTTACATCAAGTTCTGTTTTCATGTGTGAACATATATTACTATACCACCATTTGAAAGAAAATAGCGCAAGTTAAACATGGTGTTAAGCAGGGTTTCAATGAGCCTATAACAATTATATATTTAAGACACTGCTAGGACCCAGGTTTTCATGGTTGTATTGATTAAAATATGACAAAGGTTTCAGGGATGCATTTTCTTTATGTATTTTGTTGTTTGTTTTATTTTTCTTTCTAGTACAATGTTCTCGCGATAGTTACAAGATAAATACATTATCCACCCAACAATGGCTTTCTTTTTATCTGTACCTAAAAGATTTCATTAGATGTATATTGAGTACGGTATTGAAAATGTGATTAGTAAATCATTTCTAGGACACTTGGATAGCTGGTTCTTCTTTCCAATCAGTACAAAATAATAATTCTGTTTTCATATTTAAAGCTAATAATATGTTCTCCTCCAGTTTTCAGACAGAAATCTATAGTTGGGGAGTTTATGTGACATCCATTAATAATCTTGTCGGAACCACACAAGACAGCACATACTGGCAGTTTTTCAGTAGTGAAACCCCATTAGAAGAAGGTCAGTAACTTGAACATCTATCTATCCATCTATCTCATATCTATCTATCCATCTATCTCATATCTATCTATCTATCTATCTATCTATCTATTCATCTATCTATCTATCTATCTATATCATCTATCTATCATCTATCTATATCTCTATCTATCTATCCTATCCTATCTATCTATCTATCTATCTATCTATCCCATATCTATCATATCTATCTATCTATCTATCTATCTATCTATCTATCTACCCATCTATCCATATCTATCTATCTATCTATCTATCTATCTATCTATCTATCTATCTATCTATCTATCTATCTATCTATCCATCTATCCCATATCTATCTATCTATCTATCTATCTATCTATCTATCTATCTATCTATCTATCTATCTATCTATCTATCTATCCATTATCTATCTATCTATCTATCTATCTATCTATCTATCTATCTATCTATCTTATCTATCTATCTATCTATCTATCTATCTATCTATCTATCCATCTATCCCATATCTATCTATCTATCTATCTATCTATCTATCTATTATCTATCTATCTATCTATCTATCTATCTATCTATCTATCTATCTCACACTTCTATTTGTCTGCCTACCTCACAACTGTTGCTACACCTAATTTTTTCTAGAAAAATAATTTTATGGCTCCAGCCTGCAAGTGTTTCCATGCTGGACCAATGTGTCTGCTACAGATGATCCATTTTATTACATTTACTGGAACACAGTGTAATTTGGTGTCTTTTTCTCCGCAGGGGTCAGCTCATACAAGCCCAGTGACCACGAGCATATTCTGGCTGTCTTTAGCAAATTCTGAAAATGTGCTTTTCTTATTTACCACAATTTCATGTTACATTTTTCTCAATGTATAAATGATTGTGACATAGTCCTGCCTTTTTGGCTCGGGAGAGCCCTCCAGGGGTCACATGATTTCTTAAATGAATGACGCTTTCAGCAGTATAACTGGTACTGTATATATTCATGCTGTAATAGAAATGTGATTTTACCTAAAATAAATGGCCTATTATAAGTGTCTACAATTATTAAATACATGTTCACGGAAAATCCCTACGTCTTGACTACACATTGTATGGATATTTATTTGTGATCTTATTGTTCCTGTTGTAATACAAACTTCACTATTACCTCCAAAAATTAATTTCATTTTTACAAGGTGGGGTGGAAGCATACTTATAATTTACCTCGTAGTCACCTAATAGGGTAGTTCTATATATCATAGCAAAGGAAAAAGCAGATAAGAGTAGGGACTCATTTAGAAAGGCAGTACTATTCCCATCATAATGCTAGCACCGATTCCAGGACTTAAGACTCAGCAGCTGAATGACAGCAGCCATTTACCGATGGCATATAGCCAGCAGGTACGTAGGCTTATACATTGATCCCACACTCTACTCTTGATAGGTCCTTCATTTCTATACAAATTCAATTTAGTGTGTGATCTGGAAGTAAAAATCTTTACAATCAGTAAATTATCATTTTTCAAAGGCACATTAAACTAGGCATTCATATTCCGTACATAGCAATTATGAAAGATGTTTGAAACCGGCCGTCTGCCTTCCTTTTAAAAAGATTAATGCCGAGTCACACACAACACACACAGATGATGGTTTTTACATTCATTACATTTCACAGCATAAGGACATGGCATAGATGGTTAGTTTTTAATGTGTGGCCTTTGACCCTAAACATTGAATCCCACTTAAACTTGGCACAGAGAACACATGGACTCTGTGGTTATAACTGTCAGCAAAGCCCGGCATCTACAGTCTCTTACAGAGGGCACATGCTTGGGAGTTGCACACTGAATAGTGGCTTGGCAGTTGCACTTCAGGATTGATGCACCGAGTTCGGTAATTACAATTCAAAATTGAGGCATGGAGTTTGGTGCAAGGGATGGCAACAAGAACAGTTTCTGGAATAATTTACAGCATGCAGTTGCCAGTGTGAACAGTGATAGGCTACCAAAACTCAGTGCAATCCATTTGACAACATGGACATTACAGCACACTAGGTGCAGTTCAGTTACACTCACTTGATACAGTCCTTAGTGCTATTCACTGGTGCAGTCAATCTATCTCACTGATCATCACTTTACCAGGGCATCCCTTGCTGTACTAGGCCAAGGAATTACAAATGTCATGCATCCTTTTACAAACCCTGAGGCTGCTTACACTCTATTTACCAGTGGATTCATTAGCATCCATCAACATCAACAGGAAGTTGACAGCTCATAATATTCAGGGCCACATGTCTTCTAAAGTGGCCTTTGTAGCAGACCAAATACACAAAACAGTCCAAAACAGGTTTCAGGGTGTAGTTAGTTGTCTGTAACCATTCTGCCATATCTGAGGGCAGGGCTGGCGTCTGCTCCCTGAGCACCCGGCAAGTGCCGGGCCCTGAGCAGGCGGGGCAGCCGATTTGCCGTTGGGGACACTGGCATGCAAAGGCCTCTTTCACATTTCCGCGGGCGCATGGCGGCGCCCCCGGCATTTTGCCGCAGCGCCGCATCTGAAAATCTGATGCGCCGCATGCGGCTTTTTTCGCATTGACATGCATTAGCGCCGGATGGCGCCGCATGTCAATGTGTTGCATGCGGTTTTGTCCGGATGCGGCACAAATGTACATTGCGGCATCCGTAAAAAACGCTGCATGTAACGTTTTTTGTTTTTGCCGGATGGTTTCTTATCTCTCCAAGCATCAGAAACCATCCGGCAAAAAACCGCATTTTGGCCGCCGGAAGTGTGAAAGGTTTTCATATGCGGCGCTGCGGCAAAATGCCGGGGGCGCCGCCAGGCGCCCGCCGGAACTGTGAAAGAGGCCTAAGGAGGCCCTGTAACAGTGCCAATGTCTGCGAGTGTGCCCCCCGCTTGCTCCGGGCCCCAGAACTTGCGTTCTTACCTCTCCCTGCTCCACCATTGCAGCGTCTTCTGTGTCTTCTGACTGTGACATTCAGGTCATAAAGTGCGTTAACGTGACTAGTGTGTGCCCTCTTCCTGAACAGTCACAGTGCAGAGAGCCAGAAGACGCCGATGCTGAGGAGTTCAGAGCAGAGCAGTGGCCAGTGACAAGAGGTGAGTATTTCTTTTTTCTTTTAATGTTTGGAGCATTTTATGGAGCCAATCACATATGCAGCAGTATATGGGACCAATTACATATGGAACATCTTATACGGCCAATTACATATGGAGCAGTATATTGGGCCAATTACATATGGAGCATCTTATGGGCCAATTACATATGGAGCATCTTATGCGACCAATTACATATGGAGCATCTTATAGGGTCAATTACATATGGAGCATCTTATGGGGCCAATTACATATGGTGTAGTATATGGGGCCCATTATATATGGAGCATCTTATGGGGCCAATTATATATGGAGCATTATATGGGGCCCATCATATGCTGTATGGAGCATTATATGGGGTCCATTTTTCAGTAGGAAGCAATATATGGGGCTCATTATTCTGTGTGAAACATTATGTGGTGCCCATCATATACTGTATGAAGCAATATACAGTATGGTGCTCATTATTCTGTATGGAGCAATATATGGGGCTAATTATACTGTATGGAGCAATACATCGGGCTCATTATTCTGTATGGAGAATTATATGGGGTCCATTATTCTGTATGGAGCAATATATTGAGGTCATTACTCTGTATGGAGCACTATGTGGTGCCCATAATACTGTATGGAGCAATATACAGTACAGACCTAAAGTTTGGACACACCTTCTCATTCAAAGATTCTTCTGTATTTTCTTGACTATGAAAATTGTAGAATCACACTGAAGGTATCAAAACTATGAATTAACACATGTGGAATTATACATTACACTTTACAAAAAAGTGTGAAACAACTGAAAATATGTCTTATATTCTAGGTTCTTCAAAGTAGCCACCTTTTGCTTTGATTACTGCTTTGCACGCAGAAAAGGTGAACGGATGGACTCTACATGCCTAGTTCCCACCGTGAAGCATGGAGGAGGTGGTGTGATGGTGTGGGGGTGCTTTGCTGGTGACACTGTTGGGGATTATTCAAAATTAATCGGTGAGCAGTCCAGCCAGGGCCGGCGTCAGCACCCGGCACACCCGGGCAAGTGCCGGGGCCCTGAGCAGGTGGGGGGGCCCACTCGCCGTCTGGCACCCCCGCGCCCGTTAGCGGAGGAGAGCGGTGTCAGCGCCGCCACTGGGCCCCCCCCGCTTGCTCAGGGCCCCGGCCTCAGCTGGCACAATACTTACCTCTCCCGTGCCTCCGCTGCCGCAGCTCCGGGCTCCAGGGGGCGCCGGCGCTTCCTCTCACAGCAGCGCCGCTGAATGACATCATCATTCAGCGGCCGGCTGTGGCAGAGAGCGCGGACGCTGAACAGGTAAGTTGTCTCTGTGTGTGTCTCTGTGTGTGTGTAGTGCGGTGCTTTGTGTGTGTGTGTGTGTGTGTGTATGTGTATGTGTGTGTGTATGTATGTGAGAGAGTGCTTGTGCTGTAGTGTTCTCTGTATGTGATGATGGGCAGGCATTGATGATAATGGGCAGACATTGATGATAATGGGCAGGCATTGATGATAATGGGGAGGCATTGATGATGGGGAGAAGATGATGATAATGGGCAGGCATTGATGATAATGGGCAGGCATTGATGATAATGGGCAGGCATTGATGATAATGGGGAGGCATTGATGATGGGGAGAAGATGATGATAATGGGCAGGCATTGATGATAATGGGCAGGCATTGATGATAATGGGCAGGCATTGATGATAATGGGGAGGCATTGATGATAATGGGGAGGCATTGATGATGGGGAGAAGATGATGATAATGGGCAGGCATTGATGATAATGGGCAGGCATTGATGATAATGGGCAGGCATTGATGATGGGGAGAAGATGATGATGGGCAGGCATTGATGATGATGGGGAGGCGATAATGATGATGGGGAGACGATGATGATGATGGGGAGACATTGATGATAATGGGGAGGCATTGATGATGATGGGGAGGTGATAATTATGATGGGGAGGCGATGATGATGATGGGCAGGCATTGATGATAATGGGGAGGCCATGATGATGATGGGGAGGATATGATAATGGGCAGGCATTGATGATGGGGAGGAGATGATGATGATGGGGAGGCCATGATGATAATGGGCAGGCATTGATGATGGGGAGGAGATGATGATGATGGGCAGGCATTGATGATGATGGGGAGGAGATGATGATGATGGGCAGGCATTGATGATAATGGGGAGGCAATGATGATGATAAGGAGGCAATGATGATGATGGGGAGGAAATCATGATGATAATGGGGAGTCTTTCCACAGCGCCCTTTCCTGAGCCGTAACAGTGCAGAACGCAGTACAGCGCAGAGGAGAGCTCCATATTTTGTATGGAGCATTATATGGGGACCAGTATCCTGTATGGAGCATTATATGGGGACCAGTATCCTGTATGGAGCATTATATTGGGTCCAGTATTCTGTATGGAGCATTATATGGAGATCAGGATCCTGTATGGAGCATTATATGGGGACCAGTATCCTGTATGGAGCATTATATTGGGTCCAGTATTCTGTATGGAGCATTATATGGGGGGTGACATCCTGCATGGGGTATTATATGGGTGATAAGGGGGAGACTGTGGTGCCCATAATATTGTATGGAGGACTGTACTGTCCAGTCTGTACTGTGCGCTGTGAGGATTTGGCGGTTTTTGAGCTATTGTACAATTTACAATAGATATCACTCATGTAATGGAAGAAGTAAAGTATTTGGCATTGTACTATACCCAGATTTCTCTGCAGTATCTGTGCATCGTGAATCGTGGTCTGTGTTAAAGGGGCCCACTGAGGCTCTTTCGCCCGGGGCCCATAAAAACCTGGAGCCGGCCCAGGTGTTCACCCTTTACCTCTCCCCCCAGAATTTGTAGTGTTTTAGAAGGTTTGCATCCAGTTCATGTACAGAACATACCTACAACTGTGAATATTTGATTTTCTTTTTTTTTGTGAAGCAAACAACTAGTAGGGCAAAATTACTGAAAACTTCAGTTAGTCAATACTTTGTAGAGCCTCCTGTTGTGGTAATTACAGCTGCAAGTTACTTTGGATAAGTCTGTATGAACTTTCCACATCTTGCCACTGGGATTTTTGCACATTCCTCAAGGTAAAACTGCTCCAGCTCCTTCAAGTTGGGTTGTCTCCTCTGGTGAACAGCAATCTTCAAGTCTGACCACAGATTCTCAATTAAAATTAAGGTCTGGGCTTTGACTAGGCCACTCCAAAACATTTACACATTTCCCTTTAAACCATTAGAGTGTTGCTATAGCGGTATTCTTTGGGTTATTGTCTTGTTTTGGAGGTGAACCTTCGTCTCAGTAGGAAATCACTGATGGACTGAAACAGGTTTTGCTCAAGAATATCCCTGTATTTCACACCATCCATCTTCCCCGCAACTCAGACCATTTTCCCTGTCCCTGCTGCCGAAAAACATGCCCACACCATGATGTTGCCACCATCATGTTTCACTGTGAGGATGGTGTTCTTGTTGGGATGAGTTATGTTGGTTTGGCACTGGACATAGCGTTTACCTTGGTGACCAAAAAGTTCAATTGTGGTCTCACCTGACCACAGCACCTACTTCCATACATTTGGGGAGTCTTCCACGTGTCTTTTGGCAACTCAAAATTAGCCGTACAATTTTTGTGTGTCAGTCAAGGTTTTTTCTTTCCACTCTTCCATAAAGGCCTTCTCTATGGATGGAGTGTACGGCTTATTTAATTTATGCCTATATTTTTCTCACTTCAGTAACTTAGACTATTTAGTGCTGGTGCACCACACACAAATCGAATTACACAAAAATAATTAAACACAGGTTGTAATGTACCAAATAGGTAAAAAGCCAAGGGGGTGAATATTTTTGCAAGCCACTGTATCTGTTTATAAAACTATGAAACACTATTTTTCTTTACAATATATATATATATATATTTACTACTTGTATTCTTGCTACGTTAGTATTTTATTACTTTGGAATTTTAGAATTATGCTGTTATTTGTGTATTAATGAACGTCTGGTTCAGGGCCGGCGTCAGCACCCGGCACACCCGGGCAAGTGCCGGGGCCCTGAGCAGGCGGGGGGGCCCACTCGCCGTCTGGCACCCCCGCGCCCGTTAGCGGAGGGGAGCGGTGTCAGCGCCGCCACTGGGCCCCCCCCCCCGCTTGCTCAGGGCCCCGGCAGCAGCTGCCACAATACTTACCTCTTCCGTGCCTCCGCTGCCGCAGCTCCGGGCTCCAGGGGGCGCCGGCGCTTCCTCTCACAGCAGCGCCGCTGAATGACGTCATCATTCAGCGGCCGGCTGTGGCAGAGAGCGCGGACGCTGAACAGGTAAGACGTGTCTCTGTGTGTTTATGTAGTGCGGTGCTTTGTGTGTGTGTGTGTGTGTGTATGTGTGTGTATGTGAGAGAGTGCTTGTGCTGTAGTGCTGTCTGTGTGTGATGATGGGCAGGCATTGCTGATAATGGGGAGGCATTGATGATAATGGGCAGGCATTGATGATGGGGAGAAGATGATGATAATGGGCAGGCATTGATGATAATGGGCAGGCATTGCTGATAATGGGGAGGCATTGATGATAATGGGCAGGCATTGATGATGGGGAGAAGATGATGATAATTGGCAGGCATTGATGATAATGGGCAGGCATTGCTGATAATGGGGAGGCATTGATGATAATGGGCAGGCATTGATGATGGGGAGGAGATGATGATGATGGGGAGGCCATGATGATAATGGGCAGGCATTGATGATGGGGAGGAGATGATGATGATGGGCAGGCATTGATGATGATGGGCAGGCATTGCTGATAATGGGGAGGCATTGATGATAATGGGCAGGCATTGATGATGGGGAGGAGATGATGATGATGGGGAGGCCATGATGATAATGGGCAGGCATTGATGATGGGGAGGAGATGATGATGATGGGCAGGCATTGATGATGATGGGGAGGAGATGATGATAATGGGCAGGCATTGATGATAATGGGGAGGCAATGATGATGATAAGGAGACAATGATGATGATGGGGAGGAAATCATGATGATAATGGGGAGTCTTTCCACAGCGCCCTTTCCTGAGCCGTAACAGTGCAGAACGCAGTACAGCGCAGAGGAGAGCTCCATATTTTGTATGGAGCATTATATGGGGACCAGTATCCTGTATGGAGCATTATATGGGGACCAGTATCCTGTATGGAGCATTATATTGGGTCCAGTATTCTGTATGGAGCATTATTTTGGGTCCAGTATTCTGTATGGAGCATTATATGGGGGGTGACATCCTGCATGGGGTATTATATGGGTGATGAGGGGGAGACTGTGGTGCCCATAATATTGTATGGAGAACTGTACTGACCAGTCTGTACTGTGCGCTGTGAGGATTTGGCGGTTTTTGAGCTGTTGTACAATTTACAATAGATATCACTCATGTAATGGAAGAAGTGAAGTATTTGGCATTGTACTATACCCATATTTCTCTGCTGTATCTGTGCATCATGAATCGTGGTCTGTGTTAAAGGGGCCCACTGAGGCTCTTTCGCCCGGGGCCCATAAAAACCTGGAGCCGGCCCTGGGTCCAGCTCACCCCAAACCATCTCGATTGGGTTCAGGTCTGGTGACTGTGGAGGCCAGGTCATCTGGCGTAGCATCCCAACACTCTCCTTCTTGGTCGAATAGCCCTTACACAGCCTGGAGGAGTGTTTGGGGTCATTGCCCTGTTGAAAAATAAATGATGGTCCAACTAAACGCAAACCGGATGGAATAGCATGCTGCTGCAAGATGCTGTGGTAGCCATGCTGGTTCAGTATGCCTTCAATTTTGAATAAATCCCCAACAGTGTCACCAGCAAAGCACCCCCACATCATCACACCACCTCCTCCATGCTTCTCGGTGGGAGCCAGGCATGTAGAGTCCATCCGTTCACCTTTTCTGCATGCAAAGCAGTAATCAAAGCAAAAGGTGGCTACTTTGAAGAACCTAGAATATAAGACATATTTTCAGATGTTTCACACTTTTTTGTAAAGTGTAATGTATAATTCCACATGTGTTAATTCATAGTTTTGATGCCTTCAGTGTGATTCTACAATTTTCACAGTCATGAAAATACAGAAAAATTGTTGAATGAGGTGTGTCCAAACTTTTGATCTGTACTGTATAGGGCTAATTATTCTGTATGGAGCACTATGTGGTGTCCATAATATTGTATGGAGCAATATATGGGGCTCATTATTCTGTATGGAGCATTATATGGGGCTCATTCTGTATGGAGCAATATAAGTGGCTCATTATTCTGTATGGAGCAATTTATAGGGCTCATTATTCTGTATGGAGCGCTATGTGGTGCCCATAATACTGTATGGAGGACTATACTGTCTGGTTACTGAGCTATTGATATCACTCATGTAATGTAAGAAGTAAGTGAAATCTTTGACATTGTATTATACCTATATTTCTCTGCTGTATCTGTGCATCACGAATTGTGTTATGTGTGAAAGTGGCCCACTAAGATTCTTTCGCCCGGGGCCAGTGGCGTACCGTGAATGAAGCAGACCATGCAGCTGCTATGGGGCCCGGACAGGTGAGGGGGCCCGCGACGGTCGGGTAGCTGTGCTGACACAGTACTACCAGGGGGTCGGCGGGGGAGGGGGAGCGCAGCTCTTCTATATACTCACCCTTCCGCCGGCGCGGTCTCTGCAGCCCCTGCTCTTCTCCCACGGTCTCCGACGCCTGTGTTCAGCGGTCAGGTGGTACCGCTCATTACAGTCATGAATATGCACATATTCATGACTTTAATGAGCTGTCCCGCGTGACCGCTGAACACTGGCGGCGGAGACCGCGGGAGAAGAGCAGGGGCTGCAGAGACCGCGCCGGCGGAAGGGTGAGTATAAGGGATATTTACCTGTCCTGTTCCACCATTGCTCGCGTCTTCTCGCTGCAATGTTCAGGTCAGAGGGCGCGATGACGTCGTTAGTGCGCGCCGCGCCCTCTGCCTCATCATTCACTGCTGGAGGACCCCGAAGACAGCGGCACTCAGCAGTGGAGAGAGGACAGATAAATATCTCAGGTGCCGGGGCCCTGAGCGAGCGGTGACATCGGCACCTGGTGTCACCCCTGCTCAGGACACCGGCACCTGGCCCCCAGCGACGAGAGGTGAGTATGTCTTTTTTTTTTTTTTGGTTGCAGCAGCTGCGACAGCATAAGGGCCTATACTATGGAGCATCTATGGGGCACAATCTATGGGGGCACAATCTATGGGGGCATGATCTATGTAGCATCTATGGGGGCACAATCTATGGGGGCATAATACATTTTTTTGTTTAATGTGTCCCCTCACTGTGCTGGCACTTTACATTTACAATGGCTCTGGGTTTTTTTTTTTGGGTGGGGCCCATTCAGACTTTTGCTATGGGGCCCCATGATTTCTATGTACGCCCCTGCCCGGAGCCCATGAAAACCTGGAGCTGGCCCTGTCTGAGGGTCACTTGTTTTCTTGGAATGCCCAAGTACAACCAAAGAGCTCACTAGCTATTTCAGACTGGTTCACAATAGCTATGCTGAATTGTGCCACACACTTATTACTCTGATCATGAACGAGGGGAGGGGAAAGTGCTGCAAAGAAGTTATTCACAAATGGGCGCAGGGCTTCCAAGAGTTAACTCGAATGCCAAAAATAATTTTACACAAAGATAGGAAAGCACTACTCCGGACTTTAAGAAAAGGAGGGCACATAATGCAAGCCCGAAGGGCAAACGGAGGGCCACATGACTAAAATGCCTGCTAGGCCTTCCTTAAGGTGTAAGTTACAAGGATAACATTATTGTAGGAAAAACTAAGATAGCTTTTTTCATGTTGAGGGGCAAGGTCTCAGGGAAAATTCAGGATGGGGTCCATAGGGGGTCCTCCCATGGGAGCTTACCTGATTGGAAGTGGAAGTAGGCACTGGTTATAAAGGGAAGCTGGGCAGGATAATCTCAGTTCGTTGGTTGATCCATGTCCCACCCTCCCCTAGAAATGTTACAAGGATAGTAAGAAGGTTAATCTGTATGTTTGGTTGGTTGGCCTAATGTTATGGCAGATGCTGGAGTGAATGGGTATGTGGAAAGCCAATTGGTGGTATGGGAAAATGGGAGTGTTTCTTGGGGTCAATCTCATTCCCTCCCCCTTTTACAAGTGGTGATAAAATACTTGGGATTCCCCACTGAGCCAAGGTCTCAGGGTGACCGTCTGATGGGGGTGTGCCATTCAGCAGGAGAGTCCCCGAATTGGTGCGATGCAGTTGGGGGCACAGAGGAGCAGCTGATGGCACTAAGTTTATTGGTTGAGCTTCCATAGACCCTTTTCCTTAGGTTTTACTTAATATGTTAGTTATTTAATAAAGGCTGTTGTAGCCAATTTATCCAAACCCTGTAGTGTTTTTCTTTATTGATGGGTTAGGGGAAGGTGACAAGTTAACAGGGGGATGGCAAAAAGGGCGAGGAATTTTGGTTGGGTTGAGGCTGAAGTCAAAGAGGCAGATACTGCAAGCCCAAAAGGCAAATGGAAGGCCATTTGACTAGGATGCCTGCTAGGCCTTGTTTAAGGTGTTAGTTACAGGGATAACATTATTACAGGACAGTCTAAGATGGAGTTTATGATGTTGAGGGGCAGGGTCTCAGGGAAAATTCTGGGTGAGGTTCATAGGGGAGGGCCTCCTATGAGAGACAAGGTTTTGATTTATTCACCCAAGCTTCAGTGACATGTATTCTTTGTTTCAGCTCCTCTATGGAGCCGTTAAGAAGATTGACAATGGCCCCATAAAGGACCTGAAACACAACATACATGTCTCTGAAGTTTGGGTGAATAAAACAAAACTGTTTTTTAACCCCTTTCCTACATCTGGCATACATTTATGCCAATGTTGGACTCCCTCCCTTTGATGTGGGCTCCAGCGGTGAGCCCACATCTTTTCTGGGACATGTCAGCGATCCACCCGTGGTTATTAACCCGTTAAATGCCGCTGTCAAACTCTTACAGTGGCATTTAACTCGGGCCAGAAATCCGCCCATCGGTGACCCGATGACGGGTCACCAATAGGTTGGCATAACAACCAAAAGTCTTCTGGAGACCTCTATGGGTGTCACTGCCAGATTGCTATGAGTGTCACCCAGTGGTTGGCGCTCATAGCAAGTCATCAATTCTGCTACATGCAGGCGATCTGATAATCTGTCTGCATGTAGCAGAGCCGATCTGGTTATGGCGGCTTCTAGTCTCCCATGGAGACTATTGAAGCATGCCAAAAGTAAAAACATGTTTTTAAAAATATAAAAAAAAATTAAAAATATAAAAATTCAAATCACCCCCCTTTGACCTCATTCAAAATAAAACGATTAAAAAAATTAAACATACACATATTTGGTATCGTCACCTTCAGAATTGCCCGATCTATCAATAAAAAAAGGATTAACCTGATCGCTAAACGGCGTAGTGAGAAAAAAATTCAAAACATCAGAATTATGTTTTTTTGGTCGCCGTGACATTGCATTAAAATCAAAAGATCGTATCTGCACCAAAATGAAATCATTGAAAATGTCAGGCCGGCAAAAATTAAGCCCTCATCTAACCTGAGATCACAAAACAAGGAGACACTACGTGTATCAAGAAAATGGCGCAATTTTTTTTTAAACAAAGTTTGGAATTCTTTTTCACTACTTAGATAAAAAAGAAGCTAGACATGTCAGGTGTCTATGAACTTGTAATGACTTGGAGAATCATAATGGCAGGTCAGTTTTAGCATTTAGAGAACGTGGTGAAAAAAAAACCAAAAACAATTGTGGGATTGCACTTGTTTTTGCAATTTCACTGCACTGGGAATTTTTTTTTTTCCATTTTTGAGTACATGATGTGGTGTCATCAAAAGTACAACTCGGCTTGCAAAAAATAAGCCCTTACGTGGCCATATTGATGGAAAAATAAAAAACTTATGGCTCTGGGAAGAAAGGGAGCAAAAAATGAAAATGCAAAACCAAAAATACCTCTGGTCGTTAAGGGGTTAAAGTCTGAAGGGGTGCGTTTCTATCATGTCCACCCTCCAATTCAACTTTTTATAACCCAGAACTAAAACAGAGCAGGTATGATCTTATCTATGTACATGTGACCAATGAACTCAAAAAGCCTGCATACTCATCAATCACAGATACTTCAAATGAGTAAGCAAAGTACCTGCATAAAATAGTGATTCCTAACATGCAATATCTGCAACATTATGGCTTGCCATAACATGAAAGCCATAGCACTGTATTATATGTACAGTATACTTGCTAACCAGTTTTGTTACTCATTACTGACATTGGATGCATTGATATATACCGTAGATCTGTTCTGAAAGCTGAAGGGCTGGTGATTTTGCAATATTTATAATAGCAGTTCTTTGAAAAGCTGTGAGCGAGGAGGGGAGCAGCTATTTACTGTATAGAAATCAACCAGCAGGAGAGCGTTGACTGGTATGTTAGGCGTGAACCTCTCTCCTGGAATGTGATGCACTCTCGGCCAGGGTCTGGGCAGGCACGATTGGCTGGGTTCCATGGAAACGAGCTGTACACTATATAAGATAAAAACTGTAATTTCAGAAGAATGGTATTAAATAGAAAAAGTAAGTCAATTTCAAACTTTCTTATTTTCATACTGTATAACTAACTCAATCAATATAATAATTTGAGAATAGGCCCCCTCATATGACTTTGGGGTACTGATGGGTTGTCGTGGCAGATGGCCTCCTGAAGTCCTGCATAGTGGCTGTGTCAGTTCTCTTGGATCCATGATTTTAGCTATATTTCACTAGTATAGGGGTGCAGCATGTAGAAAAAGCAATCAATCGTAGGTTCAAGTGCTGCAAGAATTTTTTTTTTTGAACACTTTTAAAAAAATTGAATCACTCATATATTTCCCTATTTAATAACTAAGAAATAATAAAAAAAATTGAACATATTTAATATTATCAAACCATAAACGTCCACTCTCTCAAAAAATAAAATAACCTCTATGGTAAGAGCTACAAAGCGAAAAAGATCAAAACACTAGAATTACATGACCGCGCATGGCAAGTCCGGCTTCCCATTGATGCCAACTCAAGGCTTAGCAACCCCCAGTAACATTACCCTTTAAATAAAAACACAACACTTAATAATTTTGGATAATTTTGGCCACAGCGGCCAATTTTATTAACATAATAACATAAAACAAATATCCATAATAATACCCTTAGGTATACCAAATTATGAAAAGAAAGAGGGGGGGTTCTTTTTTTTTTTTTTTGTTGAATATGTATTTATTAACACACATGTATAACACATATCAAGGGTATGAACAGTAACAAAACATGTCACATAATATAAGCCAAGCGTCATCATATCAGGTCATGTCCAATAAAACAGAGCACAATATATGAATGAAACAGCGTGATCGAGGATCACTACTAGTATTGCGTGAGATTTGGCACACAAATTGGGTTCCTGGACTAACGAACCCCAATAACATTCTACAAGAACAAGAACTAAGAACAAAATAAAACAAGAAGACACAGAAAATATAAGGGGAAATAAAGAAAAATAAGGGAATTAAATGAACCTAAATGAAAAATAAATAACTGGACAAAGAAAAAAGGAAGAAGGTTAAAGGTAAGGGGAAGGAAGAAGGGGAGGGGGGCACCCTCGGTCTCCGCCCACAGCACACCACGTGGCAGAGAATCTTACATACAAAAATAGCACTCCAATGAGTCACTTACACTATGTAGGCGAAGGGGTGCGAAAGGCAATCCACGGGGACCAGATGGTCTGGAATTTATCCCGGGTATGGTTGATCCATGCCGACAGGTCCTCCATGTCCCTGATATGGTCCACAGCAACAGTCCACTCCTCCAGAGAAGGCGCCACAGTAGACAGCCAATGCTTAGGCACTAGAAGTTTGGCAGCCGTCAACATAAAGGTCGCCAGTTTGTGCTTAATGGGGTTATAACCCGTCGCCGGCACCCAAAAAAGGACTGAGTCCCTGGGTAAATCACAAGACAGAAGGCAGATATCTTTGATTTTTTGTCGTATCGCATTCCAGAAGGGCACAATGAGGGGACAATCCCACCAGATGTGAGCATAAGTTCCTGAACCCGCCCCACATCTCCAGCAGATGTCAGAGGTCTGCAAGCCATGGCGAAATAGGAAGGACGGGGTTCGGTACCACCTGGCAATCAGTTTATAAGAATTCTCTTTAATGCGAACGCACCTAGAAAATCCCAGTGCGTGTCTTTTAATACACCTGGCGACTCGTAGGGACAATGGGTGCCCCAGTTCCCGTTCCCAGGCAGCAAGGTAAGTAGGCTCAGTATCAGAGCGAAGAGAAATAAGCCATTTGTAAATGGTGGAGATCACGCCTTTGACAGGACTCTGTGCCAGCAACAGCCGCTCCAAGTTGGAGGCAGCCCGCAAGGGACGATGTTGCTCCATAAAGGTCTGACAGACATGATGTACATGTGCTAGCGATAAAAAGTTGGCGTGTGTAGGTCCGAGGATGGATGACAGGCCCTCTGCCGAAGGGACATTGCCTCCAGCAAAAAAGGAATTGAGGGTCGTTACCAGTTTGCTCCACAAACCCTGAAAAGTCCAAAAACCCTCATCCGAGCAGGTCAACAAAGGGAGTAAGCGTACAGGCATGAGCGGAGAGGGGAACTTACTCATAGTGTCATGATGTAGACAGTTCAGGCATGTGTGGAGCAAACCCTTCAGGAGAGGGGAGAAGCCGCGTGTACGAGGGATCTGAGTATGCACACCCCATAACTCAAGTGCCTCCCGAGGCGAAAGAAGAGCCGTTTCTAGGGAGGACAAGAAAGACCTTTTGTTCCAGCTGTTTATCTCCACCCAACGACGAAGATGGCAAGCGAAGTAATAGTTCTTCAGGTCGGGCATACCCACTCCACCTGCATCTGTGGGCAGAGTCAAAGTCGAGAAAGCGATACGAGCCGGACGTTGGTTCCATAGGAACCGTGAGAACAGAACGTGTAAGGCACGAAAAAAGGAATTGGGAAGGAATACAGGAGCTGCCTGGAATAAGTAGAGGAATTTTGGGACTATATATGTGGACAGATAATTTTTTCGGCCCAACCAAGACATGAATGGTATTCGTAGACGCTGGAGCTGTGTCCTAACCGAGGAGAGTAGGCGTAGGTGGTTCAGAGCGTAGAGGCGAGAAATATCCCTCGGAATAAGAATGCCTAAATATTTTACATGGTCTGTCTTCCAGGTGAACGGTGACATTCGTTGGAGGCGGGTTAGAGTGTCCCTGGGGAAGCCGATAGCAAACGCGACCGATTTATTATAATTGATTTTGAAGTTTGAAAGAGTACCAAAATGGTGAAAAAGATCCAGCACAGTGGGTATAGCGGTCTCCGGGTTAGTGATACTAAGCATGATGTCATCAGCGTATGCGGACACGAGGGCCTCGCCTTTAGGCGTGGACGCGCCTCGGATGTCTGGGTGTGTACGAAAAGCCTGTAACAAAGGTTCCAGGCACAGAGCGAACAGACTGGGGGACAAGGGGCAGCCCTGGCGGGTGCCATTGGATATAGAGAATGGAGCCGAAAAAGAATTGTTCACCTTGACCCTGGCAGTGGGCGAGGTGTAAAGTGTAAAAATGGAGTCTATAAAGCGATCGGGAAAATTAAATAGGCGTAGGACCGACTTCATGTAAGACCAATCTATGCGGTCAAACGCCTTTTCGGCATCAGTACTTAACAACAACAAAGGCGTTTTTTGGGAAACTGCTCCATGGATTAGGTGTAAGATCTTTGTGGAGTTTTCCCTCCCCTCCCTACCCAGTACAAACCCAGTCTGATCGCTCTGCACCAGGAGGGGGACCAAGCGAGACACCCGGTTCGCCAGGACCTTCGCCCAGAGCTTCAAATCACAGTTAAGAAGAGATATTGGCCGATAACTACTACACTGTGCTGGATCTTTATCTTCCTTATGGATTAAAGCTATATCCGCAGAAAGGGATTGGGGAGGAAAGGAGGAGCCAGTCATCAAGGCGTTAAAAAGTCGGGTGAGGTGTGGGAGAAGGGTAGCTTT
>JARQOD010000003.1:266905015-267005497 GCA_033576555.1 Oophaga sylvatica | reverse complement strand
CTCTCGCTCCAAGCCTTGCTCTCGCTCTAGTGGTTTGTTGATGCCATTGCCTGTGCCCAAGAGACCATGGACCCATATCTCTATGGATTTAATTTCCGATCTTCCTGTTTCTCAGAGAATGACCACCATCTGGGTAATTTGTGATAGGTTTTCCAAAATGATACATCTTGTGCCATTACCTAAGTTGCCTTCCTCCTCTGAATTGGTGCCGTTGTTTCTTCAGCACATGGTTCGTTTACACGGCATTCCTGAGAACATTGTGTCTGACAGAGGAGTCCAGTTTGTTTCCAGATTTTGGAGGACTTTTTGTTCTAAACTGGGTGTTCAATTGTCTTTCTCCTCGGCATTTCATCCTCAGACCAATGGTCAAACTGAGAGAACAAACCAGACATTAGAGACTTATCTAAGATGCTTTGTGTCTGCTGATCAGGATGACTGGGTCTCTTTTTTGCCTTTGGCTGAGTTTGCTCTTAATAATAGGGCTAGCTCTGCCACTTTGATGTCTCCGTTTTTCTGTAATTCTGGTTTTCACCCTCGATTTTCTTCAGGACAGACGGAAGCTTCTGTCTGTCCAGGTGTTGACTCTGTTGTTGAGCGTATGCAACAGATTTGGGACCAGGTAGTGGAGAGGTTGTCCCTCTCTCAGGAGAAGGCCCAGCGGTTTGCTAACCGGCATAGGACTGATGGTCCTCGGTTTAAAGTGGGGGACTTGGTCTGGTTGTCCTCAAAGAATATTCCTATGAGAGTAGCATCTTCTAAATTTAAGCCTAGGTTCATTGGACCTTATAAGATCATGGAGATTATTAATCCTGTTTCTTTTCGTTTGCTTCTTCCAGGGACATTTAAGATCCATAACGTGTTCCACAAGTCCTTGTTGAAGAGGTTTTTGAGCCAGTGGTTCCTGCTACTGTGCCTCCTGACCCTGTTTTGGTTGAGGGCAATCTGGAGTATGTGGTTGAGAAAATATTGGATTCTCGTTTTTCTAGACGAAGACTCCAGTATTTGGTTAAATGGAGAGGTTATGGTCAGGAAGACAATTCTTGGGTGTTTGCTTCGGACATCCATGCTAGGAGACTTATCCGTGCGTATCATAGAACTCATCCTGACCGACCTGGTTGCTCAAATGAGGGTTCGGTGACCCCTCCTCAAGGGGGGGGTACTGTTGTGAATGGGTTTGAGATGAGTTCTGAGCAGAGGCTCCCTCTGGTGGTTACAAGCGGTACTAGTGAAGATTGTGAGGACTGGGAATCAGGTGTTACTGACTGGTCTTATATAAGGGAGTCATTTTCCCATCAGGGTTGCCGGTGATCAATTGTTCTGGTCTGAATCCTTCATTCCAGTTTCCCTTGTAGCCTGCTGTGTCGTGTCTGCATCTCCTGCTACCAGATAAGAATTTTTCTTCTTTTGTGTTGTTGCTATATTTTTGCATTTTGTCCTGCACTTCTTTGGGGGCCTTCTGGGTCCCCTCCGGGGGCTTCTGCCTTCTCAGTTTAGTTCAGCCACTGAGTTTTGTTCTTTTGCTTTTTCCAGTTTTTTCAGTGGCTGCTGTTTTGATTTTGTTACACCAGAGAGCTAATTTAGGTTGTAGAGGTCGTGTGATCTCAGGTGATTTTGAAATTAGTAGAGTTGGTGTTTTTCAGGGTTTTCTGGGATTGCAGTAAGTACCCTTCCTGTCCTTTTCTATTTAGATAGTTTGGGCCCCAGCGTTTGCTCATTCTATTTTCTTTCTATGTCAGTATTTCCTCTTGTCTAACCGCCATTACATGTTTGGGGGCTTTCTATTATCTTTGGGTTCTGCTCCGGGGCAGATAGCTTTCCTATTTCTATCTTTAGGTGTAGTTAGTTTCTCAGGCTGTGACGAGGCGTCTAGGACCAACGTAGGAACGCTCCACGGCTGCCTCTAGTTGTGGTGGTTAGTCAGGGTACTGCAATCCCATAGATTCCAACTGCTCTGGTGTATTGCCTTTTTTACCTGCTCTCCTCAGCTACCGAAACATAACAGGTAGGTGCATATTTGTATTCAGTTACCTAGTGTAAAAGTTGGGGAATGTGCTCTGGAAGCAGTGCTCTAGATAACTGTGTGTTATTTTCTGCAGAGATGAGTCCGGGCTGGAAGAAGTGATGGTGGTCTGCGCTGGATGAACTATAAAAATGATCTTGGAGGACAATGTCACTGGTGAGTCAGTGTATCACATGTATTTTTACAGTGGTAGCGATTTTTGTAACTTTCCTCCTTAGTAATGGAAAATAATAAAAGATGTACCTGATTATAGCAAATAGAGAAATACATCACCATAATGTCATAACATCTTCAATGCTTTATTAGATATCCAATAACTTATTAGGGAAAAGGCAAATATTACATCTTCTGAAGCGTTTTGGATGATCCTTAGTCATAGAGTAGCAAATGTAATTTACAAGCGTTCGTTTATATTTAAAGCTTAAAGAACATTGGTGGAGAGTGTGGGCTGCAATATGAAAACAGTTGTAGGATATAGAATGTTAAAGTGGTTGTCCAGTCTTAAATTGCAAGTCTGCAGTCACTGTAGAATTGTGAATCCTCAATTGTGAGGATTCTTGGGTGCCGGCGGATATAAAACCAGCTCTCCATCAATTTTAACAAGACTCAAACAGGAAAATAAATCAAAGAAAGAAAAAACAGTAACTACATATCATAAAAGAAAAAACACAAGATTCAATAGTGTAAAATCAAATGAAGTTTCAAATTTAAGCCAAGAGGTATGTGGGTAATAAAGCACCACGCCAGCGTTTTTTATTTACACCACTGGAGCGGTGCTTTAAATATAAGTCCCCTGACCTCGGTCATATACTCACCCTTCCTCGTATTCTCCATTTTTCGGCAATGCTCCGGTACCCCGGCGCCATCTTTTGAGTGGAGTTTCTGACTGGTCGGAAGTCAGAAGCTACGTCACAAGTTCTCAATGTAAGTCTATGAGAGCCAGAACAAGGCTCTTATAGACTTACATTTATTAGTGACATCTATATCGCTCCAGCAAACTCTGGAGCAGCCGGTAGGACATAAACTACGGACTGTAGTAGGGGCAAAAATAGAGGGAAACCCGGGAAGGTGAGCATCAGACAGGGGGCACAGGCCTTGGATTTTAAGCACCACTCCAACTGTGAAATAGAAAAAAAAGTTGGAGTGGTGCTTAAGTAAAAAATCCAAAATGCTTCCTGATTAAGGAGTTTTTGCTTATAATCTCCGTGCACAATTGAAGCATTAAATCTTTAGAAAATAGGACTAAAAATATTTAATACTGTTTTAAACTTCCCTAAACTTCTAAAGCAGTGGAGGGTGTGGTAGATCAGCTCACTCAACTGCACACGCAGGTAAACACACGTACACTTTCTCTTTAAATCTTCTCTTGGTTTAATAAAAATAATCCTTATTTTTATATAGTGCTAACATATTCCGCAGCGCTTTACCGTTTGCGCACACATTATCATCGCTGTCCCCATTTGGGCTCACATTCTAAATTCCCTATCAGTATGTCTTTGGAATGTGGGAGATAATCGGAGTACCCCGAGAAAACCCACGCAAACACAGAGAGAACATACAAACTCCTTGCAGATGTTGTCATTGGTGGGATTTGAACCCAGGACTCCAGCTCTGCAAGGCTGAAGTGCTAACAACTGAGCCACTGTGCTGCCCTATATAGACGGCATAAACTAACACAAAGTGAAAATAAACAAAGACCTTTGGGCAAAACAGGAAGAACAAAACTAAATTGTGAATCAAACACCATACATCTGCAGAAATCTGCCCGCTCTGGAGAACTTAGCATTCGCATATTAAGTTTCTCCTCCTCAGGACACAAAACCCTGGAGTTCCTCTCTCCAGCCCTACTGAACACTAATTGCCTCTGGAAGCTGACTATTTAAGCCCCAGAACACACCCTGGGATGGAGAAAAAGTGGACAACCTCCCAACCTCTCTATGCTTGTCCACAAAAGCCCAACCCTTCAACAAAATGGCTAATTAACCCCTCACAACACTTAGTGTGCTGGAGGAAAACCACGGGGTTTTAAATCACTGAAGCCAACAGCCTCAGCTAGACATATCTCCCCTCCAGCACCTTGCCAGTGACTTTATCACATAGCCCCTCCCTGTGCCCAAAGCTAGAGCTTTGGCATCTTTACTTGCTAAACAGGAAAATCTGGACAGGGCATCTGCGTTACCATGTAAATTCCTGGGCTGTGCTCCACATGAAAACTAAAATCCTGGAGAGCTAGAAACTACATAGTCACCTGAGCATTCCTCCCCTTCTTTTCCCTCATCCATCTCAGGGGCACATGATCTGATTCTAGCCTGAACTTCTTGCCTAACAGGTAGTATCTCAGGGTGTTGATTGCCCTCTTGATTGCCAAGCACTCTTTCTCTATGTTGGCATAGTTCTTTTAACAGGAGAAGAGTTTCCTATTCAGGTATAGGATTGGATGTTCATCCCATCTAAATCCTGGGATAACACGACTTCCAAACCGATCTTGGAGGCATCAGTCTGGAGCCTGAACTCCTGAAGTCAGGTGCGACCAAGACCAGCTGTTTGCATAGGGCAAGCTTCAACTCCTAGAATGCCATCTCTGCTTCAGAGGACCATTGACATCTTTGTGCCCTTGAGATAATCAATCAAGGGGTGGCTATCATGGTAAAAATCAGGATAAATCACCGATAGCATCCCAAAATTTTGCTTATACTTTCCTCAAGGCGCACTTCTTTGGGTTTATGTTAATCCCTGCCTTTCTCAGTGCATCCAGTACCACCTGGACCTTCTGCAAGGGACTTCCCCAAAATCGGGCTGAAAATCACGATGTCATCCATGTAAGTGGCTGCGTACTTTTTGAGAGAGGCTAGGATACAGTATATGGCCCTCTGGAAGGTAGCTGGGGTTCCTTGTAGTCCGAACAGCTTCCTGGTATACTGAAAGCATCCGTCAGATGTAGAGAAAGCAGTCCTCTCCTTGGCACTGTCAAGGTAAAATATAATTTTCTACTATACTTTTATATTCATAGTGTGTATATGTATTTTGTAAACACGAAGTTTCCCTTAAATGATATTATTCAGATTGAAACTTATTTTAGGATAATGTTAGTATCTGCTGGTGTCTGTCTCCACCTTGTGTCCTATCACTGTATTACACTAACTTGAACTGGATCCACTGAAATGACCCCCACCTTTGGAGAATGGAGGAACCACATGATACACGAGAACAATAGAATCTTTCTTCAAGAAATGAAACTAAAGATGACAACATGATCAAGGAGGACTTAGAAGAAGATCTAAGGACCAATTAGGATGACCAGATGCTGGACGTGTACATATATGGATATGTTCAGCATATCTCTTTCTCCTCAATCCCGCCTTTACTCCACCCCAATATTCTGTGTATGTAATCTTATGTATGTGAAAATAAAGCTTAGAACTTGCCCTGGTGGTCGCCTATAAGCACCATATGAAGCATGGTCTAAGACTTATGTATGTGAAAATAAAGCTTAGAACTTGCCCTGGTGGTCACCTATAAGCACCATATGAAGCATGGTCTAAGACTGAACCAGCCTAATAGTCTGACTCATTCTTATCCTGGTACCACATGCTTGTAGTCTAATTTGGCATGACTGGAGGATGAGTGGTATGTCGTTACGACCCCGACAATTGGCGCCTAACACGTGGGGCCGTGGATTGCCGCCCGTCCGGACCCGTCTTGAGGACTTTGCGGTGGTGCCCACGGTGACTGAGTGCGAGACTGCAGCCTCCGTTGAACACGGTAAGTTGGGATCATATACTTTATATGCGTCCCACTTGCCTGTGTATCAGTCATTGTTGGCTTAAGCTGTATTGTCTTTTTGGGTCTGGGTGGGTGACTGGTTGAGTGGTGAGACCAAGGGCAATTCCACGCCACGAACCAGCAAGTCTGACCGAGTGACGTTGCATGCCTGCACGTTCTCGTGAAAATTACCACGTTCCTCCTCCTCCAGTCACGGTACCTTTATGTAGATAAATTGCCTCCCGTGACTGTTAGAATAAAGTTGGGACAAATTTTAGATTCTTGAAGTGTTGAGTGGGGTAGAAGACGCACATGATAGTCTAATCAGTGACGAATTGAGCCGGGGCTCTTCGTCTGAGAAGTGACAAATTTGAGCAGGGGCTCTTTGTCCAACACGGGGAGCCTCATTAGGAGAAGCCCCAGTGTCAGTGTATGGAGCGGGGACTCTGTACTGTGTAGAGTGTTACGGTGGACTGTGCTGTAAAGTTATCACCCACAGTTAGGGAAGGGACAAATTGAGCAGGGACTTTTTGTCTTGTCAACACATGGAGCGGGGACTCTGTATTGACGGGTGGTGACCTGCAAGTGGCACCGGTGGTCTGAGTCGCGACAGATCATTTCACTCTGTTAAATCATGATGCGTCTGTTTAAATCTGAGAGACCTCACAAGTTAGAGGGTGGTGCTTTGGGAGTGGTTAAATTGGTGGAATCACGTGGAGGCAAAAAGGCTGTTAAGAAAATGAGGAGTTTGTATAAGATGATGGATTTGCCTACTACGGGCAGATTTCAGCCTTCAGTGTGGAAGAATTATGTAGCATAGAAGAAAGGAAAGTTGGGTGATGAGGGACTCCTGTATCAGGAAATGGAGCAGGAGATTTAGAAGGTGCTGAGCCTTTGTTTGGATATGTAAAATGCTCTGCATATGATCTTGTTGATGTAACTAAAATGGCCGCTGCAAGCCCCCAGCCACCGCCCTATAATGGTGCCGATCTCAGAACAAAGGGAGGTTGGACCTGTCATGTGTGTTGTGAACAGAATCCGCCCTGGGCGGAGACCTGCCGTGTTTGTGGGGCGGGTCGCCCCTGGTGTAATGCCCAGCCCATCGCCCCTCCCACACCCAGCGGCCATTTTGGTAAACCCAGTGGCCATCTTAATACACCTGGAAATGACCAACACCCCATCTCCTCCGGTGGCCATCTTGAGACACCCACGCACACCCAGTCAGGCCTATATCCCTTGCTGACACCAACCAGGGCCTACTACCAGCCCCCGCCCGCACCTGTGCAGGCCACAGCTCCCAATATGGCACCAGATGCAACACCATTGTTCCCTTTCACACACCCCAAACCCGGCCATTGCTGCAATGCATAAATCTTCAGTTTTTCAGACAATGATCAGAAGCCGCCGCCATGATATTATGGGATCTAATGAAGGGGAGGAGGATCAGGAGAGAGAAGAGGGGTGGGCCCCTTAACAGCCACCACTATCCCCAGCAGCACCAGTATCTTCTCTTCCCTCCTCCATTCCCCCACCATCATTGTCAACCCCTGGTCCTAGGGCCTATTCCACCCCTACTTCAGAGATAAGGCACCTTCCTCTCCTTCACAAATCCTCAGAGAGGACAGTCGCTCTGTAAGGTTCACGGAAAATCCGGTCAGGCCCCCAGCTCCCGGTGTACTTGAAAACTGGTATCCCTGCCATTCACAGCATTACACAGACCGCAACGGAAATCCAGTGACATTATCCATAGAGTACGGTGATATCCTGACACATCGGGTTGGTGCTATAGTTAGTCCTGTCAACTCCAACTGCTCCAAGAAAGGGGGTCTGGCTCTATTAATAGCCCAAGCAGGTGGTCCCATCGTCACTGCAGAATGCATGGCTCATATATACACTCATGGCCCTTTGCCACCTGGACAGACTCTGACAACCCATGCAGGGGACCTTCCCGCTGATATCATCATCCATGCAGCAGGTCCAGTCCATGATCCTCTAAACTCAAATGAGTCATGGGCCACCCTTTGGGCCACTATACATTCAATACTCCATCATGCTGGTATGTTAAAAACAGAAGACATTAGGCACCAGGAATTATTTGAAACCAATGATAAAATAGCAAATTTGTGATTGCTTTGTCTAAAGAGTTAACTAACACCCACTCTACAGTGTCTGCTTCTCTCCCAGAATTTACAGGTGACACGGTGCATGATTTCTCGCCTGATGACCTTATATATATAAAAAATTTATGGGAAGAGACTGTCTCCAGCCCAGATTTGAGGGTCCCTACACTGTGATCCTGTCCACCCCTACTGCCCGAAGCTCGAGGGCAAGAGCACCTGGATTCACGCCTCCCATTGCAAGAAGGACAAGATTAATAAGCAGTTATGAAGTTTCTGATATACATATCCTTTTGAGCTATATCCTGATCTCCAGTAGTGCCAGCATGCCCACCTTCTGGGTTAATACTACAACCCCTGTGGTTGTCTTTAAGTTCGATTTCTATCAAATATTCAACTGCAATAGGAATGATTTCAAGGGATCAATATATTAAACTTAGGGGAAAAGGGATATTTTATCTCTATGTCACCCGCCCGGGGAATGAAAACTGTTATGATTGGTTAGATGTGGGATAGAAAACAGAAAAAGGGAAAATTGGCAGATGAAGCTAGATACAATAGATTGATAAATGAGATATACAAGTGTTATATTTGTAGGAACTGATCTAAGAATGCAAAAGTCAGTGACAGCAAGCAGAGATAAGTGCTGGCAGCAGCGAGATGGTATTTTGCTGTACACCAAGGTCATTCTACAGATAAGCAACCTGCAGGCTGAGGGAGAGAGGACACACAAACTACGCAGTGGTTTGACCAGCCCTCCCATCGGGTATTCGTGAGGATGCACAGGAAAGAGTGCAACAGTTTTATGTTTTTGGAATAGACACAGTACGTAAGAATCGAAGGTCAGAGTATGTGAGAAGAAAGATAGACAGGCAGAGAAAGGAAGTTACACTAGAAGACAGAGTTCAGGAAAGAGCCAAAAGATTATTTCTGGACTCTAAGAAAAACTTGGGTGGAAATGGGTTTTGTCAAAGAAAACAAGACTAGTGAGAAAGTTCTAGCAAGTTTTATATGAATGGGTTAAAAAAAAAAAAAGAAGTGACAAGGAAAAACTGAAAGTAAGTAGACCGGATTGGAGATCAGTAAAAGCAGAGGATCTAGCCAGAAAAGCACAGGGGGCACAACATGATTTAGCGCAGGCAAAAAGAGGAGCAAGGATACATGCTGTAGGTATCGTCCTGCAAACAACAGGGAGAGGAGACGTGTGCCAGGAGATGGGCAGAAATTGTGCTACGGGTGCAAGAAACCAGGACATTTCAGGAGGGATTGCAGAACTAACCCATATCCAGCCTGTCCAACTAATCCATATGCAAATGACTCGCCTGCAAGAGGCCCCCAAGACCAATTAGAGGCGCTCCCATAGGATAATGTAGCTTGCACATGAACCCCTTGTCTCCTTACCCCCCATTCCTAATTGCACAGTGCAGGTGAACCTACCAGGGGGACATGAGGTTGAGTTCCAAGTGGACACGGGGGCAGACAATTCAGTAATTACAGAAGAGGACTGGCCATTTGGGAAAAGTGATTTCTCCCACCATGTTATAGCAACTCCTTACAACTCTCCAGCTCCCCGTCACTAAAAAGATTCCCCTGCAAATTCAAGGAACCACTGTACACACACAGTTAATGGTGTCACCACGGGGTCAATGTAATCTTTTAGGAAGTGATGTGTTGTCACAATTGCAAGCACATATTGAGTATCATCTTGATGGAACTGTCACTATGACACCAGGATTGAAGCCGAGCACTCTTTGTAAAATCATGTCGTTAGACGTTGCTAGTATAGAGGACACAAATTAATTTCCTTCAATGTTAGAAGGTGTGATACCGCATGATTTCTGGGCTTCAGATAAAACAGATGTGGGCAGATTAAGGGTGCAGCCAGTCATGGTCAAATTAAAGCCTGGTGCATATCCTCTTAAGTTCAGCTCAAGAGTCGGCTATAGCTCAGCAGATTACAGAAACTGGTAGCAAGTGATGTTAAAACCTAGCCCCCACCTTCGGCAGCAGGCCTGCAGCTAGGTTCTTATCAGTAGCCTTAACAGGAAAAAAAAAACTCCAGCTTCCCCCTTCAACTACGAGATTTAACCCTCTATGTATTGGCTGGTACAATGTATATATATATATATATATATATATATATATATATATATATACACTTTTGTTCCAGATATCTCAGGAAGCTGCTTGGTTCACAGTTATTGATTTTGCCAATGTTATTTTTATAATATGTTGATGACTTACTGGTTTGTGCCCCCTCCAGGAAACAGTGTCGCAGTGCAACGATATCACTCATGTTGTTTTTGTACCAAGCTGGATGTAAAGCGTCAAAGGATAAACTGCAATTCTGTAAATCTTCAGTTATCTTTTTGGGACATTGCATTACACTGGGGGCGCGACATCTGACCAGCGCTCGCAAAGAAGCTGTACAGAATTTTCCTATTCCTGTTAATGTTGCCGCTCTTAGGACATTTCTTGGACTGGTTTCCTACTGCAGGCAGTGGATTCATGCTGTATCAATCCTCATGCAGCCTCTCTATGACTGTATCACCATTGTGCCTTTTAAACTAACTCCTGAAGGTATAGACTGTTTTTATTCTCTCAAAAACAGGATTGTGGCAGCTCCAGCGCTAGGAACCCCCAACTATGAACTACCATTCACCCTGTATCTCCACGAACAGCAGGGACACGCGGCAGGGGTATTGACTCAGTTACATGGTGACAATCAAAGGCCTGTAGCCTATTTCAGTGGAAGACTAGATGCAGTGGCTAGAGGTGCCCCGTCCTGTGTACGGGCAGTACATGCTGTAGGACTATTGCTTCACAAATCGTCAGACATCGTTCTTGATCATCCATTGACAGTACTTACATCTCATGATGTATATACCATACTGAACCAGGTGCAACCGGCACACCTTTCAGCTGCACGTCACCTTCGATTGCAATGTGCACTTTTAATGCCTCCAAATGTTTCTTTGCAGAGATGTACCACACTTAATCCTGCCACATTGTTGCCTCTCAGATCTAGGGGGGAGGCCAGATACGCATTCGAAGAAGATCCAAGAGAGGAGATTCCTTATGATTGTGTTCAGCTTATGGCACAGGAAACAGCAGGCCTACCCACAGTGTTTAAAACTGAGAGACTTAATGCTGATTTTGAATTTTTTGTAGATGGATCTCGTCACCAAGATGACTCAGGTACCTTCCACACCAGGTATGCCATCGTCTCCTGAATGCAGTAATCAAAGCAGAACCAATGCTCCCATATCAGTCGGCCCAGGAGGCTGAATTTAAGGCTCTGACCGAGGCCTGTAAGATAGCTGAAGGTAGAATTGTTAACACCTACACAGATTCTAGATAAGCATTCGGTATAGCTCATGTTTTGGGTCCAATTTGGAAGTCTAGAGGATTCCTGATGGCAGCAGGACATCCCATTAAAAATGCTGACGCAGTCCAGCAGTTAATTGATGCATTACAATTACCAAAAGAAGTAGTTGTCAAAAGTTAAAGCACATACCAGATGCACTGATCAGGTGAGTAAAGGAAACGCAATGGCCGATGCAGCAGCAAAAACAGCAGCCAGTAGACCACTCCAAGGGGTAACGATGCACCAGGTAAGCTCTCCCAAAAATCCCTTTGTGTCGGAGGATGCCTTATCCCAGATGCAGGCTCAGGTGCGCCAGGAGGAAGTAGAAAAGTGGGAAAAAGAAGGTGCATGTCTGAATGCAGCAACTGGGGTATGGGGAAGAGGGATGCGCCGATGCCTTCCAAGAGCGTTGTACCCTGCGGTCGCCCAGATGTTACATGGGCCAACCCACCAGTCCAAAACTGCTGTGATGAGTGTGATGCAGAAGCATTGGGAGGCACCAGGCTTTTCCACCTGTATAGAAGGTTTGATCCAGGGATGCATGGTATGTGCTACACATAATCAGAGAAGGGTAGTCAAGACACCACCCAAACACACCCCTCGGCCCTTCTATCCTTTCCAGAGACTGCAGATTGATTATATTCAGCTGCCAAAATCAGGGTCATGGGAGAACGTGTTGGTGTGTTTTTGATTTATTCTCAGGTTGGCCGAAGGCTTTCCCGATTGCCAAGGCTACGGCTGCGGCAATCGTAAAGAAGCTGCTTGCGGAGGTGGTGTGCAGGTATGGAGTACCAAAGGTGACCGAAAGTGACAGAGGTACACATTTCATATGTGAAATAATGAATGAAGTCTTGACAGCGCTGGGAATTCAACAAGTTTTCCACACCCCATACCATCCACAAAGCAGTGGAAAAGTAGAAAGACTAAATAGGACATTGAAGTTAAAAATCTAAAAGGCCATGGCTAAAACAGGGAAATCTTGGCCTGAATGTTTACCATTAGCCCTATACTCAGTAAGGTACACTCCAAGTAGAAAAACTGGACTTTCTCCGTATAAAGTACTATTTGGCAAAGTGCCTAGTTTAGGATGTTTCTTTTCTCAAGCATTGGAAATAAGTAACCATGTATTAAGCTCATATGTAAGGGATTTGCATAAAAGACTCAAGAAAGTATATGATAATGTTTTCAGTTCTCTTCCAGATCCGAACCTGGATCCTGGGAGTCTGCAGCCTGGAGACTGGGTAGTCATTAAAAGACACGTGAGAAAGAGTCTGGATCCGAGAATATAGCTCCACTGATATCCAGAAAAAGAAGGAGTCTGGGTCAGCTGCACACCGGTTATGCTGAGGATCCCAAAGTTTATATGGATTCCATAGGTGTTCCTAGGGGGGGTCCCAGACGAATACAAAGCTCAGAATCAGATCCTGGCGGGTTTCCGTTCTCTCATCCCAACTGTGCAGATCAATTACAATGTAGATTGGATAAAATATATATACTACACTGAGCAAAGATTTATCAATTCTAGTCAAGATGCTTTCCAGGGTATAGTTGAGAAACTGGGCCCAAAACAAAAGACTGACTCTTCAAAATAGACTGGCCATTGACATGATTCTAGCTGAAAAAGATGAAGTCTGTGGGATGATAGGGGAAAAATGTTGTACTTATATTCCTCAGAATTCTGGAGTCAATGGTAAAACTATAGTGGCCCTTACAGAGATTAAAAATCTGGCTCAGGAAATAAAAGCCAATGCAGAAGTAGATACCTCTTTCTTCTTAAGATGGCTTGGAGGACTTAAAGAATTTCTCCAACAAGCCTGCTTAGTGGTAACAGGGCTTTTGGTGCTAGGATTGATAATTCTATGTTGTGTGATATCTATGTATAGGAAAGCTGTGACCAATGCAGCCGCCTCCTCAGGTACTTTCCTTCATCAGGAAGTTGTGTCGCTACTATATGAAGACACTGATAAGGGTGATATGGAGAAATATACTCGCAGGATAAACCTGATAAAACCCCCTATAACAAAATACAAATGGAAATAAGAGATTTAGTTTAGGGATAGTGGGAGAACTCCATGTGCATGTTTGGTAGGGACTTGGTTGTTTGGGGGCGGTCCATAAGGGGCCAGTTTCTAAAATGACCAAGCGAAGAAATCCATTACCCCTGTCCTCACACATGGACAGTCTCGAAGGACACATATATTAAGGGAAAAACTTAGTGTTTAGGGGGGATTGTCAAGGTAAAATATAATTTTCTACTATACTTTTATATTCATAGTGTGTATATGTATTTTGTAAACACGAAGTTTCCCTTAAATTATATTATTCAGATTGAAACTTATTTTAGGATAATGTTAGTATCTGCTGGTGTCTGTCTCCACCTTGTGTCCTATCACTGTATTACACTAACTTGAACTGGATCCACTGAAATGACCCCCACCTTTGGAGAATGGAGGAACCACATGATACACGAGAACAATAGAATCTTTCTTCAAGAAATGAAACTAAAGATGACAACATGATCAAGGAGGACTTAGAAGAAGATCTAAGGACCAATTAGGATGACCAGATGCTGGACGTGTACATATATGGATATGTTCAGCATATCTCTTTCTCCTCAATCCCGCCTTTACTCCACCCCAATATTCTGTGTATGTAATCTTATGTATGTGAACATAAAGCTTAGAACTTGCCCTGGTGGTCGCCTATAAGCACCATATGAAGCATGGTCTAAGACTGAACCAGCCTAATAGTCTGACTCATTCTTATCCTGGTACCACATGCTTGTAGTCTAATTTGGCATGACTGGAAGATGAGTGGTATGTCGTTACGACCCCAACAGCACTTGGGGAAAGGAGTATTTGCTGGTACCCTTTCATTAGAACCATGGTGGTGATATATCGGCAGACCCTAGCCTCTCAATGAGCACACTGACCCAGAGCATCAGATATCTGTCGAACTTGGACACCTCATTTAGCTTCATGTAGTCATCACAGAAGCGTGACTCTCCATTTGGTTTTAGCACAATGACAATAGGGCTGGACCTGCCACTCTTTGACTCCTCGATGACACCCAAGCTCAACATTCTCCTCTCCTCCTTGAAGAACACCTCGCGGCAGGCCTCGGGAATCCAATACTGCTTTTGGTTCACCCTAACAAGCGGTTCAGTCAGGATTTCTTGCTCCACAACCTGCGTACATCCTGATAACTCCATAAACAGTTCCACTGAAGCATTTCATGGCAATGTGGGTTTTGGGCTGGTGACAGTGTCTCTGCCACTGTGACATCCTCGACCCTGGCTTCAGGACTGGCCCCAAGGTATGTAGCTTACACTGGTTTCCTGTCTTAACATGGTTTGAGCAGGTTGATGTTGTACAGTTGATATGGCTTTCTTCTCCCTGGCTGGTGGACTTTGTATTTGACATCACTCAGTTTGTCAACCACTTCGTATTGCATTTGCCACTTGGCCAGGAACTTATTTTTCCCCATGGGGATCAACACCAACACCTGATCTCCAGGGCTATGCTTTCTCAGTCTCGCTGACTGATTGTAGACCCTTGCCTGGGCCTCTTGTGCTTGAAGAATGGAGAACAGTAGGTACGGTAATAGGCCATCCTTCTCCATGACCTTCTAAAAGTGTAGATTTCAAGGTCTTGTTAAATCTTTCCACAAGGCCGTCAATCTGCAGATGGTACACAGATGTCCTGAGTTTGGTAATCTGGAGGGCCTTACATAGCTCTCTCATTACCTTGGTGTGATGAACGGGCACACGGTCCGCCACACGGTAGCCCGGGGTATCACGGCTTGTGATCCCACCGCTGCCACCAATATGTGATGAACGGGCACACGGTCCGCCACACGGTAGCCCGGGGTATCACGCTTGTGATCCCACCGCTGCCACCAATATGTGATGAAACGGTGCACACACACGACGGCTGCTGCCGTCCGACCCAGTAAACTGCAGGGATTTATAATTATCCCACTTCCACTTAGGAACTTGCAGCTCTCTGGCGCCCCTCTTACCCTCAGGTCAGTCAGGGAACTGCACCTAGGATAATTAGTCGCCAGACGGGTCACTTGGATGTGTGCTGGCTATTGGGCACGCTGCAGTGAGGGAATTATAATTACTCCGAGCCGCAGCCGGGTAATACACTTATAAAACCCGCTCCGTCACCGCCAACGCCACCCCATAGGTCAACACTTTACACCCCTTCTTTATAGCTGCCACCAGCCACGGTTTACTTGGAACAATTTATCAAGAGGGTCCGTAGCAACCCCAAAACAGTAGCGTAGTACTTCAGGCGCGTGCAAATTCGTTTATAGAGCAGGAGAAACAAACTAATAAATTTATAGGTTTATTCCTTAAAAAGACAGGCAGTGCTTATACAATATAAAAAGATGTAACAAGCTGAGGCAATATAGTTATGTACAATACAGTTACAAAATAAATGGGATTAAGAATGAAAGACTCACATGATAGTTAGATCATATACAGGCAAGCCAGGCTGGGGAAGGAGCCACACGTCATAGTTCATTTGCAGATCTCTTAGTCAAGACGTCACAGCAAGGACTGACAAGGGGGGCTCACTGCCAGACTTATACCTGGGGCTGCTGACCTCACGAAAAGGGGAGGGTTTTTCTGGCCACCTCCCAGGGACAGAAGTGTATGATTTGAGCTCTGAAATATCATAAGGTCCATCCCTCGTCCTGTGAACCTAGCCGAATAACGGCAGACCTATCAATGATCTTACTTTAAAATGACGGTTCCAATAAGCCCAAACTTGGATGAGCTAGTTTGTGGGGGATCCGAGAATTCCATTTCTCGGGTTCTGTTGGAGTTACGGGTTCTCCAGTACCACGGGAACGATGCCCACGGACACAGGCTTCAATACAGTAACTTTCGTGTTTCTGACGCAAATCCCCACCGTGTTATAACCAAAACAGAATGAAGTCTCCAAAATGGCTGCTAGGGTAGGGACGGCACATGTTGCTGACAATAGGGACCCCTGGGTGAAGCGGCAAAACTTCCAGCACTGGTAGCTCAGGTTACACTGAGCTTGACTGCAGGTTGGGAGGGGGGAAGGGAAGCGTGAGCTGCAGAGAAAAGGAGGGAGGGGTAACTTTGCCCTGTGCTTGCAAATGGTGGGGGTTGTAGTACTATGGGGAAAGTTCTGGAAACAGCACAAGAAATGAAGCTTGCAGTATCATCACACTTGGACATGAACGTTTTTCTTGGTCTATCAGAATCTCCCTTTGCAGAAACTTCCGGAAGAAAATATGGAATACCTCTAGGGCTATACTCCTGGCTGAGGAGTTGCTTAGCGGTACCGCCTGTAGGAACTGTGTTGCATAATCCATGACCATCAAGATGTATTGGTGACCTCTGGACTTAAAAAGGGGCTCTACAAGGTCCATGACAATCCGGTCAAATGGGACCTCTATAATGAGTAATGAACTAGGGGACTGTGGAAGTGGGAAACGGGAGGAGTTAACTGACATGTAAGACAGGATCAACAATAATTAACAATCTCCCAGCGACATCAAGGCCAGTAGAACCTTTGAAGCACCCACTCTTGGGTGGTATCTGTGCCCAGACATCCCCACAAGACAAGGGAATGGGCCAGATCTAGTACCCTACGTCTATAGGGTCCCGGGACTAACAGCTGCTGTAATACTTCCCATTGCTGTTTAGTGACCCAATAAAGCAACTCCTCATTAACTGCAAAATAAGGGAACCTTGTGACTGCCCCCGGCTCTTGGGCAACCCCATTTAACACAGTCAAATTGTCCCCTGCTCCTTTTGATGTAAGGTCCTCCATTTGAGCAGTCCTAAAATTCCCACAGAAACCCTCAACTCAGGAATCACATCCTCATGGGTCACTGTCTCATCCTCGTCACCAGCAAGGACACACAGAGGGAATTCATCCACCTCCAACCACAATGGGAATTCTTCCTAGGTGAATCTATTCCTGTCTGAGCTAGTGGGTACCCCCACCTTTCCCCACAAGACCCAGAACAGGCTGAAGCCCCGCCCAATTATTACAGGGTGTAGCAAGTCTTTGACTACCCCGATCTCATGGGACTCAGTGCCATGGTTCAATTTTATAGCCACTCTGGCTATGTGGTAGTCCTTAGCTTCCCCGTGAATACAACAGATACCCATGATTTTTCCAGGGACCAACTGGTGGGGAAGTGTGGCCCTTACCAGAGTCACTAAACTCCCCAAGTCCAAGAGTCCCGACACCAGTACGCCATGTATTGTCACAGGACATGACTGCAGTCCCTTCTCGGGCTGATAGTCCACACTGCAGTCGGGATAGGCATAGTGCAAACAGCGCCTCTCTAGGCTGCAGTCCTTCTGCTTGGAGGACATAGGACAATGGGTGGCTGTGTGTCCAGGACTGTGGAATCTCCAGCAGATCAGGTCTTTACCATGGCCTTTGGCAACCCCTCAGCGACTCTTTGGGATCTCGGACTCCCCCCCTCCCCAATGGTGGCTCTACTACCCTTCTTTTGGGTCTCAGGCTCCTGATGGGTATCCCAGTATGGAGATGCACCACCCCCGGCTTCCTTAGGGACCTCTCGACCACCTGGTACCTTTCTACAAGGCCAACCAGGTCATCTGCATTCCGAGGTCTCTCTGGGCAACCCAGGTCTGCATCGGCCTAGGGAGGGAGTGAATAAATCTGTCCATGACAACCCGCTCAACCATCTAGGCTGGAGTGGAGGACTCTGGCTACATCCACTTCTGCACAAGATGCAGTAAGTCAAACATGTGAGGCTGTGGGGGTTTGTCACCATAATACACCCAGTGATAAACCCTTTGGGCTCTGACCGACATAGTCACTCCTGCTTGTGCCAAGATTTCAGTTTTTATTTTGGCATACTCCTGTGCATCCTGTAATGCCAGGCCATAATAAGCCTTTTGGGGGTCTCTAGTTTCGTAAGGAGCCAGCACCTTTGTCCACTGCAACCCGTTCGAAAACAGTCAAAAATGCCTCTACATCATCCTCCAGAGTCATGTTTTGAATGAATCATATTAACGCCTTCCGGGCGTTTGTGTCATCACTTGGACTTGGGGAAGGGGCTGCCGGTCTGCCATGAACCGCCTTTGCGAGCAACTAAATCTGCTGCTTCTATTGTGGCTTCTAGTCTTGTTGGTAACGCTGCTGTTGTTGGAGCTGCTGCTGGTGCTGGTCCTGTTGTTGCATGTGTTCCATAAACAGCTTACTTGTCTCCTGATGTGCTAGCTGTTGCTGCTGCTGTGCGTTCACTAGATGCTTAATCAGGTCCTCCATGCTTAAGGCTGCCTTTACCCAGGACATGAGGTTTGTCCACAGCAGCTACTCTTGTTCCTGGAACGTTGCCTGCATTTGAAACACCACCACCTGTGGTAGATCATCTCACTCAGCTGCACATGGAGGTAGACAGAGGTACTTCTGTTGGTTTATTATACAGTGAAGGAAATAATTATTTGATCCCTTGCTGACTTTGTAAGTTTGCCCACTGACAAAGACATGAACAGTGTGATGATACTGGAAGCTCCATGTCTTGTGCTGTGCTAGAACTACAGTCCTCATCCTTTTTTTTGCTGCTGACAGCCCACAGAGCAAAGTTCCCCCCTCCTCTCTCTCACGCTTCTCATCAACCCCCAGCCTGCACACAGGTAGTATCTGAGCTACCAGTGCTGGAGTTTTCCCGCCTCACCGCAGGGGTCCCCATTGTCTGCACATGTGCTTTTCCTTCCACAGCAGCCATTATGAGGATTCATTCTTTTTGGTGATAACACGGTGGGAATTTGCGTCAGAAACACGAAAGTTACTGGTTTGAAACATGCGCCGACAGGCATCGTTCCCGTGGTACTGGTGAACCCGTAACTCCAACAGAACCCGAGAAATGGAATTCTCGGATGCCCCATGAACTATCGTACCCAAGTTTGGGCTCATTTGAACCGTCATTTTAAAGTAAAATCATTGATAGGTCTGCCGTTATTCTGCTAGGTTCACAGGACGAGGGATGGACCTTATGATATTTCAGAGCTCAAACCATAGCTTCTATCCCTGGGAGGTGGCCAGAAAAACCATCCCCTTTTGTGAGGTCAGCAGCCCACAGGTATAAGTCTTGCAGTTAAGCCCCCCTTGGCCAGTCCATGCTGTGATGACCTGACTAAGAGATCTGCAAATGAACTATGACGTGTGGCTCCTCCCCCCAGCCAGTCTTGCCTATACCTATGTAACTATCATGTAAGTCTTTCACTTTTAATCCCGTTTATTTTGTAATTGCCTTGTACATAACGATATTGTCTCAGCTTGTTACCTTTCTTTTAAACTATAAGCACTGCCTGTATTTTACGGAATAAACCTATAAATTTATTAGTTTGTTTCTCCTGCTCTATAAACGAATTTGCATGTGCCTGAAGTACTACGCTACTGTTTTGGGGTTGCTACGGACCCTCTTGATAAATTGTTCATTAAGGAAATCGTAGCTGGTGGCAGCTAAAAGAAGGGGTGTAAAGTGTTAACCTATTGGGAGGCGTTGGCAGTGACGGAGCGGGTTTTATAAGTGTATTGCCTGGCTGCGGCCCGGAGTAATTATAATTCCCTCACTGCAGCGTGCCCAATAGCCAGCACACATCCAAGTGACCCGTCTGGCGACTAATTATCCTAGGTGCAGTTCCCTGACTGACCTGAAGGTAAGGGGGGCGCCAGAGGGCTGCAAGTTCCAAAGGGGAAGTGGGATAATTATAAATCCCTGCAGATTACTGGGTCGGACGGCAGCAGCCGTCGTGCGTGTGCGCATTTTCGTCACATTTGCGGCACGGAGGGATCACAAGCCGTGATACCCCGGGCTACCGTGTGGCGGACCGTGTGCACGTTTCATCACAAACAGTATATAATTTTAAGGGTAGTCTAATTTTAACAATGAGAGAATAACAAAAATAAAATCCAGAAAATCACATTGTATAAATTATATAAATTTATTTGCATTTTGCAGTGAGAAATAAGTATTTAATTCCCTACCAACTATTACGAGTTCTGGCTCCTACAGACCAGTTAGATACTCCTAATCAACTCGTTACTAGTGTTGAGCCAGTATGCTCGTCACTACTCGGTACTCGTCCTAGCATCTCACTGCCTGAGATCCTCGGAACTCGCTGAGTATTTCCGAGGTTGCTCGGCGGGAGCTCGGTTCCCCTCCCTATATGTTTGGCGCTCTTTAGACAGCCAATGAACATGCAGGGATTGTCTGCCAATACACTGTAAAGCCCCCGTATCACACAGCGATCTCGCTAGCGAGATCGCTGCTGAGTCACTAGTTTTGTGACGCAACAGCGATCTCCCCTGCGATATTGCTGTGTGTGACATTCAGCGACGATCAGCCCCCCTGCTGGGTATCGCTGATCGTCGCTGAATGTCCTGGACATTTTTTTGATCGCTGGTCTCCCGCTGGCCAGCACGCATCGCTACGTGTGACAGGCGGGAGACCAGCGATCCGCTGGTAACCAAGGTACACAGCGGGTTTCCAGGCGCGGGGTGGAAACCCGTTGTGTACCTTGGATACCAGCGCCCTGATGCAGGGGAAATGGTAACCAAGGTACACGTCGGGTTTCCAGGCACCGCACAGCGCCTGGCAGCCCAACGTGTACCTTGGTTACCAGCCCCGTGCATCAGCGCGCTGGTATCCAACGTACACTGCGGGTAACTAAGGGACGTTACCCGCAGTGTCGCTGTGCTGATCGCTGCCTGAGCTGCCTGTTTGGCAGCTCAGCAGCGATCATGTAGTGACACACCAGCGATCCTGATCGTTGTCGGGATTGCTGGTGTATCGCTATGTAAGACGGGGGCTTAATGTTGCAGCCATGTTGATTGTGGCATTACAGTGAATGGCTGGCCACACAGCGTCATCAGATCTATATCAGACTTGGCACCGCCATGCTCGTCACAGACTACTCCGTAATCAGGCAGTGTAGGGAGAGTTGCTGCTGAGCTAGAGAGAGATTTGCTTGTTTCTTAGTGTAGATATACCATAATATATTATACACATATCCATCTCAACTTAACAGTCCTTCTGAGGACTAATCCAGCTGCATAGATATCAGTGCTAGGCAGGCAGGCAGTGTATGTGTATGTGACAGACTGTAGTGCATATAGCAAGAGAGTCCATTCCAGTTCTGTCTGCTGCTGCTGCTTTTACAGTTATTTCTAGACATAGCCCCAGATATTAAGGGCCAAGAATATTTTTTTTGGATCTTAATCCTGATTATTTGCTTAAAAAGCAATCCAGAGAACACCATTTTTCTGCTACATTTGCTTGTTGGCACTGCAGAATACAGCCAGATCGTTTCCATACTACAGCGCTAAAATCCATCTATTTAAAACTGTGGTTTGTCCATCACACGGATCACATATCAGTACACTCAAAATTCTGGCATTTCTGTCCTCCATTTAAATTTTGTTGCAATGTGGTAGGGAAGTTATTGACACCAGTTTGCTGTTGAAAATAGTTACCTACAGGCCAGCTATTTAAAACTGTTGTTTTCCATCACACGGATCACTTATAAGTGATCAATTATTTGACAAATGTCTCATTTTTAAAAACAGTTAGAAACCAATATGGGCATACGCACTTTATGTATTGCATGCTGACCATCGGCAGTGCTGGCTTCTCCCCCTTTTTTGCTTGATATTGGTACGTGGCTGACCACCACTTGTTGCCGTGCGCACTAGGTTATGCTATCTGTTTGTTTGTTTTTTGTGATTGACCTAGGCTGCTGTACACACATACAGCAGCCCTGCCCTGCCCTAGGCTCTATTTGATTGTGCACCTGTGTCTGGGCCTGTTTCTCCCCTCATCTGTGGTTGCTGGTTTGGCAGTGTAGAAGTCAGATCTGAAATGTCCATCTCTGGACCTGGTCGGCTTTTACCTGTGCTTGCCTTACTGGCACCATGGGAGTGATTCAGCAATGCTTATGGTACTTTTGCAGTTTTTTTTTTTGCAGTCTTGCTTTTAATACATTTAGGAGGCCGTAATGGTACAGCGAATAGAAAAAAAACGTAGAGTAGGACTGCCCCATATGAGAATGCCTTGTCGTGGTGGGGTGGCTCAAAGAATTGATCAATTATTTGCCAAATGTCTCATTTTTAAAAACAGTTAGAAACCAATATGTGCATATGCACTTTATGTATTACATGCTGACCATAGGCAGCGCTGGCTTCTCCCCCTTTTTTACTTATAAGTACGCTCCAAATTCTGCCATTTCTGGCCTCCATTTAAATTTTGTTGCAGTGTGTTAGTGAAGTTATTGACAGTACACCAGTTTTCTGCTAAAAATAGTTACCTACAGGCCAACTATTTAAAACTGTGGTTTGTCCATCACACGGATCACATATAAGTTTGCTCCAAATTCAGCCATTTGTAGTGAACTTGAAAATATTTTCCTCCATTCTAAATGGGCAAGGCACGTGGCAAAGGACGGGAGCTGGATGTGATAGTGATGGTGCATACAGAGGCCGAGGCGATGGGCAAGCTGAAATTGTGCTACAACAAACACCCACATATTCTCGCCTGACCTTCCTGTCCCAATTACTAGGGGACCGCAGCACACCACTATTGAACCCACCGCAGTGTCAAAAGGTTGGTGGTTGGATAGCTGATAATGCTTCCAGTCACCTTGCCACCACCATCACCCTGTCTTCTACACGGTCAAGTTTCATTAGCCGTGAGTCTGGACTGCATATTCCTCACCCTGATCCTCCTTCCTCACACCATGCCGAGTGCCTGAAAACAACTGATCCCACACTGGGACACTCCGAAGAGCTGTTCACTTTTCCATTTATAGATTCGGGCCTCTCGCCCGGTCCACTTGAAGCGGATGAGATCGCATGTAGCGATGCCCAAATATTTGAGCAGCCACGGTCACACGAAGGCAACGGTGGGAAAGTGTCACAAGAAGTGGACAATGATGAGACACAATTGCAAGAAAGTGGGAGGAGGACCAGGGTATGGAAGTGGAAGACGAAGTGGTGGATGATACAGTAACTAACCCAACTTGGCAGGAAGACATGCAGAGTGAGGACAGCAGCACACAGGAAGAGAGAGGAGAAGCACCCCAACAGGCAGGAAGAAGCAGTGTGGTGGTCTCAGGCAGAAGGCGGGCAACCATTCCCTGTAACACCAACACGACGGAAGTTGCCAGTAAAACTGTTAGGTCTTCCCGAGTCTGGTTGCTTTCTAAAGACTCTGCCGATAACCCCAAAAAGGCCATTTTCCCAACCTGCCAGGCCAGCATCAGCAGGGGTAGCAAAACTACCAGCCTGACCACCATCAGCATGCACATGGCAGCAAAGCACCCGACTTTGTGGGCCGAACCCCAGGATCCAGGAACAGTGTTTGAGGGTGTCACCACTGCTTCTTTCTCTGTTGTGCATGCAAGCCAATCTCCATGGTGCATGCAAAGATGCCTCCTGCCCTGCACCTGTCGTTGCACACACTCAACTATCACCATCAGCAAGCACGTCCACATCTTTATCCCAGCGCAGCATTCAGCAGTCCATACCCCAGTCCTTAGAATGCAAGTGCAAATATGCAGCCAACGCCCCACAGGCCACAATGCAAAATTCCCACATTTCATGACTGCTTGCGCTCAAAATGTTGCCTTTTAGGCTCATGGAGACGGAAGCTTTACGCAACCTGATGGCGGTTGTCGTCCCTTGGTACTCTGTCCCTAGCCACCACTATATCTCCCGGTGTGTCATCCCCGCATTACACAAGCACCTGTCCAACAACATTAGCTGTGCCTTCAACAATGTAGTTACTGGGAAAGTCCACCTAACCATGGACACGTGGACAAGTGCTTGTGGGCAGGGATGGTACATCTCGCTGACGGCACGCTGGGTTAACATAGTGGAAGCCGGGACCCAGTCAGACCTTGGGATGGAAAACGTACTCCCAACGCCGAGGATTGCGGGCCCTAGGTCAATCATGGTTGCCCCCACAGTCTACAGCTCCTGCACGTCCTCCTCCTCTTCAGCCTCAATCTTCAAAATGACCACATCAGTCACAAGCTGGAAGTCGTGTGTGACAATAGTCGAAACCTGGTAGCGGCACTGAGGCGAGGCGAGCTCACACACGTAACATGCCTGACCCATGAGCTTATTCTCGTGGTTGAGCAGTTTCTCAAAACCTTCCCGGAGCTGCCGGATCTGCTTGTCAAAGTACGCCGCCTGTGTGCACATTTTAGAAAGTCAGCTACAGCTTCTACCATCCTTGCCGTGCTTCAGTAGCATTTGCAGTTTCCGGCTCACCGACTGGTGTGTGATGTCCCCACGCATTGGAAATCTATACTGCAGATGTTGGTTAGGATTTGTGATCAGAAGAGGACAGTTGTTGACTACCAGTATCAACAAGGCTATCAGTATTCATTTCAGACTCCACACATAAGACCTCAGGAGTGAACATGGATGTCAGACATATGTACCATCCTACAAAACTTTGAGGACGCCATCTAGATGGTGAGCGGCAATGACGCCATAATTAGTGTCTCCATGCTGCTTCTCTGTCTTCTGAAATGCTCTCTGCTCACAATCAAAGAGGATGCATTCAGGCTGAGCACGATGAGATGGAGCAAGGAAGCATACAGGGTGATTACACACAGCCCAGCTTCATCTTATCACAACATGGATTGGATGACAATGAGGAAGACGAGGAGGAGTAGGAAGAACAGGAGCTAATTTCATGAACTATAGACGGTACTACCTGCACAACTCTCATACCGCCTGTTCAGTGTGGATGGCCTGAGGACAGAGAGGAGGAGAGCATGGTCAGTCATCCTCTTGGTGAGGACACGGAAGTCTTGCCTGTTAGCAGTCTGGCACGCTTGACTGAGTTTATGTTATGCTGCCTTTCCCGTGACCATCGTGTTCTCCAAATTTTGGGTGACAGTCATTACTGGTTGGTGACACTTCTAGACCCACGCTACAAAGAGAACTTTCTATCTCTTATTGTCAAGGCGGACCGGTCTACTAAAATGGGGCAGTATCAGAAGGCCCTTGTTGCGGAAATTATTTAAAAAAATCCCATCTGAATACTGTGGCGGCAGAGGTCACAGTTCATTGGACAATCAAGCAGTACAGGTGAGAGAGACACAACTCCAATCCAGCAGAGGCAGGGGAACACTGTCAAAGTTCTGGGAGAGTTTTCTCAGACCGTCACAGGCCCTGAGGTGGGATACTCTCACAAGGAATGCAAAGTTTGGGAAGATGCTGAGGGAATACCTTGCTGACCGTACCAACTTCCTCCATAATTCCTCTGTATCTTTTAATTATTGGGTATCCAAGCTGGACACATGGCATGAACTGGCTCTCTACGCCTTGGAGGTTCTGGCCTGCCCTGCCGCTAGCATTTTGTCAGAGCGGGTTTTTGGTGCCACTGGTGGAATTACTACTCATAAGCGCATCCGCCTGTCAACTAAAAATGCTGTCAGGCTGACTCTTATAAAAATGAACAAGGGCTGGATTGGGTAAGAATTCTCAACACCAACACCACCGAATGATAGCAGCGTAATATAAACTCAAATCCAGTGTCTTTTTTTGGGAGGTCTGTCCCCATGCACCTCTTCACACCCACACATAGGTATACGCTTCCTAATTTTGGCAATTTGCTGTTGTCCTCCTTCTCCTCATCCTCATCCTCCACCACCATGTCACCAGGGTGACCGTGGTCCGTGATGCAACACCAACATAATTTTTTTAAAGGGTGTTCATGATGTCCATAAACAAAAATTTATTATACAGTATGTTCAAGTGTACCCTCCAGGGTAAATGTTTGTCAACCCATACACTTAGTGCATGGACATTACAATTATAGGAAAACCACTCCTTTCTAATGAGAATATTTTTTTATGAGGCCCTCCTCCACAACTCTTACAAGGGGCATTGGAGTGCCTCCAAATTTTTGGCAGCCCTTGCATTCACTGCATAGGCAAACAGTGTGGGAGACCCACTTTCTAATAATGGGAACATTGTTTTCAGGAGGTCCTCCTGTATGTCTCTTTAAAAGGGTATTGTGGTGAGTCCAAGTTTTGGGTAGCCCTGCCACTCACTGCATACGCAATAACAGTATAGGAGTCCCAGTGTTTAATAATGGGAACAACAAAGCATTGCCGAATAACAGTGAGGGTTGACTGCTGCCCATTTAAGAAGAGTAAAGGCCGCCTGATGGCCCTATAAAAATAGGCTTTGTGGCTTTTAGAGTCCCTCCTTATAAATGAAACAGGATGTGTCTGATGATGTGTCACACACCACATGGCCAAATAAGGTTGTAAAATGTTAAAATTACATTTCCCAGTGAATGTATTTGTCTTGGTTGAAAGCAATGCTAAAGCTGAAAAACGCATCAAAAACACTATGTGTGAAGATAGCCCAAGATGTGGAAGAGCATTTTTGTTTTTGGTTATTTATTTTGCCTTCTATACAAGTCATTACCTTGGAAAGGATGTTCCTTAACATATTTCCCAGGTAAATCCATTTCGGTTTCTGTGTGTTTTATTGTGAGTCTGTAAAGGTGGCGTAAGACTGACACCATTGTTCACAGCAGCGACCTAGGAGTCAGAAATGCTTCCAGGGGTCTTCCCCATGCTGTTCCCATGTCATTTGAGCACTATTCCCATCGATTCCGCAATTTCTAGTCCCTCTGTAGACCGCCGGGGGGGGCACTGGAAAAATGCTCGAGTTTCCCACAGACTTACATTGGGCTCGTTGCTCGGATCGAGCCCTCGAGCATTCCAATTTGCTTGGCCTGAGCATTTAGTGCTCGCCCATCACTACCCGTTACATGCATTAAAGACAGCTGTCTTACATAGCCACCTTTATAAAAGACTCTTGTCCACAGACTCAATTAATCAGTCAGACTCTAACCTCTACAACATGGGCAAGACCAAAGAGCTTTATAAGGATGTCAGGGACAAGATCATAGACCTGCACAAAGCTGGAATGGGCTACAAAACCATAAGTAAGACGCTGGGTGAGAAGGAGACAACTGTTGGTGCAATAGTAAGAAAATGGAAGAAATACAAAATGACTGTCAATCGACATCGATCTGTAGCACCATGCAAAATCTCACCTCGTGGGGTATCCTTGATCATGAGGAAGGTGAGAGATCAACCTAAAACTACACAGGGGAACTTGTTAATAATCTCAAGGCAGCTGGGACCACAGTCACCAAGAAAACCATTGGTAACACATTATGCGATAAAGGTTTAAAATGCTGCAGTGCCCGCAAGGTTCCCCTGTGCATACCCATCTAAAGTTTGCCAAAGAACACCTGGATGATTCTTTGAGTGATTGGGAGAAGGTGCTGTGGTCAGATGAGACAAAAATTTAGCTATTTGGCATTAACTCAACTCGCCGTGTTTGGAGGAAGAGAAATGCTGCCTTTGACCCAAAGAACACTGTCCCCACTGTCAAGCATGGAGGTGGAAACATTGTTTTGTGGATATTTCTCTGCTAAGGGCATAGGACTACTTCACCGCATCAATGGGAGAATGGATGGAGCCATATACCGTACAATCCTGAGTGACAACCTCCTTCCCTCCGCTAGGACATTAAAAATGGGTCGTGGCTAGGTCTTTCAGCAAGTCAATGACCCAAAACATACAGCCAAGGCAACAAAGGAGTGGCTCAAAAAGAAGCACATTAAGGTCATAGAGTGGCCTAGCCAGTCTCCAGACCTTAATCCCATAGAAAACTTATGGAGGGAGTTGAGGCTTCGAGTTGCTAAGTGACAAACTCAAAATCTTAATGATTTATAGATGATCTGCAAAGAGGAGTGGACCAAAATTCCTCATGATATGTGCGCCAAACTCATCATCAACTACAAAAAAAGTCTGACTGCTGTGCTTGCCAACAAGGGTTTTGCCACCAAGTATTAAGTCTTGTTTGCCAGAGGCATCACATACTGATTTCTCACTACAAAATTCAAATAAATATATATATAATTAATGCAATGTGATTTTATAGATTTTACTAGCTGTAGTACCCGGCTTCGCCCGGGTTAATTAATAACTGCTGTTAGCTGTAACAAAATAGACTATGTTAACAAAAATTTATTCTGCACATAAAAATCACACACCAAAACGTGCGGGGGTTAAAATTTCCATTCAACACATAGCCTATGATGCTCCTGGGGTTGAGATGTGCGGGTATGCAAAATTTCATGCCCGTAAGTACAACGTGCAGATTCCTATCCCGGCCAAAATTATTTGCCGATTTGGAATGCGCGGGTTAAAATTTCGACTCAAAACCTAGCCTATGACGCTCCCGGGGTCGAGACGTGCGGGTGTGCAAAATTTCATGTCCGTAAATGCAGATTCCTATGCCGGACATACACACAAACATTCAGCTTTCTCCCCATTATGTAGATAGGGCCAAAATTGTTTGGCGATTTGGAACGTGCGGGGGTTAAAATTTCCATTCAACACATAGCCTATGATGCTCCTGGGGTTGAGATGTGCGGGTATGCAAAATTTCATGCCCGTAAGTACAACGGTGCAGATTCCTATCCCGGGCCAAAATTATTTGCCGATTTGGAATGCGCGGGGTTAAAATTTCGACTCAAAACCTAGCCTATGACGCTCCCGGGGTCGAGACGTGCGGGTGTGCAAAATTTCATGTCCGTAAATGCAGATTCCTATGCCGGACATACACACAAACATTCAGCTTTCTCCCCATTATGTAGATAGGGCCAAAATTGTTTGGCGATTTGGAACGTGCGGGGGTTAAAATTTCCATTCAACACATAGCCTATGATGCTCCTGGGGTTGAGATGTGCGGGTATGCAAAATTTCATGCCCGTAAGTACAACGGTGCAGATTCCTATCCCGGGCCAAAATTATTTGCCGATTTGGAATGCGCGGGGTTAAAATTTCGACTCAAAACCTAGCCTATGACGCTCCCGGGGTCGAGACGTGCGGGTGTGCAAAATTTCATGCCCGTAAATGCAGATTCCTATGCCGGACATACACACAAGCATTCAGCTTTCTCCCCATTATGTAGATAGGGCCAAAATTGTTTGGCGATTTGGAACGTGCAGGGGTTAAAATTTCCATTCAACACATAGCCTATGATGCTCCTGGGGTTGAGATGTGCGGGCATGCAAAATTTCATGCCCGTAAGTACAACGGTGCAGATTCCTGTCCTGGGCCAAAATTATTTGCCGATTTGGAATGCGCGGGGTTAAAATTTCGACTCAAAACCTAGCCTATGACGCTCCCGGGGTCGAGACGTGCGGGTGTGCAAAATTTCATGCCCGTAAATGCAGATTCCTATGCCGGACATACACACAAGCATTCAGCTTTCTCCCCATTATGTAGATAGGGCCAAAATTGTTTGGCGATTTGGAACGTGCGGGGGTTAAAATTTCCATTCAACACATAGCCTATGATGCTCCTGGGGTTGAGATGTGCGGGCATGCAAAATTTCATGCCCGTAAGTACAACGGTGCAGATTCCTATCCCGGGCCAAAATTATTGGCCGATTTGGAATGCGCGGGGTTAAAATTTCGACTCAAAACCTAGCCTATGACGCTCCCGGGGTCGAGACGTGCGGGTGTGCAAAATTTCATGCCCGTAAATGCAGATTCCTATGCCGGACATACACACAAGCATTCAGCTTTCTCCCCATTATGTAGATAGGGCCAAAATTGTTTGGCGATTTGGAACGCGCGGGGTTAAAATTTCGATTCAAAACATAGCCTAGGACGCTTTCGGGGTCGAGACGTGTGGGCGTGCAAAATTTCATGCCCGTAAGTGCGACGGTGCAGATTCCAATCCCGGACAAACATACCCACATACATACACACATACATACATTCAGCTTTATATATTAGATTTTTGGTATTCTATCTCTCAATTTTAAAATTAACCTACCCTTAAAATTATAGACTGTTCATGTCTTTGTCAGTGGGCAAACTTACAAAAGGGATCAAATAATTATTTCCTTCACTGTATAGACAGCATAAACCAACACAACGTGAGAAAAAACACAGCCCTTAAGCTCTTTATGAGACTCCTTGCTGTAAAGAAACATTTTATAAAAAATAACAAGCTGACTAATCAGGATGGCACCACTGAATTAAATTATCCAATTTATCAAACTAGCTTGCGCAATAAATCAAATTTTAACCCCCAGAATGAATACTCTGAATCTTTTGAAGCTTTTCAAAAAAATGTGATTAATGACTTAGAGAAAACCAGTGAACGAAAATGTAATAATTTTAGATTTAATTTAAATTTTAATGAGCGTAAAGCTATTAGAAGACTCCAGGAAAATAAAAATATTGTAATTCACCCAGCCGATAAGGGGGGGGGATAGTGATTTTAGATTCTGTGGATTACGAGAAAGAATGTCTAAGGCTTTTGAATGATAGGCAAACATGAAAAATTAGCCAAGGATCCCTCGGAAATTTATAAACACCAGATGAAAACAATCATCAAGAAAGGTTATGATTCAGGTATTTTAAACAAACGAGAATTTGAATTTATAGATATTCCACATCCAAGGATTGCATTTTTTTATTATTTGCCAAAAGTCCACTAAGACCCTATTAAACCCCCCCCCCGTAAGACCAATTATCTCGGGAATCTAGTGTCTTACTGCCAATATGTCTAAGTACGTAGATTGCCACTTACAAAAAGTGGTATCCACTTAAAAGATAGTACACATGTTTTAAATATTTTAAGGGATATCCACCGGCAGGATCATTATATTCTAGGCACACTGGATATCACCTCTTTGTACACCGTGATTCAACACGATAAAGGATGTCAAGCAACAAAATATTTCTTAACTGAATCAGATTTATGGCCAGAGCAACAAATTTCCTTCATTATTGAATGTATTAACTTTATTTTAACTCATAATTATTTTTATTACGGGACGAACTACTACTTCCAGCGATGGTGCACAGCTATGGTGACCAGGTTCGCGCCCAGTTATGCAAATCTCTACATTGGTAGATGGGAATCTAAAACCATCTACACCGATTGCATGCTGGGTGAGAACCTGGTCCTCTGGCCCACTTCATTGATGATGTTCTTTTTATTTGGTCAGGGGGGCACGATACATTGACACAGTTTTTAAAGGATATAAATAAAAATGAATATTTTGTAAATTTCAGCACATTGACTAATAGGGTAGCAATTAACTTTTTAGATCTTAATATCTTTATAGATAATGGAACCAATTATACAAAAACATACCATAAACCGACTGACTCTAACAACTATATTTCCATGAACAGCTGCCACCTACCCACTTGGCTCATTAATGCGCCAAAAAGCCAATTTATACGAGCACATAGAAATTGCTCATGAGAACAAGATTTCCTAGATGAAACAAATATACTAATGAATAAATTGAAGCGGAAAGGCTGTGAAGATAAATTCCTTCTGGATGAAAGGGAAAAAATAAATAATATCCCTAGGGATATTTTACTTCAAAATAAACATAGCCTTAATTTACAGCATGACATGAATGATGACTTCCCAACAGGGCAGGTTCCAGGTTTTCATGGGCCCCAGGCGAAAGAGTCTCAGTGGGCCCCTTTAACACATACACAATTCATGATGTACAGATACGGCAAAAAATATAGGTATAATACAATGCCAAAGATTTCACTTCTTACATTACATGAGTGATATCTACCGTATATACCAATGTATAAGCCAAGATTTTCAGCCCATTTTTTAGGGCTGAAAGTCCCCCTCTCGGCTTATACACGGGTCATATACGGGGGTCGGCGGGGGAGGGGGATCGGGGGTGTCGGATCATACTCACCCCTCCGCTGGCGCGGTCTTTGCAGCCCCCCTGCTTCTCCCACGATCTCCGGCTCCTTCCTGCAGCGGTCACATGGTACCACTCATTAAAGTCATGAATATGCACATATTCATGACTTTAATGAGCGGTACCATGTGACCGCTGCAGGATTGAAGCGCTGCGGAGAGCGCCGGGAGAAGAAGAGAGGCTGCAGGGACGCGCGGCGGAGGGGTGAGTATAGTGATATTTACCTGTCCCCGTGCCACCGCTGCGCTGATCCCTCGGTCTGACTCCTCTGGCTGTGAATGATCAGGCAGAGGGTACAATGATGTCGTTAGTGCGCGCCCCGCCCCATGCCAGATCATTCACAGCCAGAGGAGTCAGACCGAGGGAGCAGCGCAGCGGTGCAGAGAGGACAGGTAAATATCTCAGGTGCCGGGGTCCTGAGCAAGCGGTGACACCGGCACCTGTCCCCCATAGCGCGAGGAGAGTATGTCATTTTTTTACTATGGGGCATAATTGTGCAGCATATGGGGGCATAATCTGGAGCATATGGGGGCATAATCTGGAGCATATGGGGGCATAATATGGAGCATATGGGGGCATAAGCTGTGGAACATATGGGGCATAATCTGGAGCATATGGGGGCATAATGTGTGGAACATATGGGGGCATAATCTGTGGAACATATGGGGGCATAATCTGGAGCATATGGGGGAATAATCTGGAGCATATGGGGGCATAAGCTGTGGAACATATGGGGCATAATTGTGCAGCATATGGAGGCATAATCTGGAGCATATGGGGCATAATATGGAGCATATGGGGGCATAATCTGTGGAACATATGGGGCATAATCTGGAACATATGGGGGCATAATCTGGAGCATATGGGGGCATAAGCTGTGGAACATATGGGGCATAATCTGGAGCATATGGGGGCATAATCTGTGGAACATATGGGGCATAATCTGGAGCATATGGGGGCATAATCTGTGGAACATATGGGGCATAATCTGGAGCATATGGGAGCATATTGGGCATAATCTGTGCAGCATATGGGGGCATAATCTGTGGAGCATCATATGGGGGCATAATAATTTTTCACCCTAGGCTTATACGCGAGTCAATAAGTTTTCCTAGTTTTTTGTGGCAAAATTAGGGAGGTCGGCTTATACACTGGTCGGCTTATACATGAGTATATACGGTATGTTAAATTCTACAATAGATCAGACATTGGACAGTATAGTCCTCCATACAGTATTATGGGCACCACATAGTGATCCATACAGAATAATGAGCCCCATATATTGTTCCATACAGAATAATGGACCCCAGATAATGCTCAATACAATATAATGAGCCATATATAATGCTCCATACAGTATAATGAGCCCATATAATGCTCCAAACAGTATTATGGGCACCATATATTGCTCCATACAGAATCATGGACCCCATATTTTCCTCCATACAGAACAATGAGCCCTATATGTTGCTCCATACAGAATAATGATCCACATATATTGCTCCATGCAAAATAATGAGCCACATATATTGTTCCATACAGTATATAATAGGCCCCATATATTGCTCCACACAGAATAATGGACCCCATATAATGCTCCTTGCTGTATAATGGGCCCCATATATTGCTCCATAAAGTATATAATAGGCCACATATATTGCTCCATAAAGAATAATGAGCTCAATACATAAAGGGGCCCATATAATGTTCCATACAGTATATGATGGACTCCATACAATGCTCCAGTATATGATGGGCCTCATATACGATGCTTCAGTGTATAATGGGCCTCATACCAGTGTATGATGGTCCCTATATATAATGCTCCAAACATAAAAAAAAATAATATGAAATACTCACCTCTCCTTCCTGCTCTGCACCGGACTCCTCAGCGTCGCCATCTTCCAGCTCTCTGCACTGTGACTGTTCAGGCAGAGGGCGCACAGACGTGATGTCATAGCGTCCTCTGACCTGAACGTCACAGTCAGAAGACGCCGCAGTGATGGAACGGGGAGAAGAAGGTATCACAAATGACAGAGCCCTGAGCAAGCGGGGGGCCAAGAGTCGGCACTGGCACAGACACCGGGCCCCCATAGTGTGCCGATGTCCCTGACATCGAGTGGGCCCCCCCAGCCTGCTCAGGGCCCCGGCACTTGCCCGGGTGCGCCGGGTGCTGACACCGGCCCTGCTTCCCAATTATAACCCAGTATAGTGCTAATACCCATATTTTGAGAAATATTGTAAAAAACACTGGGGGATTTTAAGGGAAGACATGACCATAGGGGATCTGTTACCAATAAATCAAAAATTCATCTATAAAAAGGCAAAACATTTGGGGAATTTAGTGGCACCATCAGTACCTATACCCAACTTGAGAAGAGTACCCCAACCTGGTCCCTTTGGTCAGAGACCCAGTTACTACCCATGCCGTGGATGTAGGATTTGCAAAATATTAAATACTAAAAAAACGTTTACTATATCCAATGGAAATGAAACATTTAAAATCCGTGATTTCATTACGTGTAACACACCAGAGGTCATCTACTCTTTAAGATGTCCCTGTGATAAATTCTATATAGGACGCACCAAAAGTCCATTACAAGTGCGGGTGAACGAACACCTTAGAAATATAAATAAAAAATTCCTAGGACATCCCTTATCTAAACACTATTGTGAACATCATGGGGGGTCCTTTATAGGAACAACAATCAAAGGTCTCCAAGTTGTGCGTAAAAGTTGGAGAAAAGGGGACTATATCAAACAAATGTTCCGCATGGAGAGTCAGTGGATTTTTAATATGGACAGTCTCGCACCTAAGGGGTTAAATTGTGAAGTTGAGCTATTTGCATTTAATTGAGAGCTGAACCTAAAGGGTATGCCACACTAAACAACATCGCTAACGGGATCGCTAAAAAACGTCACTATTTAGCGATCCCGTTAGCGATGTTGTTGTGTGCGGCATCTGTCAGCGACGAGCTCCCTGCTGAGATCCTGCTGTGATCTCGCTCGTCGCTGGAATCGTTCCGGACCCTATTTTATCGTCGGCGCTCCCACTGGGTAAGTATTATCGCTGAGTGTGGCACCTTTTCTTAGCGATTTAGCGGTACTTTTGTACCGCTAAAGTCGTTAAGGAGATCGCTAACCACGATAGCGTCCTTAACGATATCGCTAAGTTAAGCCGCACTCAGCGATATATAAACAATCCCGCTAGCGATCGCATTAGTATGCGTCGTTATCGTTATCGCTAGCGGGATTGTTTAGTGTGGCAGTACCTTAAAGGTTTTTAAGGTGACCAATTCCTCCATTGGACCATCCCTGAGGAAAGAAACCGTGTTTTTTCTGAAACTAGTCTGAAAACCGCGCTCCCTGTAATCTATCACGTCACCGGTGACATCACGAAGGTCCTGCTGGCTTACCACATGCCACAGCTTCATATCATGCACACCACACGCCGGCGCACCGCTAGAAGAGAGGAACGTGAAGTGTCTGTCACCGGCCAGGACAGCATTCTTGAAGAGCCTTGGTACTAATCCACGCTTCACTGGCAACTAGTGTTGAGCGATACTGCTCGATATCTAAAAATATCGGATCGGAATGGTATCGCCGATATCACTAAATATCGTCGATATCCGATTCCGATACCGGAAGTCCCATGTAAGCCTATGGGAACAAAATATCGCAACTAAAAAAAACACTTTCTTTCGTTGTAAATACAAAATATACACACATAGAATACATATATATATATATACATGTCATTGTGAAATATATATATATACATATATTTATAGTTTATACACTTCTACATAGTAAAATAGACTCTGATTCGATTGCCGGGTAAAGCCGTGACATACCCCATAGAAGTCGACGGGCTCGGTGCCGAGTACCCCCAAAACCTCTGGCTCTGTGCGACTCAACTTGGGCGTCACGAACAGGATTCTGTAGCTCGCTATAAGCGAGTCCTGTGTGCCTGAATTGAACTGGTTTTGTGCTTGAGAATTGCTAAAATCATCAGAGAATGTATTTGCCATTTTTCCGCCATATCTGCGTCACGACGAGGCACTGGTGAAGAAGAAGGGCGTGCTCTTCGTGGGTGTACACTCACTCAGTGGCGCGAAAACGATGGCCGACCACTCTAAATGGTACTGCAATGTAAGATCGTGCCCCACAGCTCTTGAGTTCCGCCTCCTCATCCTCCTCAGTGTGCGGAAACTAACGCGAAGGTCCCGCCTCACTACAAAAGAGGGGCCCTCTCCAGATGCTAATGACACATGTGACTTGGCAGAGATGGCTAATGGACACGAGCAGAAGTGTGAAGGGATGGAGCAGTCAGAGCTCTCCCCCCACGGAAGCGACCCGATCGCCACGGAACCACCGTTGGGCACCCGGCCTGGAAACCCTCCTATGCTGCAAGAAGCGGAGGATACCCTAAGAGGCCTGGCCCGGCATCGGGAGGAGGTCGCCAGGATGGAAGCCAGCTGGCGTGCCCTAAAACTAAACTTGGAGCGGCGCCAATCCCTCTTACCTGAAGTGTCAATACCGGAAGGTGAGGCACCCGTTCTAGTAGAGGAGTCCGTGCGGGCATCCCAGCCCTTGCAATGTGATCCGGTTGACGTTGTCGCAGTGGAGGCACCCGTTCCTGCAAAAAAACGCTGCACCGGCAGCACCCCAGATCCCGCTGTCTGCCCCCGTCGCTGAGACAGAAGAAGCGACACCCGTCCTCATGGAGGAGGCCGCGCAGGCACCAGAGGTCTACCTGTCTGTACCGGAGCCCCGACTGTCATCTGTTCCAGAGACGGCTGCTTCCTCCGCAGGTGAGCGCCGCCAGGACTGTCGGGCACCAGGAGAGCTGCCGCAAACCGGTCATCGTAAGCTGCAGTTTGATTGTGGAGACATGGAGATGCTGGTGGAGGAGAATTACAACCGGCGTCAGGAGGAAGAGTGTAGACATCGGGAGAGAGAAGCCGAGCGACAAAGGGAGCAGCACGAATCCCAGAAGCTTCGCCAACGTCACATCGAGAAGGACCGGGCAGATAAGGACCGGATGAGAAAAGATAAAGGAACCCTGAGGGAGCCGCAGCGTAAGGGTGCAGTACGGAGCTTTAAATTGAAAGCTGGTTGGGGCTTCATCCAGGAGCCTGGACTTTATTTAGAAGTGTTTGTGACCCGGCGGGACGTGGAGACTCACCTCCCAGAAGGACACCCGGGGAGGGACCTGTTGCCAGGAGACTTGGTAACTTACACCCGACACTGGGGTTACAATGGATGGTATGCCCTAAATGTCACCAGGTGCGACCCCTGGTCCCCAGAGTGTCAGGAACCTGTGAGACCCTCGGAGCCTTCAGCCTCCCACATCCAGGCCTCTGCACAAGTGCCCACCCCATGCCGTAAATCTCCCCAGCCTCCCTCAGTGGTCTCCTCAGCAGCCCCAGCTATGGACATGATAATGATAGCTGGCCCGTACCCGGCGCCTGTTAGGCCCCCTGGGGTTTGTTCAGTCCGGGACATAGGGCTCCAGACCCGGAGGGAGATGAAAGAGGTGGCCACACAGACACAGATAACGGGTCACGACTTGACTGTACAGGCCACACGCGTCATCAGGTCCTGGTGGTCCTTGGTGTCTCGGATGTTTGGCAAGCATCAGAAGAGTACCAGGTGGTACCTGGAACACCCCTGCCAAAGAATTATAAATAACCCGGACAGGGTCCCTGTATGTAAATAGTTAAATTGTTGATGTACCCGGACGGGTGAATGTTCATAAAAAAGTTTTTTAATTTAATAAAAAACACAACACAGTTTTCATTACTTTTATTACAGTCTCATCCTGCGACGCCATCGATCTCCTGTAAAAAAATGAAAAAAAAAAACAGCAGTATACCACCTGTCCGACGCAGTCCATAGTAACGAGTGTCCCACGACGATCCAGCTCTGCTACATCAGAATGACATCAGAGGCAGGCAGGCAGAGCCTGTCATCCCGGCGCAGCACAGCTGATTACCTGCTTCCCCAGCGGTGACGTCATCGGACTGGTTTACGGCCGGGATTACCCTGCAGTCACTGCAGTTATCGCGAAAAACTGCATGTGACCGCCAGGGAGAAGATAATGGCGGCCATCAAGCAGTCCAGGACGTGACCGCCGGAGATCTTCTGCCAGGTAAGTGCCGCTGACTCCTGACAGACCCGACCGACGGACACTCACAGTGACAGTGACAAATCCGATTCCGGTATCCGATATGACGAAAATATCGGTACTCGGAATCGAAAGCCCGATACAGCTAATATCGGCCGATACCCGATATTTGCAGTATCGTATCGCTCAACACTACTGGCAACATATTATTGACTTCATATCAAGATATACAGCGCTCATTGACCAACAGGAGTTCAGTTATTTATTCAGATTACATCCCAAGATAATTAATATCCTATGAGGAGTAATCTAATCTATTTGTGAATTTTTTTTGTTGATTCATAAGAACAAAGGGTTCATTTTTAAGTGCAAATTTTTTTAAAATATTTATTTATGTTTTATTGATCACGTTGGTGGTGTGTGTTCCTAATTTGCAGTAAGTGTTTCCCCTTTTTTCTTACAGTTACTAGTGCCACCTATAATTTATATAAGTATTAAGTCTTATTTGCCAGAGGCATCCAATACTGATTTCTCACTGCAAAATGCAAATAAATATATATAATTATTAAAATGTGATTTTCTAGATTTTATATTTGGTATTCTATCTCTCAATGTTAAAATTAACCTACCCTTAAAATTATAGACTGTTCATGTCTTTGTCAGTGGGCAAACTTACAAAATCAGCAAGGGATCAAATAATTATTTCCTTCACTGTATAGACGGCATAAACCAACACAACGTGAGAAAAAACACAGCCCTTCGGGCAAAACACTGAAAGCATAACAAAATGGTAAATCACAGTCCATACATCTGTGGGGTTCTGCCTGCTCTGGAGAACTTGGCATCCATAGGTTCAGTTTTTCCTCCTCAGGACACTAAATGCTGGAGTTCCACTGTCCAGCCCCTATGAACACAGACTCCTTCTGGAGGTCGACTATTTAAGCCCCGGACCACACCCTGGGATGGAGATAAGGTGGACAACCTCCTACCCACGCTATGCTTGTCCACAAAAACCCAGCCCTTCAACAAAATGGCTAATTAACCCCTCACAATACTTAATGTGCTGGTGGAAAACTTCTGGGTTTTAAATCACTGAAGCCAACAGCCTCAGCGAAACATATCTCCCCTCCAGCACTTTGCCAGTGACTTTGTCACAGGGGGTAGATGTCTGTTATCTTGGGTTTCAAGTTATGTGCTACTTATCTTTGTGTTTTAGGGTAGATGAGTGGATTAATATTTTATTCACCAAGGACACTTGTAGGTCACAACCCATCCACATCCCAGTGATGCCATTGCATTGACAGGCAGACAGACCAGCATTCAAGGGTTGCTCTAGACATTACCACAATGAATTTTAAACAAGGGAATCCACATTAAAATTGGATGAAGGGTTTAGGAGTTTCAGCTCCTTAACATGTGCCACCCTGTTTTTAAAGTGATCAAAAGTAATTGGACAGATTAAATAATTGTAAATAAAATGTTCATTTCTAGTACTTGGTTGAAAACCCTTTGTTGGCAATGACTGCCTGAAGTCTTGAACTCATGGAAATCACCAGACTCTGGGTTTCCTCCTTTTTGATGCTCTGCCAGGCCTTCACTGGCCATTCAAGAATATTCCACTTCTTTGCTTTAATAAACTCCTGGGTTGCTTTGGCTTTATGTTTTGGGTCATTGTCCATCTGTAGTATGAAACGACGACAAACGACGACCAGTCAGTTTGGCTGCATTTGGCTGGATCTGAGCACACAGTATGACTCTGAATACTTCAGAATTCATTCGACTGCTTCTATCCTGTGTCACATCATCAATAAACACTAGTGACCCAGTGCCACTGGCAGCCATGCATGCCCAAGCCATCACACTGCCTCCACCGTGTTTTACAGATGATGTGGTATGCTTTGGATCATGAGCTGTACCACGCCTTCGCCACACTTTTCTCTTTCCATCATTCTGGTAGAGGTTGATCTTGGTTTCATCTGTCCAAAGAATGTTCTTCCAGAACTGTGCTTGCTTTTTTAGATGTTTTTAAGCAAAGTCCAGCCTTGCCTTTTTATTCTTGATGCTTATGAGTGGCTTGCACCGTGCAGTGAACCCTCTGTATTTACTTTCATGCAGTCTTCTCTTTATGGTAGATTTGGATATTGATACGCCTACCTCCAGGAGAGTGTTGTTCACTTGGTTGGCTGTTGTGAAGGGGTTTCTCTTTACTATGGAGAGTATTCTGCGATCATCCACCACTGTTGTCTTCCGTGAGCGCCCAGGTCTTTTTGCATTGATGAGTTCACCAGTGCTTTCTTTCTTTCTCAGGATGTACCAAACTGTAGATTTTGCCACTCCTAATGTTGTAGCAATTTCTCGGATGGGTTTTTTCTGTTTTTGCAGCTTAAGGATGGCTTGTTTCACCTGCATGGAGAGCTCCTTTGACCGCATGTTTCCTTCACAGCAAAACCTTCCAAATGCAAACACCACACCTCAAATCAACTCCAGCCCTTTTATCTGCTTAATTGAGAATGACATAACGAAGGGTTTGCCCACACCTGTTCATGAAATAGCCTTTGAGTCAATTGTCCAATTACTTTTGCTCCCTTTAAAAACAGGTTGGCACATGTTAAGGAGCTCAATCTCCTAAACCCTTCATCCAATTTTAATGTGGATACCCTCAAATGAAAGCTGAAAGTCTGAACTTAAACTGCATCTGAATTGTTTTGTTTAAAATTTATTGTGGTAATATCTAGAACCAAAATTACATAAATGTTGTCTCTGTCCAAATATATATGGACCTAACTGTAAGCAGACCACAGGGTGGATTCCTGGTTCTTCTCCTAAGGCCGGCGTCACAATGGTGACAGAATCGGACGACTGCAATATGATGAAATATCGCATTGCAGTCGGACCTATGTTAATCTATGGAGCAGCTCCCAGTATCAGATTTTTTGTGGTCCGTTTTAATCGTCCGTGTGCAATCGCAGCATGCTGCGATTGTCACCGATTGTGGGTCGACTATCGCCAATGCAAGTCTATGGGAGCGATGAAAAATCTGATTACAAACGGACCGCACTGTGTGACTTGCGATGAAATCGCATCGGTGTCCTTTAGAAAAGCCGGCAATTCATCCCGGCTATACTGTAAAAGCACACTGACAGCTTTAATAAAGAATCGAATCAATACATATACACACATAGAATACATATATATATATATATATATATATATGTCATTGTGACATGTATATATATATATATATTTATAGTTTCTACACTTCTACATACTGTATTAGCCGCTAATTCAATTGCCGTCTTTTGTGAAATCACAGAAGCCGACATGAAATGATACATTGTTTCCACACAGTTAACCATATAATTTCATGTATTTTGATATATGGTATTAAGTTAATATTACATAAGTATATGTGTGCAAAATTTCAGACATGTAGGGGTTAATTAAAGGTGTAAATTCGTTGTAAAAATTTATTTTTTTTTTACAACGAATTTACACCTTTAATTAACCCCTACATGTCTGAAATTTTGCACACATATACTTATGTAATATTAACTTAATACCATATATCAAAATACATGAAATTATATGGTTAACTGTGTGGAAACAATGTATCATTTCATGTCGGCTTCTGTGATTTCACAGAAGCCGGCAATTGAATGAGCGGCTAATACAGTATGTAGAAGTGTAAGAACTATAATATATATATATATACATGTCACAATGACATGTATAATATATATATATATATGTGTTCTATGTGTATATATCTATTCTTTCTTTTGTGATTTAAATACTATTCTTTTGGATCCATTATATGTCAGTTTTGCAAGCCTGCAAGAAATTCTCGCAAGTGGGATGAAAATCGGATGTTACAAGGTACACACACATGCGACTAAATCGCATCTTTGAAGGAAAATCGGATGCCAGAAGGATGTGTGATGTTTGCATTTTGATCCGACAATCGACCGTCTAAAACGGACCGATTTTTTGTCGTTGTGTGTGACGCCGGCCTAACTCGGCGTCTCAGAATAGTATGAAGGAATTACTGCAATGGTTTGCTGCTCACGTGTCAGCCCATCTTTGTTGGAAATTGATATCTTAGCTTTCAATTGCAGGTATACGATTAACATTCTAGGCTGTAAAAATTGTCAGTACACTTTTTGATGTTAAATGGCAGGATCGAGGTACAGTACAGTAGCTGCTCAATAATCAGTAATCTAGGAGTTGAGTTTATGCACCATAAATGCAGATTATAAGAAGAACAATTTTTTTTGCAATATCTTTTCTTTTTCTAACCATTACATCCAAAAAATACAATAGTTGACAGCTGGATATAGAGATGTGGAGTGATGTTTCAGATTCTAAATACAACAATGTAGTCTTGTACTTTTTGAAACTTACTAATGCTGTCAAGTTCTTCCTGAGTCTTGGTTTCGAGTAGATGAACAAGGTCAGAATTACTATTCGGAAGTACAGTGGGGTCAGAGCATGAGGCCTGCAGAGCAAGGACATAAAGGGCAACTTTTCCTGAAGTGAAGGTTTGATCTACAAAGAGAAGAGAGTAAAAAAATCAGCAAAAGTTAAAATAGACAATCTGCTCACAAATCAAAAAGTGTAAAATCAATGTGAATCCTAAAAAGGAAGAAAGTCAAAAACGCTAACCATGCCTAGTGCCCATATGTGTCTGCTCTCCGTATGTGTTAGTTACTATAACACTATACCTATACCTATCACAACACAATGCAAAAATATATTAAATGGCTGGGTTTAAACTGAAACTCAGATAATATATGCATATATAGTTACCAACACTGCACTTGGAAATTTGGACCCACCTCAATAAACCATAGAACTTATTTCAGCCCAATTCTGCTCAGAAACATCTATTTGTGAATGGGGTTAAGTAATATCCACCCTTTTCTGTCTGGAATGCCACAAAATTGCTGGAACGTTTGTCATTAATCAGGACAGTCTTACCAAAACTAGGACAGCTGGCATATATATGTATGCAAAACATTATTTATTGATAGATCTTTCCCAAGATATTTCACAATGAATACACGAATACACTAAGTTTTAGGTATCCTCAACAACTCACAAGCAAGATCATTCTATGATATCTTGGTATCGCCGATAGATGCTACTGCGCAGGTGCCTGCGCCATTTTCATGGAGCCAAATTTTTTATTTCTCTAGAAAAATTGCACCGCCGGCGCCTGTGTAGTAGCATCTATCGGAACGCGATAGATGCTACTGAGCAAGCGCCGATGCCGGCGCCATTTTGATGAAGATAATTATTTTTATCTCCGCAATACTATATGACTATATCATAAATGAATATATGCATTTTATCTATTATGGAAATGAAGGGTAGGGAAAAAAGTCAGCTCACCAGTCTCAGAGGAAATCCAGAGTTCATCCACTCACAGAGCCGCCCTGATCAGAGGCGTTGTCCATAGCAAAAAGGTGAAAAAGAGTAGTCTCAAGTGTGAAATTTCATGGAACTAAAATAGCAATTTTATTTAAAAACATATTTAAAAACAAGTGATTAGCTTGATGCATGATAGATATGGGGTCCCTGGTGGTCCAACCGACGCGTTTCAACCATTCAGGTCTTATTCATGGTGGAATATTAATTCCATGAAATTTCACGCTGGAGACTATTCGCTTTCACTTTTTGTATATCTATAATATCATGCTACAGCGCAGTCGACACCTCCGGCACCTACGTGATTGTTAATTTTTTTTTCCACCCAATATTATATTTATTATGTAAAATAGGGAGCAGGTCACTGAAGCATCATGAGGATAAATATGTGAACAGAGCACCATATAAAGCCCCGCACTCAGGCCCGCCCCGAAGCACGAGAATCTCATTAATTGAAAATTACAAATAAAGATTAAAAAACAACCACAAGATGGATTTAATCAACCAAGTGTTAGGATCTGCGGAACGCACCAGATAAATATAAATAGTGGGTGCGTTCGCAGATCGGGGTCCACCGTGCAGGCAGAGCCTGCTGCTAGCAAGATGGCGGTATAAGCGAACTCTGTTACTTCACAGAGTCGCAAATATAGATACTGTGGCACTATATGGCAGTATAAGCGAACTCTGTTACACCACAGAGTCGCTAAGGTAGAGACGCAGAGATATGGACTGTGTCCTGTTAACTTCACAAGGATGCACAGACACCTGCTGTGTGGACAGCAGTCCGTGGTAATGCAATCAGCAACGCAATCAGACAATCTCCTCACCGGAGAAGCCGGTATTCTAGGGGCTTATTTCAGCCAAGCCCTAAACACGTGCATACAATCTCCTCACCGGAGGTGCCGGTATTCTAGGGGCTTATTTCAGCCGAGCCCTAACCACATGCGTGCAAGATCACACTGGCGCAAATCACATAATGCAATTGACACTAGCGTATGACGGCACGACCATGCCACCCTTTTACAGTAGCAACTACAGGACCTACCAGAAAAGGACCAATGAGAAACTATACAAGAACACATGTAGTTTCAGGACCTTCCTGGCAGAAAAATAGGAGCTGCTGCAGTAGCTGAGCATGTGACCCCTGATCTCCTGTGAGAGATCTTACCCTGGGCATGCTCAGAAAGGAAAACACAGGACTCAGTCCCAACTGAGTCTGCTTGCTGCTGACCTGCACTGGCTACAATGGCAGAACCTGGAGAGGCAGCAGTCATCCTCTGCACAGCACTAGACTGGGCGAGACGCTGGGACCGACGTCTCTGCTGAGCAGGTTCCACTGCAGCCGGAGACGGATGGGAGACCGCAGCGGGGATAGCTCGAGATTCCCCTTGTGCAGGAGCGGGAACTTGACCCCTAACACCAAGTTATCATTTTAATCAGTATAACAGCACCAACATGACAGTATCTGTAGTTTACTGAGCACAATCCTGCTGACAGGTTCCCTTTAAATTCCCTTCCAGAGTGTGTAATGAAAAGTGGCGCCGGGCGGCAGCCATTGGTGATGTACTCATCTCCGACGCCAGTGTGTGGACTTCATCTATGGGGGTGCTACGCTCTTGCAGGTTGCATACTACCAATGACTTTAGTTGGCCAGGACCAATTGTTGGAAAGTACAATGTGGGAAACTGCTAGTCCAGAATAAACAGTCTTTTACTAAACAGTCACTTGGTGGGAACTATGTACAATAGATAGCAGATGTATAACTTCATGAACGTTTCCTTTACAAAAAGGAGGATTTTCACACACAGTCTCTTCTTTCAAATTTATTTGTTTCTGCCTCAAATAATTCAGTTTTCTTCACCACACCCCAGCATGATGCTAAAGTCCAGTTATTGAAAGTCACACGGTTCCATGTCATCTCTTCCTCTTAAAGGAATCAGTTTGCCACTATGGCTGGTACTTAAGGTACTGCCACACTAAACAATCCCGCTAGCGATCACGATAACGACGCATACTAATGCGATCGCTAGCGGGATTGTTTCTATATCGCTAAGTGCGGCCACATTTAGCGATATAGTTAACGACGCTATCGCGGTTAGCGATCTTCTTAACGACTTTAGCGGTACAAAAGTACCGCTAAATCGCTAAGAAAAGGTGCCACACTTAGCGATATATACTTACCTGCGGGGCGCCGACGATCTACATAGGGTCCGGAACGATGTCAGCGACGAGCGAGATCACAGCAGGGGCCTCGTCGCTGACAGATGCCGCACACAACAACATCGCTAACGGGATCGCTAAATAGTGACGTTTTTTAGCGATCCCGTTAGCGATGTTGTTTAGTGTGGCATACCCTTTAGCTTCTCTGCTTTAGACTCCTTGGAACTCCTGCTTGGGGCACTCTTAATCTCCCATTCCTGTTCCGGCCTGGCCCGTTACCTCTCTGATCTGCAAACTGGGGGCTGTACTGCTAGGCGTCCAGTCCCAGGACCCGTCTCTGGTTGACCACTCTATCCTTCTGTCAGTTTTGCTTCTTCTTTATTTAGGATCAAGGTCCTGTCTAACGCCGTGACAGGAAACTGTCTCTGCCCCTTCACCTTAGGCCCTCGCAATATAGGCTAGTCATAATTATTAACTCTAACTCTCCCTACTGTTGAGCAGAACACATTACCAGCACTAATAACTCATATCACAATTCACAATATACACCATAACAGTACTTGTGACTTCAAGTGAGATCCTGGGCAGAATGTCCATATCCTTACAGGAGTAAGGGCCCCGTCTCACATAGCGACACGCCAGCGATCCCGACAACGATTAGTATCGCTGGTGTGTCGCTACATGATCACTGTTGAGCTGCCAAACAGGCAGCTCAGGCAGCGATCAGGACAGTGACACTGCGGGTAACGTTGCCTAGTTACCCGCAGTGTACGTTGGATACCAGCGCGCTGATGCAGGGAGATGGTAACCAAGGTACACGTCGGGTTTCCAGGCGCTGCGCGGTGCCTGGAAACCCGATGTGTACCTTGGTTACCAGCTCCCCTGCAGCAGCGCACTGGTATCCAACATACACGTCGGGTTTCCAGGCACAGCCCCGCGCCTGGAAACCCGATGTGTACCTTGGTTACCAGTAGATCGCTGGTCTCCTGCCTGTCACACGCAGCGATGCGTGCTGGCCAGAAAGAGACCAGCGATCTGTCATGACCAGCGATTCACAGCAAGGGTCTGATCGCTGGTATGTGTCAGACATAGCGAGATCGCTGCTGAGATTGCTGTTTAGCAGCGATCTCGCTAGCGATCTCTCTATGTGAGACGGGGCCCTAAATCTTCTGACAATATACAAAAAAGTTTAGTGTCTGCTCACCTCCTCTGAAGCGCACGGATCCTGCTGTGCGGCAAGTTTTCAGAACTTAGAAAAAATAAGTCCAGCGCTGTAAGTCCATAAAATCCATTTTCTTTTATTCCCATGAAAATGGGAAAATGGATTTTATGGACTTACAGCGCTGGACTTATTTTTTCTAAATCTTCTGACCTTCTGTTATTTATAGTGCTCCTCAAATCCCTCTGTGCCATCTTGTTACTGCAGCTTTCACTTGCCGGCTCAAGCTTAAGACTGATACTTTCTCTCATAGGGCTCATACTCACTGGCGCCGAAAACGGATGATAATCAGACGAAAAAAAATTGGATTCAAATCTGACCAATGTTATTCAATAGGTGAGTTCTCATTTGCGATTTTTTTTCTCATCAGAAACTGGTGTGAGAAAAAAATCGCAGCATGCTGCGATTTGATGTGATTTTGGCATGATAATCGCTAATGCAAGTCAATGGGTGCGAGAAATCATCGCACAGCACTCGCACCATGCAAGTGCTGTCCGATTTATACGCACCAGTCTCCTTTGAAAAGTCGGCAATTCATCCCCGGCTACTGTAAAATCACACTGACAGATCACAAAACACTAGATACATACACATATAATACATATATATATATATATATATATATATATATATACATGTCATTGTGACACATACATATATATATATTTATAGTTCATACACTTCTACATACTGTAATAGCGGCTAATTCAATTGCTGGCTTTTGTGAAATCACAGAAGCCGACATGAAATGATGCATTGTTTCCACACAGTTAACCATGTCATTTCATGTATTTTGATATATGGTTTTAACTTACAATTACATAAGTGTATGTGTGCAAAATTTCAGACATGTAGGGGTTAATTAAAGGTGTAAATTCGTTGAAAAAAAATGCGTGGGCTCCCGCTGTATTTTCTCCACCAGACAGACAAAGCCAGTGAGTGGGGGCAGATAATAATAGCCTAGGGAGGGTACATTTTTTTTGTGCCCCCCCTGGCTACTAACATCTGCCCCCAGACACCCCAGAAAGGGCAAATCTCTAATTAGATTTGCCCTTTCTGGCACTTTGCCCGTCTATTCCCATTGCCCTGTAGCGGTGGCGAATGGGTTAATAAGAGGTTAAAGCCACCTTGCAATTGAAAGGTGACTTTAAGCCAGGTTAATAATTGAGAGCTGTCAATTAGACAACTATCAATTATTAATCCTATTGTATGAAAGAAAAATCAAACACACACACTTTAATAAAAAAGAAGTTTAATGAAATAATCAAACAGTTTTTGACCATATTTTATTTTCCTGCTAAAACCATTTCCTGTAATAAAAATAAAATAAAAAAGCAAAATTATTCTTACCAATCCGATGCACAGTCAGGTCCCACGTTGTAATCCATCAGAAAGGGTTAACAGGTTACAGCTAGCAGGGAGCTAATGCTGCCTTCTGAGCTGTAACACCCTGAATGAATAACTTCCTCTCCCAGCGAAAGGAGAGGAAGTGATTAATGAGTGGAGCTTAACTGATTTATTGCCACGTTCACTTCAGTGACCTGACCTAAAGTGAAAGTGGGACACAATCAATTAAGCTTCATTCATTAATCACATCCTCTCCTGTCAGCAGGAGATAAGCTCATTCATTCAGGAGCTTTCAGCTGAGCATGCAGCATTACTTGCGCTGCTTAGCTGAAAGCTAGTTAACCCTTTGTGAAGGATTACAGCGTGGGACGTGACAGATCGCCAGATAGGTAAGAATAATGTTGTTTTATTATTTTTTCTTTATTTTAGGAGATCAAGGGCTTCGCACGGATTAAGAGTAAAATAAAAGATGGTCAAAAAAATGTGTTTTTATTTCATTAAAATTATTTATTCTTAAAGTGTGTGTGTTTTTTATATTTACTTCAATAGGATTAATAATTGATAGTTGTCTAATTGACAGCTCCCAATTATTAACCTGGCTTAAAGTCACCTTTCAATTGCAAGGTGTCTTTAACCCCTTATTAACCCATTCGCCACCGCTACAGGGCAATGGGTATAGATGGGCAAAGTGCCAGAAAGGGCAAATCTAATTAGAGATTTGCCCTTTCTGGGTGTGTCTGGGGGCAGATGTTAGTAGCCAGGGGGGGGCACAAAAAAAATGTACCCTCCCTAGGCTATTATTATCTGCCCCCACTCGCTGGCTTTGTCTGTCTGGTGGAGAAAATACAGCGGGAGCCCACGCATTTTTTTTCAACGAATTTACACCTTTAATTAACCCCTACATGTCTGAAATTTTGCACACATACACTTATGTAATTGTAAGTTAAAACCATATATCAAAATACATGAAATGACATGGTTAACTGTGTGGAAACAATGTATCATTTCATGTCGCTTCTGTGATTTCACAAAAGCCGGCAATTGAATTAGCAGCTATTACAGTATGTAGAAGTGTATGAACTATAAATATATGTATATATATATATGTCACAATGACATATATATATATATATATTGTGGTAAGACGACTCGCTCGGCTCTCCTGAAGGCAGACTCAGGACACACGTTCTCTGGGTTTTCTTTCTGCTGGTTTATTATCAGCCATAAACTCATGCAGGTTTCGCAGGAAAAGTAAACATGACCCTTCTGGGTTAAACGGGAAAACATAAAAAAAAAAAACAATAACTCAGTCCATAGATGAGTGGGTTCCGCCCGCTCTCGGTAGCATAAACGGCACTGCTAAAGTCCTTGTGGAAAGCTCTGCAGCTTCCACTATCCTGTCTGGAGACTTGCCTCTCCAGACCACAACACAGAGAAAAAAAAACAGGACTGAGCTTTTATACATTGCTCAGCCACACCCTTTTAACATATAACATGCTGGCAGATAAATAAAGTAGGTCTTAGTTCACACAGGAGAGCATCCTGTGTGACACATACCTCCCTTCACATATAAAACCAGTGACACTGTCACATATTCCCCCCCTCTGCCCAAAGCCAGGGGTTTGGGCACCTTCTGACACCAGACAGGGAATCCTAGAGAGGGCATCTGCATTCCCATGTAACTTCCCTGGCCTATGCTCCACGTGAAAGTTAAACTCTTGAAGCTCTAGGAACCATCTAGTTACCCTAGCATTTTTCCCCTCTTTTCCCTCAACCATCTCAATGGGGCATGGTCTGATACTAATTTAAACTTCCAGTCTAGTAGGTAATATTTCAGTGTATCCACGGCCCATTTTATGGCTAAACACTCTTTCTCTACTATGGCGTAGTTCTTCTCGCAGGAGGACAGCTTAGATAGAGAATGGGATGTTCTTCCCCATTTATTTCTTGGGAGAGTATGGCTCCTAGACCAACCTCTGATGCGTCAGTCTGGACCACAAATTCTTTCTTAAAGTCTGGTGCGACCAGGACAGGCTGCTTGCACAGTGTTAGCTTCAGCTTTTGAAACGCGGTCTCCGTTTCTTCTGTCCATTTCACCATGGTTGATTTGGTGCCTTTTAGAAGATCTGTTAGTGGGGCGGCAATCGTGGCGAAATTCGGGATAAACCGCCGGTAGTATCCCACCATTCCCAGGAATGCTTTCACCTGCTTCTTTGAGAGCGGTTGCGGCCAGGTTTGAATTGCCTCCACTTTCTTGATCTGCGGCTTTATTTCGCCTCTCCCAACAACATAGCCCAGGTACTTGGCCTACTCTTTTCCGATGGCACACTTTTTCGGATTTATGGTAAATCCTGCTTTCCTTAGCGCGTCCACAACGGCCTGTAGTTTAGGTAGGTGACTAGCCCAGTCTGGGCTAAAGACCACAATGTCGTCGAGGTAGGCTGCAGCATACTTCTTATGTGGGGCTAGGATCCAATCCATAGCCCTCTGGAAAGTGGCTGGGTCCCCTGTAGTCCGAACGGCATCCGCTTGTATTGAAAACAGCCATCAGGTGTTGAGAAAGCCGTCTTCTCTTTAGCCATTTGGGACATGGGGATCTGCCAGTAGCCCTTCGTCAGGTCAAGAGTGGTGATGTACCTCGCCGGTCCAAGCCTCTCGATGAGTTCGTCGACGCGGGGCATCGGGTACGCGTTACACTTGGATACCTCGTTTAGCCGACGGTAGTCATTACAAAACCTCCACTCTCCATTGGGTTTCGGCACGAGGACGATTGGGCTCGACCACCCACTTTTCGACTCCTCTATTACCCCGAGGTCTAACATCCTCTTCACCTCAACCGAGATCACCTCCCGGCGTGCTTCCGGAATCCGATACGGCTTCAAATTCACTCGTACATGCGGTTCTGTCAACACGTCATGCTCTATCACTTGTGTATGCCCTGGCAACTCTGAGAACAGGTCCCGATTCCGCTGTAGTAATTCTCGACACTGTTGCTTCTGGGCCGGTGATAGTGTCTCTGCAATAGTGACCTCCTCCACCTTGCCTTCTGGTGCGGCTCCCAGGCAAGGAGTTTCCAGAGGTTCACGGTCCCGCCACGGCTTGAGCAAGTTTATATGATATATTTGATAGGCCTTCCTTCGGCCAGGCTGGTGGACTTTATAATTAACCTCGCTGACTTTCTCCACCACCTCGTATGGACCTTGCCATTTGGCGAGGAACTTGCTCTCGACGGTAGGGATCAGCACCAAAACACGGTCTCCGGGCTGGAACTGACTTAGTCTCGCCGACCGGTTATAGACTCTCGCCTGGGCTTCCTGCGCCTGGAGGAGATGTTCTGGGCATCACCTTTGACATTCTCTCCTGTAACTGGGCGACATGTTCGATGATACTCCGGTGTGGCGTGACTTCAGCCTCCCAAGTTTCCTTGGCGATGTCTAGGAGACCTCTTGGATGCCGCCCGTATAGGAGCTCAAATGGAGAGAAGCCCATGGAGGCTTGAGGAACTTCTCTGACCGAGAAAAGCAAAAATGGGAGCAGGTAGTCCCAGTCTCTCCATCCTTTTCAACGACCTTCTTGAGCATCGCCTTTAAGGTCTTGTTGAAGCGTTCCACTAGGCCGTCCGTTTGTGGATGATAAACCGAGGTCCGCAGCTGAGTTATCTGAAGGACTCTGCAAAGCTCCTTCATCACCTTGCTCATGAAGGGGGTTCCTTGGTCTGTTAGAATCTCTTTTGGTAGACCTGTCCGAGCAAAAATATGGACCAATTCTCGGGCTATACTTTTACTGGACATGTTCCTTAGGGGAACCGCTTCTGGATACCGAGTCGCATAGTCCATGACGACCAGGATATATTGGTGGCCCCGAGCTGATTTGACTATGGGGCCCACGAGGTCCATGGCAATCGTCTCAAAGGGAACCTCTATCACAGGTAGTGGAACTAAGGGGCTACGGAATTGGGAGGAGGGAGCGGTTATTTGGCAGGTGGGGCAGGACCTACAAAAGTTTTGAATTTCTCGATAACACCCTGGCCAATAGAACCTCCTCAGTATCCTCTCCTGAGTTTTCTCGACCCCTAGGTGTCCCCCCAGAACATGTGAATGGGCCATGTCTAGCACCCGCCGTCTGTATGGCCCCGGCACTAACAGCTGTTCCACTATCTCACCGCCCCTCAGTTTGGCTACCCGATATAGCAACTCCCCCTGTACTGCAAAGTGGGGGAATCTGGTGTCGGCCCCGGCTCTTGGGCAACCCCATTACATACAGTAACCTGGTCGAACGCTCCTTTTAAGGTCAGATCTCGAACTTGAGCAGTCTCAAAGTTCTCTCTGGACATATCTAACGCAGGTAGGTCGGCCTCCTCGGTCACCGTCTCACCCTCATCACCGACAAGGACGCACAGTGGGAACTCCTCTCTCTGAGACTCTGTCGGGGGTTCTTCTTCAAGGATCTCGTTTTTCGCCATGCTACTTAGTCCAGTTCCCTTCCCCCACAAGTCCCAGAATAAGGAAAAATCACGGCCCAATATGACGGGATGTATCAGGTCCTTTACCACCCCGACTTCATGGGACTGGGCACCACAGTCTGTCCCTACTGTTACTGTGGCCACGGGATAGTCCTTGGCGTCACCATGGATGCACCGAACACCCAGGGTTTTGGAAGGGATCAACTGGTGGGGAAGGGATGCTCTGATCAAGGTCACGAGACTCCCGGAGTCCAACAGCTCAAGCACTTTTATTCCATTAATGGATATTGCACACGCCTGCAGTCCCTTGCCGGGTCGACAGTCCACGCTACAGGCTGGATAGGCATAATAGGAGACCCGTCTGCCTAGGCTGCAGTCCATGGGCTCAGGGAATATTTGACACTTGGCGGCTACATGTCCAGGGTTGTGACATCGCCAGCAAACTATATCTTTCCCATTTGTTCTAAAGGCCCCTTCAATAGGAGTGGGATGCCCCCCAGTGGTGGCTCTAGACCCTTCCGTGGTGAACCCACCCCCTTTTGGGTATCCCAGTAGGAGAAATGACTGCATCCGGTTTCCCAAGAGATCTCTCAACTACCTGGTACCTCTCTACCAGGCCGATAAAGTCATCTGCGTTCTGGGGATCACCCTGGGCAACCCAGGTCTGTACTGACTTGGGAAGGGAATGCATGAATCTATCAATCACCACCCACTCAACCATCTGGGCCGGAGTGGAGGACTCCGGTTGTAGCCACTTCTGAACAAGATGCAATAGGTCAAACATCTGCGAACGAGGGGGTTTGTTGCTAGCATACGCCCAGTGATGAACTCGCTGGGCTCTTACTGCCATATTTACTCCCAGACGTGCTAAGATCTCTGTCTTTAGTTTGGGATACTCCTTAGCATCTTGCAGCGCCAAGTCAAAATACGCTTTTTGAGGTTCACCCGATAAATATGGCGCCAGAACCTCTGCCCACTGTGCTGGTGGAAGTCTCTCCGATCAGCCACCCTCTCAAAAACAGTCAGAAATGCTTCTACATCATCCCCAGGGGTCATCTTCTGCATGGCCCGCCTTACCGCCTTCCTGACGTGAGAATCATCAGTCGGCCCTGGGGTTGGGGTGGCCGCCCGGCTCTGGATGGCGTCCACCAAAAGCTGTATCTGTTGTTGCGCCTCCTGCTGGTGCTGTTGCTGCGACTTTTGCTGCAACTGGATCTGCTGAAGCAACAGTTTGGTCGTCTCCTGGTGCTGCTGCTGCATGCTCTGCTGGGCCTGCTGTATGCTCTGCTGGCTCTGTAGGTGTTGCTGCTGTATGCTCTGCTGGGCCTGGACCAGGTGCTTAACGAGCTCCTCCATGCTGCCAGACTTCTCTAGCTGTCTGGCAGCCTTCACCCAGGACATCCACCGGTCTTTGTGGCAGGCTCACGTGTTCCTGGAATCCTGCACGCACTCTCACACCAACTGTGGTAAGACGACTCGCTCAGCTCTCCTGAAGGCAGACTCAGGACACACGTTCTCTGGGTTTTCTTTCTGCTGGTTTATTATGAGCCATAAACTCATGCAGGTTTCGCAGGAAAAGTAAACATGACCCTTCTGGGTTAAACGGGAAAACATAAAAAAAAAAAAACAATAACTCAGTCCATAGATGAGTGGGTTCCGCCCGCTCTCGGTAGCATAAACGGCACTGCTAAAGTCCTTGTGGAAAGCTCTGCAGCTTCCACTATCCTGTCTGGAGACTTGCCTCTCCAGACCACAACACAGAGAAAAAAAAACAGGACTGAGCTTTTATACATTGCTCAGCCACACCCTTTTAACATATAACATGCTGGCAGATAAATAAAGTAGGTCTTAGTTCACACAGGAGAGCATCCTGTGTGACACATACCCCCCTCACATATAAAACCAGTGACACTGTCACAATATATATAGATATATATATGTATTCTATGTGTGTATATGTATTGTTTCTATTCTTTATTAAAGCTGTCAGTGTGATTTTACAGTATAGCCAGGGATGAGTTAGCAGCTATTATACTATGTAGAAGTGTATGACCTATATATATATATATATATATATATATATATATATATTATGTGAGACAGTGAGGGTATGTGTGTTGAATGGGTGTACATTTCACCTAGGTACTTTGCTGACGGGTATGGGGGAATGTATGGCTTTGTAAGCCTAATGATAGAGAAAGGTCACTACACCTTACATTCATTGCACACTTGCAGCTCAGGCCTGAAACTACTCAGGTGTTAATTAGGAGACCAGAAGTAGGTGTCTGAGAACACAGACAGGGAGCTCGCTTAGTCTGGACACAGTAGGGGTCCAGGCACAGAAGGTGTCTCCAGGAGTTTGAGCTATCTCAGTCTGGGTGCTCGATGTACCCTGGACACAGGAGTAGTCTCTGTGAGAATCCATGCGGATAGCTGCTGAATAGGAGGGGAGCTCGCTTAGTCTGGACAGGGAGTCCAGGCACAAGAAGGAGTCTCCAGGAGTTTGAGCTATCTCAGTCTGGGTGCTCGATGTACCCGGACACAGGAGTAGTCTCTGTGAGAATCCATGCGGATAGCTGCTGAATAGGAGGGGAGCTCTCTCAAGTCTGGACGTTGAAGGTGCCTTCAGACACAAGGAGGAGACTCTGTGAACCTCCATGCTGGTAAATGCTGAACATATGTGTTGTTTTGGCCCCGGCTGTTAGAGTCGGGACCCGGATAGATAGGGAAATCTATCTAAGTGTAGTAAGTGGCTAGACAAGCCCAGGTCTTCTGTTTATGATTTGTTTTATGTCTTGTTTGCTTTTGACTTTAAATAAAACTGGTTGCGGCCAGTTGCACCAGTACTGCTGTGAATGAACTGTTTCCGTGCCACTCTGTTTACCCAGACGGCGATCCCAGAGCTATATCCCCTGGAAATGTTACAATATATATATATTTATTTGCTTTTTGTGTACATTTTTTTTGACAATGTGATTTTTACATGACTTTTTACATAGAGATAACTGCTCTATGTAAAACTTCATGTTAAAATCGCATTGCATACAGATGGAAAACTGATGGAAAACTGATGGAAAACGCATGGTGCAATTTAAAATCGCATGCAAATCGCATGCCTTTTTACAACAATTGTACCGTTTTTTCCCTGCAGAAAACGGACCGATTTTTTTCCAGCCAGTGAGTATGAGCCCTTAAGCTGTATGCGCATACAGGACAAATATAGAGAAGTATAATGGTACCTTGATATCTGAGATACCATGTTTTATTCCAGAGAAATTCCATTTTTTAAATATGTTAAGTGAGCTGTTTCAGGGCTATGGGCTATGGACAGAGATCTCTCAGAGAATGTGCATTGAGAGATTATTATAAATGAAAGGGGGCATTACCAGTGTGAGACATGTAAATAACATAGAACAGTAGAACTGAACTTTGTCTCCTTGCAAACACGTTAGCAGCTGCAGCTCTCACAGCTTTTCTGTATTGCAACACTGGCTGCCTGTGAGACGAACCTGCAGTTATAATCACACACACAGCTCTGCAGTGAGATCAGGAGAGCAGAATGTCAGTCATTACATATCACATTGGTAACACCCCCTTTTATTTATAATAATCTGGAGGCAGATTCTCGGGGAGATTAGTGCCCAGACCATAGATCTGAACAGCTAATTTACATATTGAGGAAAACATGGATTTCTCTGGAATAAGACATGGGATCACAGATACCAAGGTATAATTTTATTAAGCTTCTGAACACCTGTATGCTCATACAGACGGCTTAGGAGGGTTAATTTTACAGAAAAATTAGCTTTAATGTACGTAAGTCTATCAGAGCCTCATTTGGAGTCCCATAGACTTACAATGAGAAGTGACTTCTAGTTCACAAAGCAAATACTAGAGTGACCTGGCAGGTCACAACTGCGGTCACATCATCCAGAAGATGGTCTGGAGCAGTACTAGAAATGTCAGCAGACAGCGACTGGTAAGTATTTTACCACAACCATGGAACATATATTTTACTGACACCTAACTGATGGTGATATAAAAATAAAAATAAAAAAAACACCAGAGTGATACTTTAAAAGCAGGTATACAATTCGGTTTCATAATTTGTTTTGCACTGTTTGGCTTTTAGAGGCTCTTTGTTTTCCTGCACATTTAAAGGGGTTTCCAGTCTTTGTCCACAAGTCGGCAATCACTCTGTGACTGCAAACTTGTGAATCCACACATCGTTCACACTGCATGCTGTGAAGATTCTGTGGTGCTGGTCCTGGGAGCGGGCTGTCATTTGACAGCAAGTATGCGCTACCATTGATAAAGAATGGTGAATCAGGAAGCCAAAGGCTCCATGATCAACCATTTAGACTGCGCATGTGAGTCTGAGACACACACGACGATGTCACTACATTGCGCCTGTAACGGGTCTGGGAGGCGGAACCTCTGAGCTACTATACAAAGGGGCGGACCTTGTAAGGGAGCGGGTGGCAACCAGGGTAGACGGGCAGGTAGTTACAGCAGATAACCGGGGTAGTCTCTGGATGAACAGGCAGGAGGTCACGGCAAGTGACCGGGGCAGTCTCTGGATGAGCGGGCAGGAGTCACGGCAAGTGACCGGGGCAGTCTTGGATGAGCGGGCAGGAGATCACGGAAGTGACGGGGCAGTCTCTGGATGAGCGGGCAGGAAGTCACGGTAAGTGACCGGGGCAGTCTCTGGATGAAGGTATATACGACCTGTGATGGCTGAGCCTCCCGGTAGGCTAGCAGGCAGGTAACAGATGAGCGCTCCCAGGTGAGTGGGCGAGAGTCACTGGAACAGCAGAAGGTCTCAGCACGTGATGGCAGAGCCTCCAGGTAGGCTAGCAGGCAGGTAACAGATGAGCGCTCCCAGGTGAGCGGGCGAGAGTCACTGGAACAGCAGAAGGTCTCAGCACGTGACGGTAGAGCCTCCAGGTAGGCTAGCAGGCAGGTAACAGATGAGCGCTCCCAGGTGAGCGGGCAGGCTGATCTATGGACAGACTGGCAGGTGATGATAGGCAGACTGTCGAACCACTGGCTAGCAAGCAGTTCAGCGGAATAACAGGCAGGAACAGACAGCAAACTGGCAGGAATCTGGCAGCTAACTGGCAATGGACCCTGAGGACTGAAGCAGAGTAGTGAACAGTGCAACAACATTGCTCGGGCACCTCCATTTTGGAGGAAGTGCCTTATATAAGGTGAAGTCCTCCGGCCATTGGCCGGGGACTCCTTAAGAGACGCGCGCGGCCCCTTTAAGAGGGGGGGTAGCGCACGGCGCGCGCCCTAAGCAGAGTGGCCGGAAAGGAGCGCGCGCTGCCAGCAGAGCGGGAGGAGGACGCCGGGCCAGGAGCAGAGGAGCGAGGGGAACAGCGCGCGCCGCCAGCAGAGCGGGAGGAGGACGCCGGACCAGGAGCAGAGGGTGAGGGGAACAGCGTCCCTGCCTGGCAGAGGGCAGGGATGCCGACGCTACAGTACCCCCCTTTAGGTCCCCCCTTTTTAGGCCAGACAGAAATTTAGCTAGGATGAGAGGGGCATGGATGTTCTCCCGTGGCTCCCACGTTCTCTCCTCAGGACCAAACCCCTTCCAATCAATCAAAAAATAGGTCTTCCCTCTTACCCTTTTGGTGGCCAGAATATTCTCTACCTCAAATTCGTTTTCAGCAGAAACCGGAGCCGGAGGCGTGCCTGTAGACTTGGAAAAAGAGTTAAGTACCACCGGTTTGAGAAGAGATACATGGAAGGAGTTAGGGATCCGTAAGTTGGTCGGGAGTTTCAATTTATAGGCCACCGGATTGATCTGACTGATGACCTCCAGAGGACCGATGAACCGAGGGCCTAACTTATAGGAAGGAATCTTGAGCCGAACATACTTGGACGAGAGCCAGACCTTATCTCCAGGACGGAATTGAGGAGGATCCAGACGTTTTTTGTCAGCATGTCTTTTCATACGCTCGGAAGACAGAAGAAGGCGGATCGGGTACTCTCCCATATGGAGGAAAATTTGTTAACAAGAGATTCAGCAGCCGGATTATCCACTGTGGTGGAGACGGGAAAAGGGATCCGAGGATGCTGACCGAAGACTACAAAAAACGGGGATTTGGAGGAAGATTCGCTCTCGTGATTGTTGTAAGAAAATTCGCCCATGGCAGGAGATGACCCAGTCATAATGATGGGCATTAACAAAGTGCCGGAGGTAACTGGTCAGGATCTGGTTGATCCGCTCCACTTGACCATTGGACTGTGGGTGGTAAGCGGAGGAGAAGTCCAGGGTGACGTCCAATAATTTACAAGTGGCTCTCCAGAAACGCGAGGTGAATTGTACCCCTCGATCCGACACGATGTGACGGGGCAGGCCATGAAGTCGGAAAATGTGGCGGATAAAGTCTTTAGCCAGCTCGGGTGCAGACGGAAGGCCTGGCAGGGGATAAAGTGAGCCATCTTGGAAAAGCGGTCAGCGACCACCCAAATGACCGTATAACCAGCAGAGACAGGGAGATCCGTTAGAAGTCCATGGCTATATGCTGCCAGGGGGCAGTGGGTAAACAGGGAAGCAGGCAGGTGTCTCGGACTTTGTTGCGGCCACAGGAGGCACAGGCAGCAACAAAATCTATTACGTCCTTGTGCAGGGTAGGCCACCAGTAATGCCGAGAAATAAGTTGGAGGGTCTTTCTCTGACCGGCGTGGCCAGCCAGTTTGGACGAATGACCCCAGTGTAGGATCCTTTCCCTATCGGTTACCGATACGAACGTCTTACCGGGAGGAAGACGGTTCAGGCTCACGGGAGCCACCTGCATGACTCTGGCGGGATCGATGATATGTTTAGGTTCCTCCTCGAGATCCGACACCAGGAAGGATCGGGACAAGGCGTCCGCCTTGATGTTCTTGTCAGCCGGGCGAAAATGTAGAACAAAATCAAAGCGAGCAAAAAACAATGACCACCGAGCTTGGCGCGGGTTAAGCCTCTGGGCATGCTGGAGTAAGCCAAGTTTTTGTGGTCGGTGTAAATAATCACCGGATGAAAGCCCCCTCGAGTAGGTAACGCCACTCCTCCAGTGCCAGCTTGATGGCCAATAACTCTCGGTCTCCTATGGAATAATTGCGCTCAGAAGAGGAGAAGAGTTTGGAGAAGAAGCCCAAGTTACCATCCTCCTGGAAGATGATTTCTGAGTAAGTACCGCTCCGGCTCCAGAGGAGGAAGCGTCAACCTCCAGGAAGAACTGCTTGTTGCCATCCGGGCGATGCAGCACGAGGCGGAAGAGAAAGCCTGTTTTAAGGAAAGAAAGGCCTCCTCAGCTTCGGGCGTCCACTCTTTGGGGTTAGTGCCCTTACGGGTGAGCGCGGAAATTGGGGCAGTCCGGGAAGAGAAGTGCGGTATGAAGAGACGGTAATAGTTGGCAAAGCCCAGAAACCGCTGAATGGCCTTCAAACCCTCCGGTCGGGGCCATTTCTCGATGGCAGACAGTTTCTCTGGATCCATTCGTAGACCGGTCTGAGAAATAATGTAGCCCAAAAACGGAAGCGAGGTCTGCTCAAAGAGGCACTTCTCGTATTTAGCGAAGAGGTGATTCTGCCTGAGCCTGAGCAGAACCTGACGAACGTCCCTCTGGTGAGTCTGGAGATCCAGAGAGAAGACCAAGATGTCGTCCAGGTACACCACTACGCAGGAATAGAGAAGGTCCCGGAAGATGTCATTGACTAATTCTTGAAAGACGGCGGGAGCATTACAGAGACCAAAAGGGCATCACCAGATACTCATAGTGGCCGTGTCACGGTGTGTTGCGGCGGAGATCGTCGCGATTGCACACCTGACTTCGCACAGCTGAGTTCTGTGCTGGGTGTTTTCGGCACTGAGGAGTTAATTCTTTCTCTCTTGGTGCTGGGCTGACCAGCCTCGCCAGCTGCGATTGATGTTTTGTTAATTAGCTTCCTTCATATACCTGCTGGTCTGCTGGGGAAGTTCCCGGTGAAAGCATTCATTCAGACCAGCAGAGCGGATGTTTCTGAGAAGACTTAAGCTAAGAGTGCCTGTTGTGGTTTTTCCTCTCCTCGCTTATTGTTTATCTCCTTAAACTTTTGTGTTCCTCTGTAGTGGAAGTGTTGTATGCAAGGCTGTGTGTCCTTTACCCTTGTCTGTCTCGTTTGTCTTAGACTGTGTGTAAGCTGTTACCTGCCCATTCCTGTGGTGGTAATCAGGGTCCTTCTCAGGACTAGATTACAGTGGTCAGGGATCTACAGGAGACAGGGTTACGCTGGCGGCCTGGACCTCTGTACCATTAACAGTACCTCCAGGTAGAGGGACTAGTCAGGACCCAGTTCAGGGTCAGCATAGACCCGGTCACCTCTATCCAGAGACAGCGTGACACGTACACAGTATTGACCCACAATACATAGGATATTATGTCAGGTAAGACATTGCTGGCAGATACTATGTATACATGTTGATTTTCTCTATTATATGAAATTAGAATGATGTCACATTAGATATAGGTTGCTATCTTTGAATATATCTGTTATACGTCGTGACAGGCCGTCCCGGGTGTTAAATGCAGTCTTCCATTCATCTCCTTGACGGATACGGATAGGTTGTACGCCCACGGAGGTCCAGTTTGGTGAAGATTCTAGCCCCCGCAGACGATCAAATAATTCAGGGATAGCGGAAGGGGATACTTATTCTTCACTGTGATCTGGTTAAGTCCTCTATAGTCTATACAGGGACGGAGAGAGCCGTCCTTCTTTTTTACGAAAAAGAAGCCTGCTCCCGCGGGGAAGTAGATTTCCTTATGAATCCCTGGCCAAATTCTCCTCGATATATTCGGACATTGACCGTGTCTCAGCAGCGGACAATGGGTAAATACGCCCACGGGGAGGCGTAGTACCAGGTAACAGGTCGATAGGACAGTCGTATGGTCTGTGAGGAGGTAATGTCTCTGCCTCTTTTTTATTAAAGACATCAGCAAATGACCAATAGGGAACCGGAAGTCCAGGTAGACTAGTTGGGGCAGGAGAAGGACAAACGGGATGAACAGGAGCCAAACACATCTTATGACAATCCTGTCCCCAGCGAAGGACCTCTCCGGTCTGCCAGTCGAGCACGGGTGCATGTCTCTGGAGCCAAGGTAGACCTAGTAAGAGGGCGTGAGAGAGTTCAGGTAGAACATGAAAAGAGATGCTCTCAGAATGCAACATTCCCACTTGCAGAGTTATGAATTCGGTGATGAGTTGGATGGGGCGTGGTAAGAGACCCCCATCCACAGCAGCGACTGATATTGGTACAGCCAAAGGTTTGGTGGGAATGCGGTACTTTTCTACCAGGGACTGTGAAATAAGATTCCCGGCTGCTCCAGAGTCAAGTTGGGCTAGTTCGAAATAACGATTCTCCCCGCAGAGAATTGAGACTGACAGCAGCAGAGATGGAGAGGCTTTCTCCTTGTCTAGGTCGACCTCTCTGAGCGAACCTAGACACAGGCGTTTCCCGACCTCTCCGGACAGGTACGAATCCGGTGCTCCTTACTGCCACAGTAGAAGCAACTCCCTCGGCACGGCGTAAGTCCTGACGGGTCTTGACCATCTTGGTCTGGTCGACCTGCATAGGCTCAGGAGAGTGTAACTGGGGAGAAACGGAGGGAGTGACGGGTTTCTGAAACGTAGGAGCAAGACGTGGAAACCTCCTCTCGCGGGTGACCTCTTTGGCCCGCTCCTGGAACCGTAGGTCAATCCGGGTGGCAAGAGTTATAAGGTCATCGAGAGTAGTAGGAATGTCCCGACCGGCGAGTTCATCTTTAATACGGCCGGACAGACCCTCCCAGAAGACAGATACCAGAGCGTCGTTATCCCAGGCCAGCTCCGAGGCAAGGGTACGGAACCGTATGGCATATTGGCCCACGGTGAGACTTCCCTGACGGAGACGTAGCAGAGATGATGCGGATGAGATCTTTCGTCCGGGTTCGTCGAAGACTTTCCGGAAAGCCGCGAGAAAGGCAGACAGGTCGGACACCAGGGGGTCTCCTTTCTCCCACAGAGGATTTAGCCAGGCCAGGGCCTCCCCGAAGAGATGGGACATGATGAAGGCAATTTTGGCCCGGTCGGAGTTAAACTGGTGGGAGAGAAGTTCAAAGTGGAGGGTGCACTGATTAATGAAGCCCGAGCCTGAGCGGGGTCGCCTCCAAAGTGAGGAGGTGCAGAAAGCCGGGGTCCATGACAGGAAACCATGGAATTGGGAAGCAGGGGAGCTGCCGGATTGCGAGTCGTGGCACCAGCGGTGGTTGCTGGTGGAGCTGTCAGAGTGTCCAGGCGAGAATTAACATTTCGCAGGTGACCCAGGATGGATTCCTGTTGGGACCTCTGACGGGACAGTTCATGACACAGGTCTGAGATGGAGGGAGCTTGGGTGCCACCGGGTTCCATGGCCCGAGCAAACTGTAACGGGTCTGGGAGGCGGAATCTCTGAGCTACTATACAAAGGGGCGGACCTTGTAAGGGAGCGGGTGGCAACCAGGGTAGACGGGCAGGTAGTCACAGCAGATAACCGGGGTAGTCTCTGGATGAACAGGCAGGAGGTCACGGCAAGTGACCGGGGCAGTCTCTGGATGAGCGGGCAGGAGGTCACGGCAAGTGACCGGGGCAGTCTCTGGATGAGCGGCAGGAGATCACGGCAAGTGACCGGGGCAGTCTCTGGATGAGCGGGCAGGAGGTCACGGTAAGTGACCGGGGCAGTCTCTGGATGAAGGTATATACGACCTGTGGTGGCTGAGCCTCCCGGTAGGCTAGCAGGCAGGTAACAGATGAGCGCTCCCAGGTGAGTGGGCGAGAGTCACTGGAACAGCAGAAGGTCTCAGCACGTGATGGTAGAGCCTCCAGGTAGGCTAGCAGGCAGGTAACAGATGAGCGCTCCCAGGTGAGCGGGCGAGAGTCACTGGAACAGCAGAAGGTCTCAGCACGTGACGGTAGAGCCTCCAGGTAGGCTAGCAGGCAGGTAACAGATGAGCGCTCCCAGGTGAGCGGGCAGGCTGATCTATGGACAGACTGGCAGGTGATGATAGGCAGACTGTCGAACCACTGGCTAGCAAGCAGTTAAGCGGAATAACAGGCAGGAACAGACAGCAAACTGGCAGGAATCTGGCAGGTAACTGGCAATGGACCCTGAGGACTGAAGCAGAGTAGTGAACAGTGCAACAACATTGCTCGGGCACCTCCATTTTGGAGGAAGTGCCTTATATAAGGTGAAGTCCTCCGGCCATTGGCCGGGGACTCCTTAAGATGACGCACGCGGCCCCTTTAAGAGGGGGGGTAGCGCACGCGCGCGCGCCCTAAGCAGAGTGGCCGGAAAGGAGCGCGCGCTGCCAGCAGAGCGGGAGGAGGACGCCGGGCCCGGAGCAGAGGAGCGAGAGGAACAGCGCGCGCCGCCAGCAGAGCGGAGGAGGACGCCGGACCAGGAGCAGAGAGGTGAGGGGAACAGCGTCCCTGCCTGGCAGAGGGCAGGGACGCCGACGCTACAGCGCCTGAAATACGGAGCATCAGTACTCATGCTGCACGGACCGGAGCACTGCGTCAAGGTAACAGGGCAAGGTGATTCATGAAAGGGGTTTTGTGAGAACACAAAGGGGCTTCAAAAGGGGTATAATTACTGTGTACGTGCCACAATACATGTCTCTTTCCATTTATAAAAGTTAGGAGATATGACCTCGTCTACTTCGCCAAATTGTTTTTTTTAAGGAAGATGGAGGGATGTGAGAGGGTAAGGCCGATTTAAAACTTCCTCTATACAGTGGGTAAAAAAGTATTTAGTCAGCCACCAGTTGTGCAAGTTCTCCCACTTAAAAAGATGAGAGAGGCCTGTAATTGACATCATAGGTAGACCACAACTATGAGAGTCAAAATGAGAAAACAAATCCAGAAAATCACCTTGTCTGATTTGGCAAGATTTATTTAGCTAATTATGCTGGAAAATAAGTATTTGGTCTACAAAAGTTCATCTCAATATTTTCTTATATATCCTTTGCTATCAATGACAGTTCAAACGTTTTCTGTAAGTCTTCACAAGGTTGCCACACACAGTTGGTGGTATGTTGGCCCATTCCTCCATGCAGATCTCCTCTAGAGCAGTGATGTTTTGGGCCTGTCGCTGAGCAACACGGACTTTCAAATCCTTCCAAAGGTTTTCTATGGGGTTGAGATCTGGAGACTGGCTAGGCCACTCCAGGACCTTCATATGCGTCTTACGAAGCCACTCCTTTGTTGCCCTGGTGGTCTGCTTGGGATCATTATCATGCTGAAAGATCCATCCATGTTTCATCTTGCCCTTGCTGATGGAAGGAGGTTTGCACTCAAAATCTCACGATACATGGCCCCATTCATTCTTTCATGTACACGGATCAGTCGTCCTTGTCCCTTTGCAGAGAAACAGCCCCAAAGCATGATGTTGCCACCCCCATGCTTCACATTAGGTATGGTGTTTTTTGAATGCAACTCAGCATTCTGTCTCCTCCAAACACGAGTTTTGTTTCTACCAAACAGTTCTACCTTGGTTTCATCAAACCATATGACATTCTTCCAATACTCATCTGGATAATCCAAATGCTCTCTAGCAAACTTCAGACGGGCCCGGACATGCACTGGCTTAAGCAGGGGGACTCGTCTGACACTCCAGGATCTGAGTCCCTGGCGGTGTAGTGTGTTACTGATGGTAGCCTTTGTTACGGTGGTCCCATCTCTATGCAGGTGATTCACTAGGTCCCCCCGTGTGGTTCTGGGATTTTTGCTCACCGTTCTTGTGATCATTTTGACCCCACAGGGTGAGATCTTGCATGGAGCCCCAGATCGAGGGAGATTATCAGTGGTCTTGTATGCCTTCCATTTTCTTATTATTGCTCCCACAGTTGATTTCATCACACCAAGCTGCTTGGTTATTGCAGATTCAGTCTTCCCAGCCTGGTGCAGGGCTACAATTTTGTTTCTGGTGTCTTTCGAAAGCTCTTTGGTCTTCACCATAGTAGAGTTTGGAGTGTAAGGGCCCCGTCTCACATAGCGAGATCGCTAGCGAGTTCGCTGCTAAACAGCGATCTTGCTATGTCTGACACGTACCAGCGATCAGGCCCCTGCTGTGAATCGCTGGTCGTGTCAGAAATGCCAGGACTTTTTTTTGATCGCTGGTCTCCCGCTGGCTAGCACGCATCGCTGCGTGTGACAGGCAGGGGACCAGCGATCTACTGGTAACCAAGGTACACATCGGGTTTCCAGGCGCGGGGCTGTGCCTGGAAACCCGACGTGTACCTTGGATACCAGCGCACTGCTGCAGGGGATCTGGTAACCAAGGTATACGTCGGGTTTCCAGGCACTGCGCAGTGCCTGGAAACCCGACGTGTACCTTGGTTACCAGCTCCCTGCATCAGCGGCTGGTATCCAACGTACACTGCGGGTAACTAGGCAACATTACCCGCAGTGTCGCTGTCCTGATCGCTGCCTGAGCTGCCTGTTTGGCAGCTCAGCAGCGATCATGTAGCGACACACCAGCTATCCTGATCGTTGTCGGGATCGACTGGTGTGTCGCTATGTGAGACGGGACCCTAACTATGTGAGCAGGTTGGAAGATGCAGTGATGCAATGGAGGCAGGAAAGGGTTAACATTATAACATTTAATGGAACAATAAAGGTGCTTGTTGCAGGGAGATAAACAGTTAAATTTAAAGGAGAAATGGCAATGTAACAACAGTCCAGTTATCAAACTTATTGTGACCTTAGTTTCCTCAACCGCAGATGATCCATTGGGGGTTGTAGTACCAACAACGGCCGGGGTAGTGTCCGCAGATGGGTCCCACAAACGACGGTCCAACCACTGGCGGCAACGAGCAGTCTCCAGTTACCCATTGAGCCAATAGTCTATAAGCCTGTGCAGCTAAAGTAGCGAGAGCAGCAGCAATACCAGGATCATGCGTGGGCTGATGTCTGCTGTCTGACAGGGAAGACTGCAAACTACTGTCCTGTAACAGGCCCTCGCTTCTCTGCACGTGTGCGGTATTAACTGTCACTAGGCGCACGGCGATCTTTACACTCTCTGTCTGTCTTGGAGTGCTCGTTTAATCTCTGCCACGGCTCGTCTCCGCACTGTCTGTCACCTTATGGGGCACGCCGCACACCTGCTTCTGCTCACGTTGCTGGCAGGAAACTCTCTGCTGCTTCACGCGATTTCAGCTCTCTGCCCAGCTTAGACACGCCCCCTCTTCCCGGGTCATGGGGCCTGTCCAGACCCCTATTCCTTCCTCTGGGCAACATGGGATGCAGCCTCGACAGTTCCGGACCCGGCTCAATACAGGTACCCGCAGCTCGGTCTTCCTCCTTACAACTGTTTGAGGTTGTGGACAGGTGTCTTTTATACTGATAACATGTTCAAACAGGTTCCATTACTACAGGTAATGAGTGGAGGACAGATGGATCCTCTTAAAGAAGAAGTTACAGGTCTATGAGAGCCAAAAATTTTGCATGTTTTTAGGTGACCAAATACTTACGGTATTTTCCACCATAATTTGCAAAATATATCTTGCCAAATCAGACAAGGTGATTTTTCTGGATTTGCTTTCTCATTTTGACTCTAAGGCCGGCGTCACACTGGCGACAGAATCGGACGACTGCAATACGATGAAATATCGTATTGCAGTCTGCCCTATGTTGATCTATGGAGCAGCTCCCAGTATCAGATTTTTTGTGGTCCGTTTTAAACGTCCGTGTGTAATCGCAGCATGCTGCGATTGTCACCGATTGTGGGTCGACTATCGCCAATGCAAGTCTATGGGAGCGATGAAAAATCGGATTACAAACGGACCGCACGTGTGACTTGCGATTAAATCGCATTGGTGTCCTTTAGAAAAGCCGGCAATTCATCCCCGGCTATACTGTAAAATCACACTGACAGCTTTAATAAAGAATAGAAAGAATAGATATATACACATAGAACACACATATATATATATATACATGTAATTGTGACATGTATATATATATATATTTATAGTTCCTAGACTTCTACATACTGTAATAGGCGCTAATTCAATTGCCGGCTTTTGTGAAATCACAGAAGCCGACATGAAATGATACATTGTTTAGACACAGTTAACCATGTCATTTCCTGTATTTTGATATATGGTTTGAACTTACAATTACATGAGTGTATTTGTGCAAAATTTCAGACATGTAGGGGTTAATTAAAGGTGTAAATTCATTGAAAAAAAATGCGTGGGCTCCCGCTGTATTTTCTCCACCAGACAGACAAAGCAAGCGAGTGGGGGCAGATAATAATAGCCTAGGGAGGGTACATTTTTTTTTTGTGCCCCCCCCTGGCTACTAACATCTGCCCCCAGACACCCCAGAAAGGGCAAATCTATAATTAGATTCGCCCTTTCTGGCACTTTGCCCGTCTATTCCCATTGCCCTGTAGCGGTGGCGAATGGGTTAATAAGGCGTTAATGTCACCTTAGTATTGAAAGGTGACCTTAAGGCAGGTTAATAATTGAGAGCTGTCAATTAGACAACTATCAATTATTAATCCTATTGAAGTAAATAAAAAAAACACACACACACTTTAAGAATAAATAATTTTAATGAAATCAAAACACATATTTTTGACCATCTTTTATTTCACTCTTAATCCGTTCGAAGCCCTTGTTCTTCTAAAATAAATATAAAATAATAAAACAACATTAAGGTACTGCCACACTAAACAATCCCGCTAGCGATAACGATAATGACGCATACTAATGCGATCGCTAGCGGGATTGTTTCTATATCGCTGATAGCGGCTTAACTTAGCGATGTCGTTAAGGACGCTATCGCGGTTAGCGATCTCCTTAACGACTTTAGCGGTACAAAAGTACCGCTAAATTGCTAAGAAAAGGTGCCACACTCAGCGATATATACTTACCAGCGGGGGCGCCGACGATAAAATAGGGTCCGGAACGATGTCAGCGACGAGCGAGATCACAGCAGGATCTCAGCAGGGGCCACGTCGCTGGTAGATGCCGCACACCACAACATCGCTAACGGGATCGCTAAATAGTGACGTTTTTTAGCGATCCCGTTAGCGATGTTGTTTAGTGTGGCATACCCTTTATTCTTACCTATCTAGCGATCTGTCACGTCCCACGATGTAATCCTTCACAAAGGGTTAACTAGCAATCAGATAAGCAGCGCAAGTAATCCTGCGTGCTCATCTGATAGCTCCTGAATGAATGAGCTTATCTCCTGCCGACAGGAGAGGATGTGATTCATGAATGAAGCTTAATTGATTGTATCCACTTTCACGTTAAGGTACTGCCACACTACACAATCCCGCTAGCGATCTCGTTAGCGTCGCATACTAATGAGATCGCTAGCGGGATTGTTTGTATATCGCTGAGTGCGGCTTAACTTAGCGATATCGTTAAGGACGCTATCGCGGTTAGCGATCTCCTTAACGACTTTAGCGGTACAAAAGTACCGCTAAATCGCTAAGAAAAGGTGCCACACAGCGATAATACTTACCCAGCGGGAGCGCCGACGATGAAATAGGGTCCGGAGCGATTCCAGCGACGAGCGAGATCACAGCAGGAAGCTCGTCGCTGGCAGCTGCCGCACACTACAACATCGCTAACGGGATCACTAAATAGTGACGTTTTTTAGCGATCCCGTTAGCGATGTTGTTTAGTGTGGCATACCCTTTAGGTCAGGTCACTGAAGTGAAAGTGGCAATAAATCAATTAAGCTCCATTCATGAATCTATTCCTCTCCTTTCACTGGGAGAGTAACTGATTCATTCATGGGGTTACAACTTGGAGACTGCATTAGCTCTCTGCAAGCTGCAACCTGTTAACCCTTTCTGATGGATTACACCGTGGGACCTGACTGTACATCGGATTGGTAAGAATAATTTTGCTTTTTTATTTTATTTTTATTACAGGAAATGGTTTTAGCAGGAAAATAAAATATGGTCAAAAACTGTGTGATTATTTCATTAAACTTATTTTTTATTAAACTGTGTGTGTTTGATTTTTGTATCATACAATACGATTAATAATTGATAGTTGTCTAATTGACAGCTCTCAATTATTAACCTGCCTTAAGGTCACCTTTCAATACTAAGGTGACATTAACGCCTTATTAACCCATTCGCCACCGCTACAGGGCAATGGGAATAGACGGGCAAAGTGCCAGAAAGGGCGAATCTAATTATAGATTTGCCCTTTCTGGGGTGTCTGGGGGCAGATGTTAGTAGCCAGGGGGGGCACAAAAAAAATGCACCCTCCCTAGGCTATTATTATCTGCCCCCACTCGCTTGCTTTGTCTGGTGGAGAAAATACAGAGGGAGCCCATGCATTTTTTTTCAACGAATTTACACCTTTAATTAACCCCTACATGTCTGAAATTTGGCACACATACACTTCTGTAATTGTAAGTTCAAACCATATATCAAAATACAGGAAATGACATGGTTAACTGTGTCTAAACAATATATCATTTCATGTCGGCTTCTGTGATTTCACAAAAGCCGGCAATTGAATTAGCGGTTATTACAGTATGTAGAAGTGTAAGAACTATAAATATATGTATATATATATATGTCACAATGACATGTATATATATATATGTGTTCTATGTGTATATATCTATTCTTCTTTTGTGATTTAAATACTATTCTTTTGGATCCATTATATATCAGATTTGCAAGCCTGTGAGAAATTCTCGCAAGTCGGATGAAAATCGGATGTTACAAGGTACACACACATGCGACTAAATCGCATCTTTGAAGGAAAATCGGATGCCAGGCGGATGTGTGATGTTTGCTTTTTGTTCCGATAATCGACCGACTAAAACGGTACGATTTTTTGTAGTTGTGTCTGACGCCGGCCTAATAGTTGTGGTCTACCTATGATGTCAATTACAGGCCTCTCTCATCTTTTTAAGTGGGAGAACTTGCCCAATTGGTGGCTGACAACCTTTTTCCCCACTGTAGGACCCCATGAATTTTATGTAAGCTCCTGCTTTAAGTCTACATTTTAGTGTCACAGCAAAAGAAATCACATAGTGCTGCTAATTGCGGCAACACTGTAGAGGAGGGCACTAAATATGGAACGTTAGTCATCAGTAGCATGCAGACATTGCAGCCAAACATGGTACAATTGTGGAATTTTGCTGCCTTAGTGGTAAATACACTCTGAACATTGAAATTCTTCTCATCTCAGATTAATTTCATTCATACAGTATATATAGATGCACACTCCAGAGATGTCCACTTTCCTACCTTGATTTGCTTTTGCAATAGAAACTATGGCTCTCATGGTTCATGACAATCCTAATATCACTAGAGTCAATGTTAACCAAACACAAATTTAACCCTAACAAATCCTTCCCCCCACTCCTGAATCTGCTAAGAACCCTGGAACACTTTGCTACAGAGTCAGTATTGAGAAATGAGAAGCCTTTTTCAGCCTTTTTTAGCAGTACTCCACTTCCACAAATAAAATAAACACTGCTCAAAAAATAAAGGGAACACTTAAACAACAGAATATAACTCCAAGTAAATCAAACTTCTGTGAAATCAAACTGTCCACTTAGGAAGCAACACTGATTGACAATCAATTTCACATGCTGTTGTGCAAATGGAATAGACAACAGATGGAAATTATTGGCAATTATGAAGACACACTCAATAAAGGAGTGGTTCTGCAAGTGGGGACCAAAGACCACATCTCAGTACCAATGCTTTCTGGCTGATGTTTTGGTCACTTTTGAATTTTGGTTGTGCTTTCACATTCATGGCAGCATAAGATGGACTCTACGACCCACAAAAGTAGCTCAGGTAGTGCAGCTCATCCAGGATGGCACGTCAATGCGAGCTGTGGCAAGAAGGTTTGCTGTGTCTGTCAGTGTAGTGTCCAGAGGCTGGAGGCGCTACCAGGAGACAGGCCAGTACACCAGGAGGTGTGGAGGGCGCCATAGGAGGGCAACAACCTGGCAGCAGAACAGCTACCTCCACCTTTGTGCAAGGAGGAACAGGAGGAGCACTGTCAGAGCCCTGCAAAATGACCTCCAGCAGGCCACAAAAGTACATGTGTCTGCACAAATGGTTAGAGACCGACTCCATGAGGATGGTCAGAGTGTCCGACATCCACAGATTATTATTATTATTATTATATTATTATACATTTATATAGCGCCATTTATTCCATGGCGCTTTACATATGAAAAGGGAAAAATATAGACAGGTACAATAAACATGTGCTAGACAAGGGACACACAAGTACAGAAGGAGAGAGGACCCTGCCCGCGAGGGCTCACAGTCTGCAGGGATGGGCGAGAATACACTAGGAAAGGGTAGAGCTGGTCGTGCGATGGTTCAGTACACTGAGGATCATTGCAGGTTGTAGGCTTGTCGGAACAGGTGGGTCTTCAGGTTTTTCTTGAAGGTCTCCGTTGTTGGTGAAAGTCTGATGTTTTGCGGCAGGGAGTTCCAGAGTATTGGAGAAGCCCAACACCATGCAGGACGCTTGGCATTTGCCACAGAACACCAGGATTGGCAAATTCGCCACTGGTGCCCTGTGCTCTTCACAGATGAAAGCAGGTTCACACTGAGCACATGTGACAGACGTGACAGAGTCTGGAGACGCCGTGGAGAGTGATCTGCTGCCTGCAACATCCTTCAGCATGACCGGTTTGGCAGTGGGTCAGTAATGGTGTGGGGTGGCATTTCTTTCGAGGGCCGCACAGCCCTTCATGTGCTTGCCAGAGGTAGCCTGACTGCCATTAGGTACCGAGATGAGATCCTCAGACCCCTTGTGAGACCATATGCTAGTGCGGTTGGCCCTGGGTTCCTTCTAATGCAGGACAATGCCAGACCTCATGTGGCTGGAGTGTGTCAGCAGTTCCTGCAAGATGAAGGCATTGAAGCTATGGACTGGCCCGCCCGTTCCCCAGACCTTAATCCGACTGAGCATATCTGAAACATCATGTTTCGCTCCATCCACCAACATCACGTTGCACCACAGACTGTCCAAGAGTTGGCGGATGCTTTAGTCCCGGTCTGTGAGGAGACCCCTTAAGAGACCATCTGCCGCCTCATCAGGAGCATGCCCAGGCGTTGTACAGTAGGGAGATCATACAGGCACGTGGAGGTCACACACACTACTGAGCATTATTTTGACTTGTTTTAAGGACATTACATTCCACTTTAATTTTGGGTGTGACTCTAAATCCAGGCCTCCATTGGTTAATAAATTTGATATCCTTTGATGATTTTTGTGTGATTTTGTTGTCAGCACATTTAACTTTGTACAGAACAAAGTATTCAATGAGAATATTTCATTCATTCAGATCTAGGATGTGTTATTTGAGTGTTCCCTTTATTTTTTTGAGCAGTGTATAAAGGTGAATTTTCCATTTCAATATCCACTGCATTATATACTGTATGTTATCTGAGCTTTAAAATGACAATTTAACCAGCAACCTTATGGAGTAGGAACCACCTCCATTTGAATAAAAGGATGAAGGATAACCTGAAGGACAAGGTTAATATGCCATGGTTGCTACTGGTTCATTCAATCAAGATCATGGTCTTTCCTAGACGTCTCGGTTAGTTTAGAAGTTTCCCCATTAACATTAAAAGATGCGAGTGACTGAGTCGGCCTCCACCGAGCTGTGGCATAATGGCGCCCAACGGCCACAGTGGTCTTGCGTCTTGCTGGCTGGTGGGTCGTCCTCCGCAAAATAAAAAGCGGAAAGTTATGGAAGGGATGTAGTATCAGCCCATCTCAATAAGCAATGTCCAGACCTCATGTGCAACAGGCGAAAAACTTTCTTTAACTGAAGCAGTTGATGGGCACTTCTTGTACCATGCAGGACACTATGTTCCATGTGGCTGCCCAGATTTCACTGAAGTCCCCAAAGTGACTACAGCAAAGGTACTGGCTGTCCTCCTTGATCTCCGGCACCACCCAATTTCCAGGAGTGCAGTGTTTCTTCTCCTGAGCTTGGTAGTTCCCCTGTGGGGGCTGCTGTCCACCAGACTTCACAATAGCCTTTACATTAATTACATGTGTGTGTGTGTAAAAATGGCTGAAGAGCTGGCTTCTCACACTATCAGAGTTCACAGACATTTGTGATGCCTGACTTTGCAGGGTGCCCCACACACACCTTTCTTAAATTTAGCTCGTCCGCGAGTCTAACTTCTGACTGCACAAAAATGGACACCGACTCTTACTCCACGACTTCTAATCCACAGTCCTGGTAGCAGGCACAGATCTACTATGATCTCTCTTTCTCCCTGCAGCAGCTACACCACTACCAGCAGCAACACAGCCACATCACTTCATGGTTTTCAACCCCCAAAAAAGTTTAGAGTATCACACAGCCTTTATACACACAGACAGTGGCCAGCAGATTATTACTCTTCCTGTTTTCAGAGAAACCCCCGCAAAAAAAACAAAAAACAACAAAACCAATGTTGGCTACCTCTTCCTCCTACGACACATCCGCCTACAACTCAACCTCCTCCACTTGGACCTCCGTCTCCTGGTTCTAGATTATTTTTATTTTTTTTATTCTATGTTCTTTTAAGGGTGTGTTTCCACGATCAGGATTCCTTCAGTAAATGCTGCGTGTTTAACGCTGTGCGCTGGTGCAGCGTCAAACACGCAGCGTACGTTACAGCATAGTGGAGGGGATTTCAAGAAATCCCGTCTCCACTATGCGTAAAAACACGCAGGCGGCAGACCTGCGTTAACGGACATGCGGCACGTCTTTTTAGATCGCAGCATGTCCTTTACCCTTGCGGCGATGCTCCGTCGCCACAAGGGAAATAACACAGGCCTATCCAGCGCTGCGGTGATTCCGGATGTGTTCAATGAGCACATCCGGATTCACCGCGCGTTCACAAGGCGGGGCTTTGGGCTGAGAGGACTTTCCACACCGTCCAAAGCGCTGTGGTTCCGGACCGTGGAACCACAGCCCTAGTCTGTTCCCTAACTAAAAAAAAAACTCACTAAAACAGTGTTGAATACCTCCTCACCTGCCTCTTCCACCTACACTGCCACGTCCACCTTCTCCACTTGGACCTCCACATCCTGGTACAAAATTATTATTTTTTCCAATTTTTTTATTCTGTATTATTTTAAAACATGTCCCTATCCACATTTGTTTACAGAGCAATTGTCCTGTTCTTATCCCCATTTAGCTTCCTTTTTCAGTCCACTAGCCCTGACTGACAAATTTACAGCCATTTTAAAGCACTGAAGTTCGGGTCCCCATTGTCTTCTATTGGGTTCCGGTCAGGGGCAAGTTCGAGGTCAAGGGTTCGCTCATCTTTAGTCAGGATATACCAAGACTTCTTCCCGGTGACGGCCTGTTTCAAGCCTTCGAAATTCTCTTCCAGCCTTGCATTCCATTCGATGGGAGAACTGTTGTGTGTTGTCTTTATGGACTGACCCACCAGCAATTCTTGCAATGGAGCCGCCAACTTTGTGATGTCAGAAATGAAATGGCGGTACTAGCCTTCAAGACCAAGGAACTGACTTCCCTGATGGTGGTTGGCACTGTCCAGTCGCAGATAACAGTCATCTTGTCTGGATCTGGAGTAACTCTTTCTGTGCTGACAACATGCCCCAGATACTGAACCTTGGGTTTCAGCAAATGGCACTTTGATGGCTTCACTTTCAATCCAAACTTTGCCAGGGATTCGAACACCTCAGCAAAATGTTACAAGTGTTCCTCGTAGGTCTCAGAATAGATGATTATATCATCCAGATACAAGACAACTGTTTCTTATGTCCCGAGCAGCACTCCATTAATCTTCAAAAAGTTCCTGATACATTGCACAGTGCTAACGACATAAAGTTGTACTTGAAGAGTCCCATTGGCATCATGAAGGCTGTATTCTCCTTATCAGCTTCAGCAACCGAAACCTGCCAATACCACTGGCAAAGTCCAGGGTAGAGAAATACCTAGCTTCCCTAAGAGCAGACAGAGACTCCACAATATAGGTTAATTGTATGCATTTTTATGTGTAACATGGCTAATTTTACAGTAGTCAACACACATGTAAATACTCCCATCCTTCTTTATAACCAAAACCAAAGGGGAAACCCAGGGACTATAGCTCTCCCTAATCATTCCTGCCTGTTTTATCTCCCGTAACATATATTTACCTGTTGATAATTTGCAGGGGGAATTGGTCTATACTTTTCTTTTGTCGTCAGGTTGGTCCCTGTGGGTATATGATGTTGGATGGAGTTTACTCTACCCTTCCAAAGTGGATGGAGCTTACTCTACCCTACCAAAGTCAAGGGTGTGTTTGCTGAATACATGACTATACTCTTGTGCTACCCTCAGAACACCATTTTTATCATGCTTTCACATAGTGTCGGTACCAATATGCAACTACTGAAACCATTTTTTTAAGTGATAGAGTGATAATTGGGTGCTCAACCGTTTACACATTGTGCTCTGAAGTACCATATATACTCTCGGATTACACGCAAGTCATATATGCCAGGAGGTCGGCGGAGAGGGGGAGCGGGGGTGTCAGATCATGCTCACCCCCTCCTGGCACATCTGCAGCCCCCAGCTTCTCCCACGATCTCAGGCTCCTTCCTTCAGCGGTCACGTGGTACTACTCATTAAAGTCATGAATATGCGCATATTCATGACTTTAATGAGCGGTACCAAGTAACCGCTGAAGGAAGGAATAGCTGCCAAAGATCGCAGAAGAAGCAGGGGGCTGCAGAGAAGCTCCAGGAGGGGGTAAGTACCATAATTATCTTTCACAATTGGAGGAGAATCCAACCAGAGGAGCAGCAACTTTAGACCTAGTACTATCTAATAGACCTTACAGAATAACAAATCTGCAGGTTGTCGGGCATCTAGGAAATAGTGACCACAATATTGTAGTTTCACTTGTCTTTCGCTAGGAGAACTTGTATAGACTGGACCAAGGTGAGTCATTGGACGTGGTATATCTTGATTTTTCCAAAGCGTTTGATACCGTGCCACACAAGAGGTTGGTACACAATATGAGAATGCTGGGTCTGGGGGAAAATGTGTGTATATGGGTAAGTAACTGGATTAGTGATAGAAAGCAGAGAGTGGTTATAAATGGTATATTCTCTAATTGGTTCGCTGTGACCAGTCGGGTATCGCAGAGGTCGGTGTTGGGACCTATTCTCTTCAACATATTTATTATCGATCTGGTCGAAGGTTTACACAGTAAAATATTGATATTTGCATATGATACAAAACTATGTAAAGCAGTCAATACAAGAGAAGATAGTAGTATGTTACAGATGGATTTGGATAAGTTGGAAGCTCGGGCCGAAAGGTGGCAGATGCGGTTTAACAATAATAAATGTCAGGTTATACACATGGGAAGAAGGAATCATCAATATCACCATTATACACTGAACGGGAAACCTCTGGGTAAATCTGACATGGAGAAGGACTTGGGGATCCTAGTTAATGATAAACTTACCTGGAACAGCCAGTGCCAGGCAGCAGTTGTCAAGGCAAACAGGATCATGGGGTGCACATATTCAGCATATTCATTTATATAATTTAGATCCTGGCTGCTGCATTCACTCACATCCACCGCCCCAGCATTAACCCTTTACACTCCATCCATATTGCCTCCTCTATCCTTTCCTCTCCTATGTATAGCACTCACACTCTTTTCACATTGCTAAACAGCACAAATCCACTCAGTCCCACCATCCAACACACCAGACACTCTCACAAATCACTTACCCATCTGCTCACTCTTTCTATCCTCCTTCTTTTAGTCACAGGAGATATCGCTCCAAACCCCGGCCCCCATATTATAGCAAGTCAAGCCTTCCAACTGCTACACTCAGAAACCCCTCTAATCTTATTAATATTCCCTGCATGCCTTCTGTCTCTTTCAATTGTGCCCTTTGGAATTCTCGCTCAGTGTGTAATAAACTCCCCTTCATCCATGACTTCTTCCTTTCAAATTCTCTTAACCTTCTGGCTCTTACTGAAACCTGGATCCAGCAGTCAGACCCCACTGCTGCTGCTGCCCTCTCATATGGTGGACTACACTTTTCTCATACCCCAAGATCAGACAACAGAGCAGGTGGAGGCATTGGTCTGCTCCTATCACCCAAGTGTACTTTTCAGGTTATCACTCAAGTACCCTCACTTGTCTTCCCTACTTTTGAGGTCAATGCTGTCAGACTCTACATCCCCTTCTCCATGTTAGTGGCGGTGGTGTATCGTCCTCCCGGCCCTTGTCATCAGTTCCTGGATCAATTTGCTTCCTGGCTTCCACATTTTCTCTCCTGTGACATCCCCACTAGAGTTGAGCATTCCGATACCGCAAGTATCGGGTATCGGCCGATATTCGCTGTATCGGAATTCCGATACTTAGTTCCGATTTTTTCCATATATCGTATACCGGAATCGGAAGTTCCCATAATTCTTTGAGAGGCAATGTGATTTTAGTCAGCCAATGAGGAATCCTAAGAAGTGTGGGCACATCCTGTACTGCTGCGGTCATGTTAACTAATGGCATGGCTGTGATTGGATGCTGAAATGATGTCAGAATGCACTATAAAAGGCGCCGCCGCCATTTTAGCGTCACTGTGCTGTGAATTCAGTTAGGGACAGAACGCTGCTGTGCTGACTCTGAGGGACAGTTAGAGATTGCGATTTTGTGTACTGTGCTCTAGGCAGGCTAGTTTACCAACCGCTGTGTAAAGCTTCCTTTTGCCTTGCAGTGTTGTTTTAACAGCTCTGCAAGGTGTGTGTGTGTGAGTGCAGGTGACGCTGCTGTTTGCTCTGCATCCAACGCTGTTTGTAGGCATCTGCACGTGTCACTCACAGACTCTTTTTTTTTTTCTTTACTGTAATTCTTGCTGCTCCATTCAATTGAAATTATAGTGTGACGTGCTTCCATCCGTATCCAATACATTGGTTGCAAACACTATAGAATTACATAAAGGAGCCTTTCACAGATAGTGAACAGTTGTGTACAGTGTTCACTGTAGTCTGTGAGGTATTTTTTTTTGGAGTGCAGATCACGCTCCACTTAGTTCTTCAACCACTGCTGCTTGTACTCTGCTGAGCGTGTCTCACTGCCTCATCCTTAACATTTTTCTATAATTGGTGGTGCTACATTCTCTTTTTTTAAAAAAACAAATCTATTAGTGTGACGTGCTTCCATTCGTATACAATACATTGGTTGCAAACAGTATAGAAGCCCACAAAGGAGGCTTTCAGAGATAGTGAACAGTTGTGTGCAGTGTTCACTCTAGTCTGTGAGGTTTTTTTTTTTTTGAGTGCAGATCACGCTCCAGTTAGTTCTTCAAACACTGCTGCTTGTACTCTGCTGAGCGTGTCTCATGTCTCATCCTTGACATTTTTCTCTAATTATTGCTGCTACATTATATTTAAAAAAAAACAAATCTATTAGTGTGACGTGCTTCCATCTGTATACAATACATTGGTTGCAAACAGTATAGAAGCCCACAAAGGAGGCTTTCAGAGATAGTGAACAGTTGTGTGCAGTGTTCACTCTAGTCTGTGAGGTTTTTTTTTTTTTGAGTGCAGATCACGCTCCAGTTAGTTCTTCAAACACTGCTGCTTGTACTCTGCTGAGCGTGTCTCACTGTCTCATCCTTGACATTTTTCTCTAATTATTGCTGCTACATTATATTTAAAAAAAAACAAATCTATTAGTGTGACGTGCTTCCATCCGTATACAATACATTGGTTGCAAACAGTATAGAAGCCCACAAAGGAGGCTTTCAGAGATAGTGAACAGTTGTGTGCAGTGTTCACTCTAGTCTGTGAGTTTTTTTTTTTTGAGTGCAGATCACGCTCCAGTTAGTTCTTCAAACACTGCTGCTTGTACTCTGCTGAGCGTGTCTCACTGTCTCATCCTTGACATTTTTCTCTAATTATTGCTGCTACATTATATTTAAAAAAAAACAAATCTATTAGTGTGACGTGCTTCCATCCGTATACAATACATTGGTTGCAAACAGTATAGAAGCCCACAAAGGAGGCTTTCAGAGATAGTGAACAGTTGTGTGCAGTGTTCACTCTAGTCTGTGAGGTTTTTTTTTTTGAGTGCAGATCACGCTCCAGTTAGTTCTTCAAACACTGCTGCTTGTACTCTGCTGAGCGTGTCTCACTGTCTCATCCTTGACATTTTTCTCTAATTATTGCTGCTACATTATATTTAAAAAAAAACAAATCTATTAGTGTGACGTGCTTCCATCCATATACAATACATTGGTTGCAAACAATATAGAAGTACACAAATGGGCCTTTCACAGATACTGAACAGTTGTGTGCAGTTTTCACTGTAATCTGAGGTTTTCATTATTGGAGTGCAGATCCCGCTCCAGTTATTTCTTCAACCACCGCTGCTTGTACTCTGCTGAGCGTGTCTCACTGTCTCATCTTTGACATTTTTCTCTAATTGTTGCTGCTACATTATATTTCAAAATAATCAAATGTATTAGTGTAACGTGCTTCCATCATTATCCAATACATTAGTTGCAAACAATATAGAAGTACACAAACGGGCCTTTCACAGATACTGAACAGTTGTGTGCAGTTTTCACTGTAATCTGAGGTTTTCATTATTGGAGTGCAGATCCCGCTCCAGTTATTTCTTCAACCACCGCTGCTTGTACTCTGCTGAGCGTGTCTCACTGTCTCATCCTTGACATTTTTCTCTAATTGTTGCTGCTACATTATATTTCAAAATAACCAAATCTATTAGTGTGACGTGCTTACATCCGTATACAATACATTGGTTGCAAACAGTATAGAAGTACAGAAACGGGCCTTTCAGAGATAGTGAACAGTTGTGTGCAGTTTTCACTGTAGTCTGAGGTTTTCATAGTTGGAGTGCAGATCCCGCTCCAGTTAGTTCTTCAACCACTGCTGCTTGTACTCTGCTAAGCGTGTCTCACTGCCTCATCCTTGACATTGTTCTCTAATTGGTGCTGCTACATTCTATTTCAAATAACTAAAATCTATTAGTGTGACGCGCTTCCATCCGTATACAATACATTGGTTGCAAACAGCCTTTTTGTTAAGCTACAGTATTATATCGACATTGTACATGTGTCGCTATTCATTCTGATAAGTAGATATCATTCACCTTTTCTATCAGTTGTCATTGTTTCAGCACCACTTTCAGGTATATATTTTGCTATTGTGACTACGCACTATTGACTTTAACAAGGTAATGCATGATTTTTGTTACCAATTCTCATGTTTACATGATGGACCTTTATGATATGGGTTGTTAAATTTGTAATTAAATATGTATTTTTTCTAATGACACAAATATAAGTAATGTTGAAGAGGACTAGTCCTACATCAATTGTTTGCACAATATTACAGGTGTACATCACGTCCCTTAATCAGCAATGGATTATTATATTTACTTGTATGCTTTTATGTAAAAGCCAAGAACACTGAAGGCTAACCTTCGCACTGCAGGTGTTGTCAAAGTTCTAACCAAATTATGCACTTCCAACATTGCAGCATTTGAGGCATGCTGTGAGTTTGATTTGTCTAAGTTATGTAGTGAGAAGGTTCACCATCAGTACCCTATAGCATAGGTAGGCTTTTGTGTTAGTATTTGTGTTCAACATGTGGATATCTGCAGTAATAGGTCACAATTATTTTGTTACAGATTTGTGACAAAGACTAATAATTTTATGGTTTTAAAGGTGACGTTTCACTTGTTTACAGCTTAGAACTAAGGGTGTAGCCTCTTATCTATGTGTAGCAGTAGCCACTTTAACATGTAATGTTTTATTCAACATGTGTATCTAGCTAGCATTAATTTTTGCCGGACAAACAGCAGGGGAACAGCAGACGTTACTGAACCCCACAAACACATCAGCGATTGTTTTGAGCTGTGCATCCAACACTTGTGACCAGCAACTGGCGGTGTTGAAACCCAGGGTCAAGGAGGGTGTAGGCAGAGGCCTAGTATGAGATGTTTGAAGTTTAATTTGGAGTTAGCAGCATTAATTTTTGCCAGACACACAGCAGGGGAACAGCAGGCGTTACTGAACCACACTAACACTATAGCTTGTGTATTGGTCTGTGGACACGACACTTCTGAGCAGCAACTGGCAGTGTTGTAGCCCAGGGAGTAGAGTTCAGGTGGTAGAAAGATGAGCATAACAGGAGACATGGATAACGTTGCCAACCAGTTATGTAATCTGAAACCGGCCAGTCAAATTCAGGCCAGATCCATGACTTGTTCATTTTCAGAAAATGAATCCAGTCTACATTATCGGAGGATAGTCGCATGCGACGGTCTGTTAGTACACCACCTGCATCACTAAAGAAGCGCTCCGATAATACACTGGCAGCAGGGCAAGCCAGCACCTCCAATGCATACTGGCTAAGCTATGGCCATGTATCCAGCTTACAGACCCAAAACTTGAATGGGGAAGAGCCATCTGGGAATACACTGAGAGGGCAAGACATGTAGTCTGTCACCATCTTACGGAAACGTTGCCTCCTGCTGACTGGAGCCGTCTCGGATGGTGTAGACATTGGTGGCGCTGCCACAAAACTTCGCCACATTTGTAACATACTGGTCTTGCTGTTGTGAATGTGCTAAAAATGAATTCTGAGAACAATCTCCCTCTGGTGGTTACAAACAGTACAGAACTATCCAATGAAGATTGTGAAGATTGGAGATCCGTTGTTAGTGACTGGTCTTATATAAGGGAGGTTCCCTCCCATCACGGTTGCCGGTGATCAATTGTTCTGGTCTCATCTTTGATTCCTGTACACTTTGTAGCTTGCTGTTTCGTGCCTGCATGTTTTGCTAACAGATAAGACATTGTCTTATTTTATTTTTTTGTGCTTGTTTTTTGCATTTTGTAATGCACTTCTGTGGGGATCTGCCGGGTCCCCTTGGGGGGCTCGTGCTCCTCTCAGTTTAGTTCAGCCACTGTTGTTTGTTCATTTGCCTTTTCCAGTTTTTCAGTGGCTGCTGTTTATTTTTTGTTACACCAGAGAACTAATTTAGGTGGTAGAGGTCGTGTGATCTCAGCTGTTTTTGTAATTAGTATAGTTGTTACTTTTCAGTGTTTTTTTCGATTGCAGTAAGTGCCCTTCCTATCCTTTTCTATTTAGGAAGTTTGGGCACCAACGTTTGATCATACTATTTTGTGTCTGTGTCAGTATTTCTTCTTGTCTAACCGCCATTACATGTTTGGGGGCTTTCTATGTTCTTTGGGGATCTGCTCCGGGACAGATAGCTTTCCTCTTTCTATCTTTAGGTGTAGTTAGCTTCTCAGGCTGTGACGAGGCGTCTAGGACCAACGTAGGTACGCTCCACGGCTGCCTTTAGTTGTGGTGGTTGTTCAGGGTACTGCAATCCCATAGATTCCAACCTCTCTGGTGTATTGCCTTTTTTGCCTGCTCTCCTCAGCTACCAAATCATAACATCTTGCCCTGTGCAGAGGCGCTGCTTGTGCTCCCTCTTGTTGCAGAGCTGTCTCCACTGCCTCGACGCACAGAGCTGCTTTGTAAAGCAGTAGCAGCAGCAGTGCTCTCGGCTGGAATGGAGAACATTATGTATTGCACCAGTGTGTGTTGGTACTCCCGCATTTTACGCTCACGGTTCAACGGTGTGATGAGGCTTTGTAACTTGTACCGGTAGCGAGGGTCTAGGAGGGTGGACACCCAATAATCAGACGTGGTGAGAATGTGGGCGATGCGGCGGTTGTTTCTTAGGCACTGCAGCATGAAATCAACCATGTGCTGCAGACTCCCAACTGGCCAAGAAACGCTGTCCCCTGCAAGAGGCGTCATCTCTGCCTGCTCTGCATCACCCCACCCTCGCTATACATACTGACTACAGCGTTGTGTACCTCCCTCTGGAGCAATGTCTTCCTCCTCCATTGACTCCTCCTCACAAAGTGAGCCCTGCCCAGCCCTTTGTGAGGAACCACATTGCGCTGACTGTCCAGAAGGTCATGGAATTTGTGACTCCTCATCCTCCACCTCTTCCCAAACCTCATCCGTTAGTGCTTGCAGTGTTTTTTTAAGCAAGCAGATAAGGGGGACAGTCAGGCTGACTAGTGCATCATCTGCACTCGCCATCCGCGTTGACTCATCAAACGCACGCAAAACGTGGCAGATGTCCTTCATAGAGTCCTTCGCCAGTCCTTACACTGTCTGCCCATTCATTATAGTATCCGATTCAAAGTACTGGTTCTCACCCACAAAGCTCTCCACAGTGCAGCACCCCCCTACATCTCCTCCCTCATTTCTATCTATCTGCCTAACCGACTGCTGCGCTCTGCAAACGACCTTCGACTAACCTCTGCACTAATCCGTACCTCCCACTCCCGACTCCAAGACTTCTCCCGTGCTGCGCCAATCCTCTGGAATGCTCTACCCCAAGAAATTAGGACTATTCGCAATTAGCATGGTTTCAGGCGCTCACTCAAAAAACATTTGTTCACAGCGGCCTATCACATTCACTAATCAAAGTCATTCTATGTGTAAGTCTGTGTGTGTAGCCCATTCACTATCTCCATCCATCCATCACTCACTCAAAATGGCTGGACCATCATTGTAAATACACCATTGTATATAAACACCTGTACTTTGTATATCCCCCACCTCATTGTATATTGTAAGCTCTCACGAGCAGGGGCGGCTTATATTGCTTTAATTATTGTATTGTTAACGTTGTTACTTATGACTTGTGTTCTGAAACTGTTAAACTGTAAAGCGCTGCGGAATATGTTGGCGCTATATAAATAAAGATTATTATTATTATTATTATAGAGGCACACTCAGTACTGGTGAAGTGTGAACGGCGCAAATTGCGAGTTGATTGCGCCTGATGCAGCTGATACTCCATTACTGTTGGCTGCTGCTCACACAACCTCTCCAACATATGTAACGTGTAATTACAGCTGGTGGGTACATGACATATGATGCGATGTTCAGGAAGGCAAAATCAGCGTTGCAGAGCTGCAATCAGCGATCTGGCCATGCTGGAACGTCGCAAGGGAGCGCACTGTAGGCGGACCTTGTGCAGCAGTGCATCAAGATCCGGATAGTCCCTCAAAAAACTCTGCACGACCAAGTTGAGCACATGTGCCAGACATGGTATGTGAGTGAGGTTGCCAAGGCCCAGAGCTGCCACCAGATTTCGGCCATTGTCACACACTACCAAGCCTGGCTGGAGATTCGCTGACAAAAAACACACGTCGCTCTCCTGCTTGATGGCATTCCAGAGCTCCTGCGCTGTGTGGCTTCCATTCCCCATGGAAATTAATTTCAGGACGGCCTGTTGACGTTTGGCCACGGCTGTGCTCATATCGGTCGCAACAGGTTAGCGTTCACGGGTCCATGTGGAGGTAGACCATGACGGGTCCTGCAGCGATGATTCTGAGGAACTGGAGTAGGAGGAGGAGTCAATGTGTACAGACTTGATGCCTGCAATCCTTGGAGTTGGCAGAACATGTACAGCGCCAAACGCAAGATCAGTACCCGGCTCACCAACATTGACCCAATGGGCAGTGAGGGAAAGGTATCGTCCCTGGCCATGGGTGTTAGAACCCTCTTGTTAGGTTTTGTTTCAGTTTGCTTGTCACATGACCTTTTTTCCCTATTTAGTCTGGATCCGCCCTTCTGGCTTTGCTGGACTTCATTGTATTATCTACTCTTAAGCTAGCCGGGTGCTTAGGTGCCTTACTCAGTCAGTTTTGCTTGATGTTAGGATCTCTAAGTATTTTGTTTTCTGTTTATCACTGCTACAATTTCTGTTAGGAGGTGTCACCTTTTCTCCCAGTCCCTAGATCTTGTAGGGATTCCTCCCTCGCAACTATAGGTCTTCGTTCAGACTAGCTGAGGACTTTAGCGGGTCTGGTCGCAGGATCAGGTTCCCCGTTACATCGTAGGGATTCAGCTTAGTTCTATTGTAGGGACAGAATTCCCTTCTTTCCTTAGTGCTTGTAGCAGATCATAATAATGGGTACTATTCCACGCATCGGTGGTCAGGTGGACCTTGCTACTGACGGCGTTTAGTAGCGCATGTTTAATTTTTCCATCAACATGCTTTTGCTGACCAGGGATGGCTTGCCTGCTGAAATGAAATGTGCTTGGCACATTGTATTGTGGGACTGACAATGATATTAAGTTACGGAAAGTGTCAGTCTCCACCAGCCTGAATGACAGCATTTCAAGGGACACGAGTTTTGCAATGCCAGCATTCAGAGCCTGTGCTCGTGGATGGTTTGCCGAGTATGGCCGTCTTTTATCCCATGCCTGTGCTACCGATGGCTGTTTTGTGGCCTTGGAGTGTGAGGATGACAGGGAACTTGCTGCTGTGGGTGAAATAACACTTTGTCTCTGGACAACAGTGACCGAGGTTCTTCCATGGCGATCCTGTGAGGAAGCAGAACCAGCTGTGTGTGAGCTTGATGAAGAGGCTTCAACACGACCTTAAGATGTAGGTGCTGCTGTTGGTTGGCCTACATCTCCAGTGTGTCTTTGTAACTCAACTACGTGCTTTGTCCGCACATGTTTCCACATATTAGTGGTATTGAGGTTAATGACACTTTTACCTCTTTTTACTTTTTGATTACACAGCTAGCATTTGACATAGCAAATATCATCTACAAGTGTGACCAAAAAGGACCACGCAGTGCAAGTCCTGGGAGCGCACGTTTTGACTTTTGGAAGACAACTGCTCCGAACAGGTGGCAAACTGGAGGCTACAGGCAACCGAGTCTGCAGCCTAACTCTCCATCCTGTTTGTACCGTTGGGGCAATGTCTTCCTCTATCTTCCTTCTATCACTAACCACTTCTCTAGGCCTCTCACAGCTTTCAACCTCTGAGACACACAAGGATGCTAACACCCTTGACCTGGTCTTTGTCCGCCTCTGTTCAATCTCCCACCTAAATAACTCACCGCTTCCACTGTCTGACCACAACATTCTCTCCTTCACGCTCACAAATCCTCCACCACCCCAGCGCACTACTACCTACCACACATTCAGATATCTAAAAGCCATTAACCCTCAGACACTTTCAGATTCCTACACTCATCACTGTCCCCAATCTCCTATTTTTCCTGTCCTGATCTGGCTGTTCAGCACTACAATGAGACTCTTAGAAGCACCCTAGCCCATTCACTATCTCCATCCGTCACTCCCTTAAGATGGCTGGACCATCATTGTAAATGCACCATTGTATATAAACACCTATACTTTGTATCTCCCCCACCTCATTGTAGATTGTAAGCTGTCATGAGCAGGGGCGACTTATTTTGATTTAACTATTGTATTGTTAACGTTGTTACTTATGCCTTGTGTTCTGAAACTGCTAAACTGTAAAGCGCTGCGGAATATGATGGCGCTATATAAATAAATATTATTATTATTATTATTCCTCTGAGTTGCTCCCACCACCTTCCTGTTCCTCACGCCATGTTGGGTCTTGGACCTCATCATCTCCACTACCCTCTTCCAACACCTGCTGCTGTTGGGTGGTCTGGCCAGCACCATGCTCAACATAAACTGGCACCTGAGTCTCATCATCATCAGATGCGTTCTGCGGTGTGCTGACCATCGGCACTGTCTCACCCGCCTCTTCAGATTCAGAGAGACACAGCTGTTGCGCATCACTGCATACTCCCTCTTCTTCACATTCCAGAATGCTGCTTGGCTGGGCCCCTGTTTGCAAGCCAACAGATTCTGAGAACAGAAGCAGAGACTCAGCTGGCTCCTGTACAGAAATGTCTGACTGCCTGGGCAATTTGGCAGGCGGTGAAGAGACAGATGGTTGCTCAACAGTTCTGTGGTCCTGAGAGGAGGTGGAAGCAATTGAAGTCGATGAATTGGCTGACATCCAACCAACAACGGCTTAAATTTGTTCTTCCCGCAGCAGGGGGTTACGCCGACCTCCTACAAAAGTGCGCATAAAGGAACGTTCACGGGAAAACTGGTGGATGCTGTGTCACTGGGGGCGGCAGCAGCCACAGAATCCCCACGTCCTCTCCCTGCTGAAACTCCACGTCCACGACCACGTGCCTTACTCCCTGCCTTCTTCATCTTGGTAGATTGATAAAGAAAGTCTGAAAAGTTATAAGGCCTAAGTGTGCTTATTCCGCAGAGACTGCAGTGAACACTGCACACAACTGTTCACTACCCAACGCGTCACAGCAGGAAAGCAGTCTGTGCGTCCAAACAAAGGCGCAAGCATACATGCACGTACCCTGTTTATAAAGCTATGTAAAAAAAAATAATTGGGTAGTAGTGACGCACACTTTATTGTGGTACAGTATTACATCGCCATTCACCATCTGTGGCTATGCAGTCTCATCTATATATACCTTATCTATCCGTTGTCATGCTTGCAAGTCCACAGTCAGGCATAAATAGCAATTTTCACTATGCACTATGCACTTTTTAAAGGTTTTGTTTGTTAAGAAAAATGATTATTGGCACATATTATGAGTATTACCTGATGGTAATTGTCTAATTTTTTATAAACTGTCTAGTGACATTATTCAGCAAATGTAACATTTTATTAATGTCACTGATAACTTGTAATGCTGATGATGTTTTGAAGTCAGACATTCATTGTCTATACAATAAAAATGGTGTACATACTGTTACTTATCCATCATTAATGGATTCAGATATGTACTTGTATGCTTTTATGTACAACCGTATAGCAGATTCCTTAACTAATTTATTTTGTGGTTTGCATTGCTGTTCAACATGTTAATGTATGCGTTTATGTTTGTCAATTCTTTATTTATCTATATATTTTTTTAAATGAAATCATCATCTTATGCTAGTAAAGGTTATCTTTCTCTTCTTTGGAGTATAGACATTTAAAATTGACACGTAACAAGGAAAATACTTGATCTAGTATTTAAACATTCTCCTTGACCCTGGGCTCCAACACCGCCAGTTGTTGCCTGGAAGTGCTGTTAGCACAGTCAACACTTGGTCTTGTGTTACTGGGGTTCAGTAATGTCAGCTGTTCCCCTGCTGTGTGTACGGCAAAAAGTCCTGCTGCCTCCACCCTGTTCTCTTCTCATCCCTGGGCTCCAACACCGCCAGTTGTTGCTCGGAAGTACTTGGCACGGGTACTGACTCCTGCCCAGCCTGGTTACAGCACGACAGCTGTTTCCTAGCAGTGTCAACGTCAATAAGCCTCCAATAAATTGTCCTGTCGTGTTGCATTCTGGTTAGCCGACTCTATGGTGCCTGCAGTTTAGGTCATTCCTATGTGTGCTGTGGGATATGTAAATAAAGGCTGTTTCCGTTGTGACAATAGGACAAGCACCCACTGTAGGACTGTGTGATTCGGTAACTGCGGACGGCTTGCGGCCTGTCAACTTACATTTTCATGGGTGCCTTCTGGTACCCGTCCGGGTTCCAATAACGCCAGCTGGTCCTCGGTTGTGCCATTGGCTCTTTTCCTTCTGCTGCCCCTCCGGGTTCCAGCACAGTCAGCTGGTCCTCGTTACTTGCATTGGCTCTTGTACCTTCTGCTACCCGTCCGGGTTCCAGTACCGTCAACTGGTCCTCCGCAGTGCCTTTGGCCTAGGTGCCTCCATCTCGGTATCCGAGTTCCAGCAACGTCTGCTGGTCCTTGGTAGTGCTTTGGAGCACAGGTACCTCCTGCTTAGTAACCGTGTCCCAGTAACGTCAGCTGGTCCTCGGTTGTGCCATTGGTCTTTTCCTTCTGCTGCCCCTCCGGGTTCCAGCACAGTCAGCTGGTCCTCGTTACTTGCATTGGCTCTTGTACCTTCTGGTACCCGTCCGGGTTCCAGTACCGTCAACTGGTTCTACGCAGTGCCTTTGGCCTAGGTGCCTCCATCTCGGTATCCGAGTTCCAGCAACGTCTGCTGGTCCTTGGTAGTGCTTTGGAGCACAGGTACCTCCTGCTTAGTAACCGTGTCCCAGTAACGTCAGCTGGTCCTTGGTTGTGCCATTGGCTCTTTTCCTTCTGCTGCCCCTCTGGGTTCCAGCACAGTCAGCTGGTCCTCGTTACTTCCATTGTCTCTTGTACCATCTGATACCCGTCCGCGTTCCAGTAACGTCAGCTGGTTCGCGGAAGTTAGTCAGCCTTCTTGTACCTTCAGCTACATTTACAAATTGAAGATTTTTTAAATGTTTTTTTGGGTAATCTCTCGGGATCTCCAACAATGAAGACGACGACCCTGATGACCACCCCAAAGAAGATGACGACCACAAGGACGACGAGCATCAAGCCAACCAGCCTGAACACCATCACAAAGAAGAAATAAAAGATTACCCAGAAGATCACCAACAGCACAAAGAAGGTTAAGACAAACTACAAGATACAGAACAAGAGACAGAAGAACAATAAGCAGAAGATCAAAAAGCAGAACATGAAGTATAAGACCAAAATGAAGAGCTAAATATATGCTCTAAATTATAAGCAGAAGAAGACTAAGCAGTGTATGGGGGTGAGTCCGTTCCTCCTCGTGGTGCCCCTGGAAAATGCATGCTGCTGCAGGCTAAACTGAACACGGACAAATACTGTTGTAATTTAAATCTTTTGTGACAGCAAGAACGCAAGGATGAAATATTCATACTTTTAAAGATTACAAGTACAGGAATCTCTGTCACAAATAAGAATATGATGAAGAAGATGAAGAGGAAGAAGATGAAGAAGAATAATAGTTTAATAAGAACAATATGAGTAATGTTAACAAAAAGATGAATAGGAATAAGTTTAAAAAGAAGATAAAGAAGGTGAAGATGAAGAATAATTTGATGAAAAAGATGATGCTGCTGAAGATTATGAAGAAGAAAGTGTGGCAAAAGTTAAAAAGGTGAAGAGCATGGAAGTTGTGAAACATACATATTTGCCAAAATAGAAAAAAGGTTAACAACATTGTCAATTTCTTCGTCAATCCGAACATCTTTAAAAAAAAAATATATTAATGCTATTCCATTTGATTGGGTTAAACATCTATGCCTTTAATGTCTCCTCAACCTCCCCCAATACATTCTACATTACTCTTTGTTGTTTTCCTTCATGTACAATTAACCAACAAGGCAAGAATGTTTTTTTTTTAATTCCGATATTTTGTTCCCATAGACTTACATTGGATTTCCGGTATCGGTATCGGCGATACCATTCCGATTCCGATACTTTTGGATATCGGAAAGTATCGCTCAACTCTAATCCCCACCCTTATCATGGGTGATTTCAACATCCCCATTGCTCTTCCCTTCTCCCCATCTGCTTCTCGTCTTTTACCTCTTTCGGCCTCTTGCAGCATACTAACTCCCCCACGCACAAAGACAGGAACTCCCTCGACTTGGTATTCTCCCGGCTTTGCTCAGTGGTTGATTTCACAAACTCCCCTCTCCCGCTCTCTGACCACAACCTTCTTTCATTCTCTATCAAGAACTGCCATCCAGCTCAGGTCACCCCGACTTTCCACACTTGGAGAAACATACGCCATTAACACCCAGAAACTTCTAAAGAACTTGCAGTCATCATTGGCCCCTATCTCTTCCCTCTCATGTCCAGATCCTGCACTGAAGCATTACAACGAAACCCTGCAAAGTGCCCTGGATGAAATTGCACCTCCTATACATGGAACAATACGACACAGACGCCGACAACCGTGGCACACACTGCAAACACGTTTCCTGCAGCGGTGCTCCAGGTGTGCCCAACCTTTGTGGAGAAAATCTAATCTACCCGAAGATTTTATCCATTACAAGTTTATGCTTAAAACATACAACTCTGCCCTTCACCTCTCCAAACAAACCTACTTCAACAACCTCATCACCTCACTATCCAATAACCCTAAATGTCTCTTTGACACTTTTCACTCCCTACTCAACCCAAAAGTGCAGGCACCAACCACAGATCTCTGCGCTGACGATCTGGCCAATTATTTCAAAGAAAAAATTGACCAAATCCGACAGGAAATTATCTCCCAATCCCCTCATACCATGCACTGTCCTCCCTCTCCCACTGCATCTAGCTCACTCTCTGATTTTGATCCAGTCACAGAAGAAGTAATCAGGCTCCTTGCATCTTCTCGCCCTACTACTTGCGCCAGTGACCCCATTCCATCACATCTCCTCCAGTCCCTTTCACCTGCTGTCACCTCTCACCTAACAAAAATTTTCAATCTCTCTCTCTCTCTTCTGGTATCTTTCCCTCCTCATTTAAACACGCCATTATACATGCAATACTTAAAAAAAAAGTCCCTCGACCAAAATCCATTACTTAAAAAAAGTCCCTCGACCAACACTGTGCCGCTAACTATAGACCGGTCTCTAATCTTCCCTTCATCTCTAAACTCCTGGAATGCTTGGGTCCACACCCGTCTTATTCGCTATCTCTCAGATAACTCTCTTCTCGACCCTCTTCAATCTGGTTTCCGCTCTTTACACTCTACTGAAACTGCCCTCACTAAAGTCTCTAACGATTTACTAACTGCTAAATCTAATGGTCACTACTCCATGCTAATTCTCTTGGATCTCTCCGCAGCATTCGACACTGTGGACCATCAGCTCCTCCTCACTATGCTCAGCTCCATCGGCCTCAAGGACACTGTTCTCTCCTAGTTCTCCTCCTATCTCTCTGACTGTTCCTTCACTGTATCTTTTGCTGGTTCCTCCTCCTCTCATCTTCCCCTTACTGTCGGGTTCCTTAAGGATCTGTCCTAGGCCCCACCTCTTCTCCTTGTATACCGCCCCTATTGGACAAACAATCATTAGATTTGGTTTCCAGTACCATCTCTATGCTGATGACACCCAATTATACACTTCTTCTCCCAATATCACGCCTGCCTTTTTAGAAAAGACCAGTGATTGCCTTACCGCTGTCTCTAACATCATGTCATCCCTCTATCTCAAACTGAACCTGTCAAAAACGGAACTCCTCGTGTTTCCTCCCTCTACTAACCTACCTTTGCCCGACATTGCCATCTCCGTGTGTGGCTCCACCATTACTCCCCAGCAACATGCCCGCTGTCTTGGGGTCATACTAGATTCCAAGCTTCCATTCACCCCTCACATCCAGTCACTTGCTCGCTCTTGTTATCTGCACCTCAAAAACATCTCTAGAATTCGACCTTTTCTTACTTTCGACTCTGCAAAAACCCTTACTGTTTCTCTTATTCATTCTCATTTGGACTGTTGTAACTCTCTACTAATCGGTCTCCCTCTTACCAAACTCTCCCCTCTCCAATCTGTCTTGAATGCTGCCTCCAGGATCATATTCCTCATCAATCGTTATACTGATGCCTTTACCTTGTGACAATCATTACACTGGTTACCCATCCATTACAGAATCCAGTACAAACTTATTACCCTCACCCGCAAAGCACTCCATGGGTCAGCACCACTCTACATATCTTCCCTCATCTCAGTCTACCACCCTACCCGTGCCCTCCGTTCTGCTAATGACCTGAGGTTAGCATCCTCAAAAATCAGAACCTCCCACTCCCGTCTCCAAGACTTTTCACGTGCTGCGCCAATTCTTTGGAATGCACTACCCAGGTTAATATGATTAATCTCCAATCCCCACAGTTTTAAGTGTGCCGTAAAAACGCATTTGTTCAGATTGCCCTACCGCCTCAACGCATTAACCTAACTATCCCTCTTGGCCCATTCAAATTTTTTTTTTGCCATAATCAGGTACCTCGTATTATGTTCTCACCCGCTTTATGCATTTAATAGTCCTCTGTGTCTGTACTGTTACATACTTTGGCTGTTATCTGGTTCATGCAGAATTACATGAACACCCAATTCTTACACTATAGCTGGTCCGAACAATGAAAGCAATTGTTACCATTTACCTTTCGTGTCTCCCCTTCTTCCTCACAGATTGTAAGCTTGCGAGCAGGGCCCTCATTCCTCTTGGTATCTACTTTGATCTGTGTTATGCTGTAATGTCTATTGTCTGTACAAGTCCCCTCTATAATGTAAAGTGCTGCGGAATATGTTGGCGCTATAGAAATAAAATTATTAATATTATTATTAAAAGAGGTCTGGATACACGTGATCAGAGCATTATACTGCCTCTGCACAAATCCCTGGTTAGACCGCATATGGAGTACTGTGTACAGTTTTGGGCACCGATGTTCAGGAAGGATATAATGGAACTATAGCGAGTGCAAAGGAGGGCAACAAAATTAATAAAGGGGATGGGGGAACTACAATACCCAGAGAGATTAGCAAAATTAGGATTATTTAGTCTAGAAAAAAGACGACTGAGGGGCGATCTAATAACCATGTATAAATATATAAGGGGACAATACTAATATCTCTCGAAGGATCTGTTTATACCAAGGAAGGTGACGGTCACAAAGGGACATTCTCTGCATCTGGAGGAGAGAAGGTTTTTCCACCAGTATAGAAGAGGATTCTTTACTGTTCCTTTCCTGAGGAGGTGGTGATGGCGAACTCAGTCGAGGGGTTCAAGAGAGGCCTAGATGTTTTCCTGGCGCGTAACAATATTGTATCTTACAGTTATTAGGTTCTTTAGAAGGACTTAGATCTGGGGATTTATTCTGACGGAATATAGGCTGAACTGGATGGACAAATGTCTTCTTTCGGCCTTGCTAACTATGCTACTATGTTACATAAGGTAGTCCAAAATAGGAAGAGTTGGACCAGGTGCTAATAAGCAGGGAATCGATGTCTGTCCACAGGAATGCAAGGTCTCCACCCCAGATGACACAGTTAATGCTTGAGTGTGTCATTTTTTTGTTTGCAAGCATCACAGCCGGAGCTCTTTGTAGGACAGGTCTGTGTGAGATTGAACACAGGCAAGAGCTAGAAAAGCATAGCCACTGACACACCCAGAAGTTATATGGGGGTGCAGTCAACCACGGCAACAAATTTTTATACAGACTGCAAATTGAAGGATAACGTTTGAGTTATTTTTGTAAGTTGAAAAAATAAAGACTTTTAAGTTGGTCTAACGTTGGTCACTGCCTCATTACCGCACTGTCTTATAAGCCATTGCCTTATACTATATTTGTACAGCGGCATTCATTTATGAATACATTTTCACCCCACAATCTGAATCTTTTTGCCAGACTGAAATTTTACATTATTTGAGAATGCTGATGGCTCCAGGTTCCCACCTCTATTACGACTGTAGTCTCAAAAACAAAAGGACATGATTTCCTTAGTATAGTATTTTCTCAATAGTGTTCCTCCTCTGATTCTAAAGGCACTGCCACACTTAGCGATCGCACCAGCGATCACGACAACGACACGACCTGGCGAGATCGTTAGTGCGATCGCTATGTGATCGCTAGTTAGATTCCAAACACATCTCATCAGCGATCTGTATAACGACCTCTGCGGTCGTTGGGAAAACCTAGTCCCACCTGCGACGCTGGTGAATTCGTTCATAAAGGGTGTCACACTCAGCGATTCAGGCTCACCAGCGGGACACCAACGACCAAAAACCGGCTCAGAACGTTCATAAGCGATCAGCGACATCTCAGCAGAGGCCACATCGCTGCTACATGTCACACACAGCTAAGTCGCTAACGAGATTGCTACTGCGTCATAAATGGTGAGCAGTAGCGATCTCATTAGCGATCTCGCTAGGGATCTCGCTTAGTGTGGCATACCCTTAAGCTACAGTTCATGATGTAGTGAAAGCAAGACCTTTGGATCCATATGGCCCTACAAATGTGGCAGAGTTGCTGTACAATTAACTCATAAGAAAGTTAAGTAGTTAATTTGGTTAAGATGCCTGTTAAGATCCTCCTTAAGGCCTCCTACGTCCCATAAGGTATAAGTTTCTCATGTCCTTTCCTTTGTGTTCCCAGGTTGAAGCTTCTCACCTTCATGTTTCTGGAAATGTCCTTGGTGGTTAGCTATAGTACTCAATAACACACTCAATGTCAATTAACAAAGGCTAATAAGCCATATAAATTAAAACATCAAGTAAATGTTTTGTCTATAACTTATTGTAAATGGAACTGGGACAATTATATGGGACAATCTGAATTTTCACACATCCAGTTTCACACATCTAACTGTTATGGTCTGAGCATAGAGAGCAGTGTCCAGGCTGACCAAAATGCAACAGCCTCATAAGCATATATGAAGCTCTTGCATTTGGATCAGGAGCCCCATGGCTGTTCCAGACATGTCCTTACTCAAATCATGAAAGTTGGATGTGTGAAATCTGTCTCAGATTCTTGACTTTTTTAAATTATGTTTACAATGTGATTCTACTTTTTTTTATCAAATGGGGTTGTCCACTACTCGGACAACCCCTTGTTCGCCCCTTAGAAAATAATACATATTCTCACCTACAATGCAGGTGCAATTCCAAAGGTGTAGGCACTAGTTATCCTGGGCTCACATGACATAACAATCAGCTTCACTGTCCCCTCCTTTGGACAAATCAGACATCTGTAGGAAGTGAAAGAGTAGACGTAGTTCTGACTTACTCCAGATGTCAGTTATATAGAAAAATGACTTCACTTACAATCAGCAGCTGGAATATTCAGGGTCTCAACACCTCGACCTTTGGATGTAAAACAAATGACCCGGACTTTATACAAAGACTGAAAAATATAGACATCCAGATCCTCCTGGAAACATGGACCAGAGCCGAAAACGAATCCCTGGCGCCCATCGGATACAGGGAAATCTCTGTCCCTGCCCTGAAAAATAAAAACATCAAACAGGGCCGGAGCTCAGGAGGAATACTGATCTGGTATAAAGACGAGCTCCACCAATACATCAAACCGGTGAAGAGAGGAAGCAGCCACATATGGATCAGGATCAGCAGCTCCATCCTCACCTCTCAGTCTGATGTCCACCTCTGCGCCACCTATATACCACCGCCAGAGTCCCCCTACTTCAATCCAGAGAGCTTCGAGATCTTACAAAGAGAAGCCGCCCACTATCAGGCCCTGGGCAAAGTTCTCATCTTTGGAGACCTCAACGCAAGAACAGGGAGAGAAAACGACTTCCTGACCACGGATGGGAACATCTACATATTTGGAGCAGAGAATGACGGCCAAGACTCAGTACACACAGAGAGAAACAGCTATGACAGTACAGTCAACAAAAGTGGTAAAAAGCTCCTGAACGTATGTAGAAGTTTAGGACTTCATATCCTTAATGGACGTACCAAAGGAGACTCTTTAGGGAGGTATACACTAAACTCCCATGTAGGGAGGAGTGTAGTAGATTATGCCATTACAGACATGAGCCGGGCAAATATCAGCGCCTTCATAGTCACCCCACAAACGCACCTGTCAGACCACAGCCAACTTCTTCTGTACTTGAAATCTACAGAGAAACCACCCACTCAAAAGCCACAGCATAGCGGCCTCTTCAACCGGCCTCCATCATATAAATGGTCCAAAACGTCGGCACTAAAGTACAAAGAGGCTCTCAGCAGACCCGAAATACAGCGGATGCTCCACCACTTCTACAACCACGAGTACCAGCCTAACCCAAAGGGAGTGAGTCAAGCTACAAAAGACCTCAACAATATATTCTATGCAATGGCCAGACTGTCCGACCTTAAAAAAGTTGACTACAAGAGACCAAAAGAAAAACAGACCAACGGTTGGTTTGAAAGAGAATGTAAAGCCGTACGGAAGACCCTGAGAACAGCCTCAAACAAGAAACATAGAGACCCCAATCACCCTGGTCTGAGGGAAGCCTATGAAACCATACAAAGACAGTACAAAACCATCCTCAGGAGGAAGAAGCAGAGTTACATCTCTACCAAGCTTAACCAACTCCAAGATGCTCTTCAAGACAATTCCTTCTGGGAACTATGGAACCACATGGGCACAAAAGACAAGAAAAACAACATCCATATCCAAAATGGCAACATCTGGCTCCAGTACTTCAGAGACCTCTATAAAGACATCCCAAAGGAAGAACTAAACCAAGAACAGGAAAACATAATGGCAAAACTAAAAGCAATGGAGGAAAAAGTAAAAAATTTCCAAAACCCAGTGGATACACCTATTACATTACAGGAAGTAGCAGAGAGAATCTCTTCCATAAGATGTAGAAAAGCCGGTGGCCTGGATGGAATCCTACCAGAAATGCTGAAGTACAGCCCACCAGAAATACAGGCTGCAATGGTTAAACTCTTCAATATTGTGCTAAGTGCCAGCTACTTCCCTCGTACCTGGAACCAAGGCCTCATCACACCCATCCACAAGAATGGGGAAGGTATGACCCAGCCAACTACAGAGGCATATGTGTCAGCAGCAACCTGGGGAAACTGTTCAACAGCATCCTGAACAAGAGGATCCTCAGTTTCCTCACCGAACATAACGTCCTCAGCAAGAAGCCATGCCAAACCACCGCACCACTGACCACATCTATACCCTGCACAGCCTCATTCAGAGACACGTCCACAATACAAAGAACGGGAAGATATACGCCTGTTTCGTGGACTTTAAAAAGGCCTTTGATTCGGTGTGGCACCCGGGCTTATTCCTGAAACTGCTGGAGAGTGGAATAGGAGGAAAGACCTACGATGTTATCAAAAGCTCCTACACCGAGAACCTCTGCAGTGTGAGTGTGAACGGTAAAAGAACGGCTTATTTCCAGCAGAGCCGTGGAGTCAGACAAGGCTGCAGCCTAAGTCCAACGCTCTTCAACATTTACATCAACGAGCTGGCTACCGCTCTGAAATCTTCCACAGCACCAGGTCCCACCCTCCACGACACCCAGGTGAAATTCCTGCTGTAAGACACACTGGGAATACCAAATCTTAGAGAAATTCAGCTCCACCTGGGCACTACCGGTCAACCTAAAGAAAACCAACATCATGGTGTTCCAGAGGAGAAAGAGAAAATTAGACCAGCACCCTTCATTTGTCCTCAACAACTGCGCCCTTACAGGAACAGACAAATATACCTACCTGGGCCTAGAGATTCACCGGTCAGGAAGCTTCAAACAAGCCATAGAGACCCTGAAAGACAAGGCATGTAAAACCTTCTATGGCATCCGAAGGAAACTTTACCATCTGAAGCCACCAGTGAGGGTCTGGTTAAAAATCTTCGACTCGGTCATCGCCCCAATCCTCCTGTATGGCAGTGAAGTCTGGGGTCCTCACACCTACCCAGACTGGTCAAGATGGGATTCCAGCCCAACAGAAATATTCCACCTGGAATTCTGCAAGCACCTTCTCCAAGTCCATCGGAGCACCTCCAACAGTGCCTGCCGGGCCGAGCTGGGCAGATTCCCTCTACACCTAACGGTTCTAAAGAGGGCACTGTCATTCCGGGCTCACCTACGTAGGAGCAATCCAAGCTCCCATCACCATAAAGCCCTGACACACGTAGGTGAAACAGAAAAACTAGGACCCTCGGAACAGCTCACCCAAACCCAACCTGACCAGAACACCAATCACAACAACCTGACAAAAGCCGAAATCAGGAAGATGGTAGACGAAGGCCAGGAGAGGTATGTCAGTGACTGGAAGAACGACATCATCAGCTCCAGAAACTGACCATGTACCGGAGTCTACAGAGAGACTACAGTCTGGCCCCATACCTGGAGAAACTCCCGGACCCCAGAGACCGCCAGATCCTGAGCCGGTATAGACTCAGCGCTCACAGTCTGGCCATCGAATCCGGCCGACACAGGCAGAGCTACAAGCCCAGGGAGGAAAGACTATGCCAACACTGTGACCAGGAGGCCATAGAGGACGAAACCCACTTCCTGCTACACTGCTCCAAATACTCAGCAGTGAGGGACACTCACTTCAGGAGACTCTCACATCTCTTCCCGGATTTCATCACCATGAAGGAGGAAGAGAAAACACATATCTTGCTGGGGGAAGAAGAGAGAGCAGCGGAGATAGCAGCGCGGTATGTGAGCGAATGTCATAGACTGCGAGAAAGAGAACTATGATATGCCATGGACTTCTATAGCCCCCACCCCGGATCTGCCTGTCATGTGTGCATCGCCACGAAGATCGTCGCGGTTGCACATTCTGACTTCTCACAGCTGAGTTGCTGTTTCTTTGTGTTTGGCAGTTAGGGAGTTAATTCTGTCTGTGCTCAGTTCTGGGACTGGGTGCAGTTTCTCCCGGCTGCAATTAATTATTTGTTGATTGGTTTCCTTTAAATCTCTGGTTGTCTGTGTTGGGAGTTGCCAGTGAAATTCTTCATGCAGACCACAGATAGGATTGTATCTGTATAGACTTAAGTTAAAGAGCTCCTTAGTTGTTTTAAGCTCACCTTGCTTAGAGTTTAATATCCCAGATCATTTATGTTCCTTCTGTGTTTGAGTGTGTATGCAAGTCTGTGTTTTCTCCAGTCTGTCTTATATGTCTAATCTGTGTATTTAGCAGAGATCAGCCCATATCCCTTTGGTGGTAATCAGAATCCTTCTTAGGACTGATTACAGGGTTCAGGGACTGATAGGAGACAGGGTTAGGCTGGAGACTTGGACCTCTGAACCATTATCAGTACCTCCAAGGTGAGGGATTAGTTAGGACCCCAGTTTAGGGTCAGGTTAGACCCCCGGTCCTCCTCTTTCCTGTGACAGTGTATCAAGTCCTCAAGATTAACCCTGAGTTCAACGGATATCGTGTCAGGTAAATCTATTCTATATTTA
>JARQOD010000003.1:266876510-266904915 GCA_033576555.1 Oophaga sylvatica | reverse complement strand
AAAGGTGCAAAAAAATGCTGTTAAAATAAAAAAATATTAAAGTTCAAATCACCCCCCCATTCACAATAAAGAAAAAAAATACTCATTTTGATATCGCCGCGTTCAGAATTGCCCAATCTATCAATATATAAAAAGAATCCGATCAGTAAACAGTGTAATGAGAAAAAAGTCAAAATGCCAGTGAATGATCAGCCATTACATATTGAACACCCACGTTGGCTCTAGCAGCCATCTTGTGCAAAGTTAGAAACTAACTGATTTTGCTTCTAAAAAGCTAATAAGACATACTTCTGAAAGCCTTAGCCAGATTGGAGACACAAGATGAGATTATAGCCATTAGCAGGTATAGTAGACATACACACAGGTTTAATTGGATCAGCTGCAAGGCAATGAGATAATAGAAAAATGGTAACATGGTAATAAGTGCATTTGTTATAGCGATAGTGATATTGGAAAATAGACCTGTGATGTGACTACTGACAATAGCTAAGAACATGGAGTATGATGTTATCATGTGTACGCCCTTTTGCTGCAATATGCTTTCTTTGTCTTAAACATGTATAAAAAGCCCCTGTTCCTGTTGTTTGGGGCCATAACATCGCCATTCTGCTGCCAGGCTAGACCATCGCCCGGCTATGGCCAAACCATCGCCTGATGTCCCAGCGTCACTTTGTTTGTCTGGACTCCTGTTCATGTCTGCATGCTTTGTCTCACTAATTTTCCATGAAACTGTTCTGATGCAAAATCTCCGAATAAACTTCAGTCTCAGCTTGATACGAGGATTATCTACATATTTTTCCCAGCTCTTCCAGCTCTTAGTAAGGACTTTCTTACAGTCAGAATTAAGTTTTTTTTATCGCTGTAACATTGCATTAAAATGCAATAAGGGGTGATCAAAAGATTGTATTTGCAGCAAAATGGTATGAATAAAAACGTCAGCTCGGCACGCAAAAAAATGCCCTCACCCAGCTCCATATCATGAAAAATGGAGATGCTACAGGTCTCGAAATATGGACTTTTTTTTTTTAGAAACCTTTTGGATGTTTTTTTTTCACCACTTAAATAAAAAAGAACCTATACAACTTTGGTATTTATAAACTCATAATGGCAGGTCAGTTTTAACATTTAATGAACATGGTAAAAATAGCAAAAGAAAAAACAATTGTGGAATTGCACTTGTTTTGCAATTTCACCGCACTTTGAATTTTATTTTTTTTCCTGCTTTCCAGTACACTATATGGCCAATCCAATGGTGTCGTTCAAAAGTACAACTTGTCCCGCAAAAAACAAGCCCTAACTTGGCCATATTGACGAAAAAATAAAGTTATGGCTCTGGGAAAAAGGGGAGCGAAAAACGGAAACTCAAAAACAGAAAAACCCAAGGTGGTGAAATGGTTAATATGTAGCTGCCTTTCTCAATGGACCAAAGGTATTTGGACAAGTATCTCAAAAGCTCTTTAAATGGCTGCATGGGCTATTCTCTCATTAATCCATCATCAGTTAAGCAGGTAAAAAGTCTGGAGCTGATTCCAGGTGTGGAACTTGCATTTGGAAGCTGTTGTTGTGAACCTACAACATGTTGTCACAGGAGCTTTCACTGGAAGAGAAATAGACCATCATTAGGCTGAAAAAAGAAATCCACCAATGAGGTAGCAGAAAGTGGCCAAATCAACATCTAGTTACATTCTACAAAAAAAGTAATGTGCTCACTAGTGAGCTTAAAACTCACAAAAGCCCGAACATCAGTGGAAGACAACAGTAGTTGATGATCTCCAATTCTATCCATGATGAAGAAAAACCCCTCCACAGCACCCACCCATGTGAAGAACACTCTCCAGGAAGTAGGTGTTTCAGTATCTAAGTCTACCATAAAGAGAAGACTTCATGAGAACAAATACAGAGGGTTCACCACAAAATGCAAGCCATTAATCAGCCTTAAAAATAGGCCAGAATAAACTTTCCCAAAAACATCTAAAGTCAGCCCACTTCTCCAAAAGCATTCTTTGGACAGATTAAACTATGATCAACCTGTGTCAGAATGATGGGAAGAAGAAGAAAGTATGGAGAAGGCCTGGAACTGCTCATGATCCAAAGCACACTGCATCTGGTGTAAAACATGGTGATGACATGGGCACACATCGCTTCCTACGGCACTGGGTCACTTAGTGATTATTGATGTTGTGACAGAAGCAGCCGAATGAATTCTGAAGTGTATAGGACTATAATTTATTTTCAGCTTTAACCAAATGCAGCAAGGTTGATTGGACGTCACTTCACAATACAGATGGACAAAGACCCAAAACATACTGTGAAAGAAACACAGGAGGCTTTTAAGGAAAAGTACTATGACTCTGCCATTGCAGATTGTTATTCACCATCTCTCGACCCCATCGAGCATGCATTTCACATACTTGAGACAAAATGTTAATGCTGAAAGACCCACAAACAAGCAACAACAGAAGTCAGCAACAGTAAGGGCCTGGCAAAGTGTGTAGCCCTGGTATTTAAGGTACACCGTACCAGGAGGATGAGTGGAGAGGTAATGGTTAAGGGCTCTACATGACATCACATACACTTAGACACACCCACAGGGAGTGTTCAGAGTCATTCAGCAGTCTTGCCTGGACCTGTGAGGAGGAAGGAGCAGAGTCTAGCTCGGGTGGCTCAGAACTGAGTGATCCCACTGTTGTGCAGTTCAGTGAAGTGGAGGCCAGTAAAGGTGAGCGAGATTACCTCAGCCTGGTCAGAGCTGTGCCCCACTGATAGACGGACTGAGACAGCTATTGAGAGTGTGAGCAAGTCGAAAGGCACAGTGGAGGGAATTGAGAAGTGCTTTAGGATTGAAGTATCCCGCACATTGTCACCGGTCACTGGAGACCGAAGCACCACTATAGCTTCACGCATGGTGGTAGAAAACCCAGAGGCTTACTGGACCTTAGGTAACAGCAAGCAGCCCTTGAAGTGTCAGTACGTAATAGGGGTCAGGTGGAATAGGAACTTTGAGCTAGGCCAAGCATATAAGAACCTAGTTTCATCACCGGAAGGCTCCACCACAAAACTGACCGGGCAGTACAGCTTGGAGAAGCTGGAGTTTATAGAGGGAACTACGCTTTATGCTGGTTGGACTCATCATCATTTTGAGAGTAAAGGAGGCCCCTGCCTTGCTCAACCATTGCCTCAAAACTCATCCTCCATCAACCCCATCAGCCTCCCTGGGACCTGCCGTACCATCTAACAAGTAAAAAGGTATGGAAAGACGCTGACGGTGTGAGACTGAGTTATTTAATTGAATGCCTGCACAACCCCACCATAACCATCGACCTGAGGGAAGAGTCCCACCTGTAGGGGACCCGACATCTAGCTGCCTCACCATCCCCTCAGAGATCTACAGCAGCGCTGGTACAAATTACCAGAGACTACAGGTGGCGTCACGAACTGTAAATACATCTATCCCCTGTAAATATTCCCCCAACATACGCCAGACCGCCAGGGCCACAGACCGAGCCACCGCTACTTGTGACATCCCCATAGACTTCCATGGGCTCGGCTCTGAGTACCCCATTGCCCTGGTAACCCACAATTGTGGTGGCGGGTCGACACAAAACTTTGGCGTCACGAACAGGATCCGAAACTCGCAAAACTGCGAGCCCTGTGTGCCTGTGGAGTTGTTTTTGTGAAAAAGGACTGTCTGTGCTTTTGGCGCCAAATACCGCCATATTTGCCGCCAGATTCACGCCCTAAGGCGCTGGAGAAGAAGGTGGGCGTACCTGAAAGAGCGCGCAGAGTCTTGGACACGCCCCCAGCTCTGACTCATCGGCAGGTCCTGCGACAGGAAGTGGACGCTCTGACATCAGAGCGCCTGCGACGAAGGTCCTGTTCCCACTGCTGTGCCTGTGAAGTAACAGCATCTGAAACCGGTAGGCTCCGTTTAACCAAGGGGGCGCTAAGATGTCTCAACAACCGGCTGACAGTGCGGCCCCGGCCGGAGGCCCCAATCCCACACCGCCTGGTATTGTAGCGCCAGATGGGGGTGCAGGTCCAGCACCCAGTCCGGTAGTCCCGATCATGCCACTAACGCTCCCATATATGCCTGGGGCGAAATGGCTTCCCCAGTACAGCGGTGAGCCAGGCACATTAGCAGGCTTCAAGCGGAAGTTATGCAGCATCCTAGAAATGTACTCCATGCCTGAGAGACAAAAAGCTGCTGTGCTAATAGGGCAGCTAACTGGCGCTGCTGAAAGGGAAGTGGAGACTTGGGATACCGTTGATCAGGAGTCGGTACCTGCGATCTTCCTTAAGCTGCATGCCATATTTGAGGACCACACAGAAACGGATCTCCGGATGGCCTTCTATCACTGTTCACAACAGCCAGGTGACAGCATCCGGGACTACGCTTGCCGACTACAAGGAGCCCTGAGAGCTCTTAAGCAGGTTAATAATTTAAATGCTATCGATGAGAATAAAATGCTGAAAGAACAATTTATCCAGGGATTGAGATCCCAAGAGGAACGCAGAACTGTAAACTGGTGGTCCTTAGATCATCCGGATGCTACCTTTGATGCCCTAAAAGACATGGCAATAAAAGGGCTGCGGCCCCTGGGCAAACCTGAGGTGGCAACCCAACATCATCAGGGTGAAGTCACTCTGGAACCGGCAGTAACCCCCTGTTCCCCGTTAGTGGCCGAAACCAAAACGCAGGTGACACCTCCCAGTGAATTGGATTGTCTGCGCTCAGAGGTGCGCCAGCTGACTAAAAATCTGGCTGCTGTAATGAGTGCCCTGCAGCTGCGGAAAGAGGAGGAAGGGAAGATCTTGTTAGCTGACTGCCCAGAAGACGTCCCGTGGATGCACCGGAGAAGAAAGAAGACGTCGCCCCCCCCGGAGGAGGACAACGCCACCCCCAGGAGCGACCTCTGATCAACACCCTCCTCGTCGAGAGATCATCTGTTATCGATGCAACCGGAAAGGTCATATGTCTCCACAGTGTCCTTTAAACGGGCAGAACCTGGGTCCAAGGGCCAACACCCAGGAGAATACCCGTCAGGCCCCTTAGACTGGAACCGCAGGTATGTGGGTGGGCGACCCTACCTGTCCATCATCTTAGATGGTATTGCAGTTCCGGCATTGTTAGACACTGGGTCCCAAGTGACCCTAATACCTGATGCCCTATATACTAAGTACTGGTCAATGGACAGTCTTAATCCCCCGAGCCCTGACTTTACCGTATATGCTTCTAATGGTCTTCCTGTAGAAGTACTCGGGACAAAATGTGTAGATGTAAAGGTGGGCAGAGAGGAGTTGAAAGACCAGGGGCTTTTGGTAGTAAAGACTGCAAATGAGGAGAACGGGTTAAATATAATTTTGGGTACTAACATTATCGGTAATTGTTTGGGAGAAGTTGTGTTCTTGCTCCAACAGCTCGCTGAGATTGCCCGACCAAGGCAGAAAGGAGTAATCCAAAGAGAGATCCGAGCCCTGGTGTGTCAGCAGCAAGCGAAGCTTACAGATGGCGAAATTGGTAATGTACGGGTCACTGACTCAGATCCTATTGTGATACCCCAATGAGTGAAATGATTATCTGGTGCAGGGCAGCCATAGGTCTGAGAGGACAGAATTACCAAGCTGTAGTAGAACCCCACCATTCAGAACATAGACCTACACTTATGACTGCTAGGGGAGTAGTAGAAGTGGTGAATGGAAGAGTACCGGTACGGCTTCTCAATTGGGGAGATGATGAGGTAAACTTACCCCGTTATGCAACCATTGCTAAACTACATGCTGTCGACAATAATTCTATTCTTCCGGCTGAGTCCTTAGACTCCTGTCAAATAGCGGAGGACAATGACCCAGCAACTCAGGTGGCGGAATGGTGTCAGCAGCTCCATGTTGGGACGGACACCACTCCCGCTCACCAGAAGCAAGGGGTATTACGGGTGGTACAAGAGTACGCCCAAGTGTTTAGCAAGCACCCACTTGATTTTGGGGTAATTAAGGGAGTCCAACATCATATCCCTACAGGCAGTCATCCTCCCATCAAGGAGCGGTACAGGCCTATACCCCCAGCCCATTATCAGAAGGCTAAAGAAATGTTGCATGATATGAAGAAAGCCGGGTGATAAGGGATAGTTGTAGCCCCTGGGCAGCCCCTCTAGTTCTGGTTAAAAAGAAAGATGCTAGTATGAGAATGTGTGTGGATTACAGGCAGGTGAACCGCATAACACACAAGGATGCATACCCGTTACCACGTATAGAGGAATCATTAGCTGCTCTGAAAACGGCTAACTACTTTTCTACCCTTGATCTGACTAGTGGTTACTGGCAAGTGGCTGTGGCTGAGGAGGATCGTGAGAAAACGGCTTTCACCACCCCAATGGGGCTCTGTGAGTTCGACAGAATGCCGTTTGGGCTCAGTAGTGCCCCAGGAACATTTCAGAGAGTGATGGAGAACTGCCTGGGACATCTCAATTTTGAAACCGTGCTGCTATACCTAGACGACGTCATGTGTATTCCAAGACTTATGAGGATCATCTGAAGCACCTGGCAGAAGTATTCGAGTCCCTGTCCAGGTACGGGATGAAATTAAAACCCTCAAAATGCCATCTACTCAAACAGAAGGTACAATACTTGGGGCACATCGTCAGTTCGGAAGGAGTAGCGCCGGACCCAGAGAAAGTCACTGCCATCCAGAAGTGGCCGGAGCCGAAGAACCTTAAGGAAGTGCGACAGTTCCTGGGACTAACGGGTTACTACAGGAGATTCGTGAAAGATTACACGAAGAAGGCAGCTCCTTTACAGGACCTCCTAGTAGGACAATCCCTAAAGAGCAGAAACCCTCCCTTTAATTGGGTAAAGAACAGGCTGAAGCATTCCAAAAGATGAAAGAGATCCTTACAGGTGATGAGATCTTAACCTATCCTGATTACAGCCAACCGTTCCTGTTGTACACCGACGCCAGTAATGAAGGTTTGGGAGCAGTTCTCAGTCAGAAGCAGAATGGCCAAGAAAAAGTCATCGCTTATGCCAGCAGAAAACTCAGGCCAACTGAAAGGAATCCGGAAAATTATAGCAGCTTCAAGCTGGAGTTTCTGGCGTTGGTCTGGGCCATTACTGAAAGATTTAAGCACTATCTGGCTTCCAACAAGTTCACTGCGTTTACAGATAACAACCCCTTAACGCACCTGGAAACCGCCAAGCTGGGTGCCATGGAGCAGCGATGGATGGCTCGGTTGTCCAATTACCAGTTTACTATCAAGTACCGGGCAGGTCGAAAGAATGCTAATGCTGACGCATTGTCTCGAATGCCGCATGACTCTGATACGGAAGAAGAATCGGACGACCTGGAAGAAATTGAGCTACCTGCGTTCCATCGAAATGGGGTAGTCCACGAGCATCGAGTCAACAGAAAGCAGTATGGTGCAACATTAAATCCTTTACCCCATCACAGCTGGAAAGAGACTCAGGACAGTGATCCAGTGGTCAGCCGCATCAAGGAGTTGTTAAGACAGGAAGGCTCCTCTTTGGAAAAGGATGCACCTATGTCAGCCAAGCTCTTGTGGAACGAGAAAAGCAGGTTGTTCCTATACCGTGAGAAGTTGTGCAGGAGATACGTCAACCCCAGAACCCATGAGATGGTCTGGCAAATCGTGGTCCCCAAGGCAGACGTCCCAATGGTGTTGGAAGCATACCACGATCAAGCAGGACACTTTGGCTGGAGAAAGCTGGAGACCCTGTTGAGATGCCGGTTCTACTGGGTAGGGATGCGCAGCTCCATTGAGAGGTGGTGTCGGAACTGTGGACCCTGTGGTCTCAGAAGGAAGGACTACGGTAGTCAGAAGGCACCCCTGCAACCTATCCGGACGACTCGCCCCCTGGAGATTGTGGCCCTGGACCACGTCAAACTGTCGCCAAGTAGATCTGGATACTCATACGCCCTGACCATGGTGGACCATTACTCCAGATTTCTGGTGGTTGTTCCAGTTAAGGATCAGACTGCAGTGATGGCCGCGAAAACCTTTCAAGCAAGCTTCTGCAGACCGCATGGGTATCCGGAGCAGGTATTAACCGATCAAGGACCTGCTTTCGAAGCTGATTTATTCAAGGAATTCTGTCATATGTACGGGTGCAAGAAAATTAGAACAACGCCATACCACCCTCAAACCAACGGTCTTTGCGAAAAAATGAACCATATTGTCCTTGAATTGTTGAGATCCATACCGTTGGAAGACAGAAATCGATGGCCGGACTTACTACCTGATTTGGTTGACTTGTATAACCATATACCTGTAAGTTCTACTAACTGCACTCCAGCCTATCTTATGAGAGCAAGGCCCGGAAGACTACCAATGGATTTAGAACTTGGAGTGGTAGAACCGGAGGCAGACGACACCATTGAAAACTGGGACATCAATCGGCAAGAGCAGTACAGACGAGTGCAAACCTGTGTAGAAGAAAGTCTCAACAAGGCACGGGAGAAACAGGAAGATATTTACAACAGAAATGCTCCTGCCAAGCCTTTGATGCCTGGAGAAGTGGTATTAAAAAGGAAAAGGAAAATGCACAAATTGGATAACCAGTGGGAACAAGAACCCTACGTTGTACAAGATTCTAAATATGACAACAGAAAAGTTTGTATCATCAGTAAGGACGGAGGAAGAACAACAACCACTGTGTCCAGAGACCATTTGAAATTGTGTCCAGAACCCTTAAAGCTTTGTGAAAAGAACCCTATCATCAATCAAGAGGAAGGAAAGGAAGAGGTCATACACACGGATCTGGGAGACTTCCCTGCGGATTGGCCCCGACTGGGAGATGCTGTAATAATTCCGGTGTTGCAGTTTTATCAGCCACAAGAGGAAGTTTTACCTCCAGTTGTGCCCGTGGTGCCAGTTGAGCCAGTTCTAGAGGTACCCATCCCAGCAACACCTCAACCTACGGAATCTCAAGAAGGATCATCAGAAGCAGCGCCCCATACTATGGGATCCCCTGGTGAAGCTGACTCACACCGCCCAGCCATCAGTACGCTTGCCAGATCCATAGAAAGATTGAGGCAGTTCTATAGTTTGCCGTTACGCAGTGCAGACAGATCACAACTTAATATACCTGAAGCTACTCCACGTAGATCAGAGCGAATCACAAAAGGGAAGATACCCATTCGATACCAGCAGTAATTATAACAAATGAATGTGAATATTGTAAAAAGTATATATATATATATGTGTGTCTTATAATGGACTGAGAGGCTGAGGACTGTGCCAGCCCAGAACTTATCTTGTAAATAGTTGCACTAAGGTGCCTTATAATGGTTTCACACGAAGCCTTGACTTACCTCTGAACATAAAACCCGTGTGGTGTGGCACTGAGTGAGGTCTGCATTCATATGTCCTGCAGCCCACCCAGGACCCACGTTGAAGGTTTGGTGCGGGTCCTTCACAAGAATCTTGCCGTTTATTATATGAACATGTCTATTTAATATTTTGTATTTTTCTATATTTAATGTTTTGTTTGCAACGTTCAAGAAATCCTTACCTCCCGGATGGGACGAGTTAATGTTAATGTTTAATGCATAAACAAAAATTGTCTCTTTGTATTTCACAGCCCGGGAGTGCTGTCGTTTACCATGGGGGAATGTGTAGCCCTGGTATTTAAGGTACACCGTACCAGGAGGATGAGTGGAGAGGTAATGGTTAAGGGCTCTACATGACATCACATACACTTAGACACACCCACAGGGAGTGTTCAGAGTCATTCAGCAGTCTTGCCTGGACCTGTGAGGAGGAAGGAGCAGAGTCTAGCTCGGGTGGCTCAGAACTGAGTGATCCCACTGTTGTGCAGTTCAGTGAAGTGGAGGCCAGTAAAGGTGAGCGAGATTACCTCAGCCTGGTCAGAGCTGTGCCCCACTGATAGACGGACTGAGACAGCTATTGAGAGTGTGAGCAAGTCGAAAGGCACAGTGGAGGGAATTGAGAAGTGCTTTAGGATTGAAGTATCCCGCACATTGTCACCGGTCACTGGAGACCGAGGCACCACTATAGCTTCACGCATGGTGGTAGAAAACCCAGAGGCTTACTGGACCTTAGGTAACAGCAAGCAGCCCTTGAAGTGTCAGTACGTAATAGGGGTCAGGTGGAATAGGAACTTTGAGCTAGGCCAAGCATATAAGAACCTAGTTTCATCACCGGAAGGCTCCACCACAAAACTGACCGGGCAGTACAGCTTGGAGAAGCTGGAGTTTATAGAGGGAACTACGCTTTATGCTGGTTGGACTCATCATCATTTTGAGAGTAAAGGAGGCCCCTGCCTTGCTCAACCATTGCCTCAAAACTCATCCTCCATCAACCCCATCAGCCTCCCTGGGACCTGCCGTACCATCTAACAAGTAAAAAGGTATGGAAAGACGCTGACGGTGTGAGACTGAGTTATTTAATTGAATGCCTGCACAACCCCACCATAACCATCGACCTGAGGGAAGAGTCCCACCTGTAGGGGACCCGACATCTAGCTGCCTCACCATCCCCTCAGAGATCTACAGCAGCGCTGGTACAAATTACCAGAGACTACAGGTGGCGTCATGAACTGTAAATACATCTATCCCCTGTAAATATTCCCCCAACATACGCCAGACCGCCAGGGCCACAGACCGAGCCACCGCTACTTGTGACATCCCCATAGACTTCCATGGGCTCGGCTCTGAGTACCCCATTGCCCTGGTAACCCACAATTGTGGTGGCGGGTCGACACAAAAGCATCACAAAGGAAGGAGAGCCAGTGTTTAGTGACGTCCAAGGCTTCCAGACTTCAGGCAGTCATTGCCTGGAAAGGATTATTTACGAAATTATTACAAATGAACATTTTATTTATGGTAAAGCTCATTTGTCCAATTACTTTTGAGCCCCTGAAATGAGGAGGCTTTGTAGAAAAATGGTTGTAATTTTCTAAACATTTCACAGATTATTTTTGTACCCCCTCCTCCTTTAAACCTAACTTTACTCTTACAATTGTATCTCAGTTGTTTTATTTTAAATAAAAAATAGTGGCATGGAGAGCTCAAATCACAAAGATTTGGTCACTGTCCAAATATTTATGGACCTAACTGGATATTGAACACAAAAAACATAATTAGGGGCAAAACAGGGAATGATGGTATCCTAACAGAGCTATAAACCTACTTGACAAACTGATTACTATGGTTAAAATTATTACAGGTGCTTCAAGTAAACACACACCTCTCCCTCAGAGGTCTGCACAGGTGTAGGAGGGCATCCCTGGTACAATAAATGCATGCTGTATGTATCACAGGAATGGTACACTGTGAGGATATCAGATCCAACAAGTGATCCACAAATAATGATAAAATATCTCTCGCTTTGACACTCTTTGTCAATTGTTTTGAAGCTTGTGTAATCGTAGTGCAGACTATGATGAGTTCATTACAAGGGTGGTCCACATTTAAATACTATATAGGCTTGCTGACCCTCCAGCGCAATCTCTCCACTATTCCCCAGGTCTTTATAGACATGGCTTTAATGTTGACATCGTAGCTGGTGGCAGCTTAAAAGAAGGGGTGTAAAGTGTTGACCTATGGGGTGGCGTTGGCAGTGACGGAGCGGGTCTTATAAGAGTATTGCCTGGCTGCGGCCCCGAGTAATTATAATTCCCTCACTGCAGCGTGCCCAATAGCCAGCACACATCCAAGTGACCAGTCTGGCGACTAATTATCCTAGGTGCAGTTCCCTGACTGACCTGAGGGTAAGGGGGGCGCCAGAGAGCTGCAAGTTCCAAAGGGGAAGTGGGATAATTATAAATCCCTGCAGTTTACTGGGTCGGACGGCAGCAGCCGTCGTGTGTGTGCGCGTTTTCATCACATTTGTGGCACGGAGGGATCACAAGCCGTGATACCCCGGGCTACCGTGTGGCGGACCGTGTGCTCGTGATGAAACTAATTATAATTACTCCGGGCCGCAGCCAGGCAATATTCTTATAAGACCCGCTCCGTCACTGCCAACGCCACCCCATAGGTCAACACTCTACCCCCCTTCTTTTAAGCTGCCACCAGCTACGATTTACTTAAGGAACAATTTATCAAGAGGGTCCGTAGCAACCCCAAAACAGTAGCGTAGTACTTCTGGCACGTGCAAATTCGTTTATAGAGCAGGAGAATCAAACTAATAATTTTATAGGTTTATTCCTTAAAAAACAGGCAGTGCTTATACAATATAAAAAAGATGTAACAAGCTGAGGCAATATAGTTATGTACAAGGCAGTCAGAAATAAAATAGGATTAAAGATGAAAATCACTCACATGGTAGTTATATCATTTACAGGCAAGCCAGGCTGGGGGAGGAGCCACACGTCATAGTTCATTTGCAGATCTCTTAGTCAAGACGTCACAGCAAGGAATCACTAAGGGGGGCTTAACTGCAAGACTTATACCTGTGGGCTGCTGACCTCACAAAAGGGGATGGTTTTTCTGGCCACCTCCCAGGGATAGAAGGATGGTTTGAAGCTCTGAAAAGTCATAAGGACCATAACTCAGCGGGGAACTCCAGCAGAATAATGGCAGACCTATCAATGATCTTACTTTGAAATAACTGTTCAAATGAGCCCAAACTTGGGTGAGCTAGCTCGTGGGGCATCCGAGAATTCCATTTCTCGGGTTCTGTTGGAGTTACGGGTTCACCAGTACCACGGGAACGATGCCTGTCAGCTCATGTTTCAGAACAGTGACTTTCGTGTTTCTGACGCAACTTCCCACCGTGGTATAAGCCAAAAGAATGAATCCTCATAATGGCTGCCATGGAGGGACAGCACATGTGAAGACAATAGGGACCCCCTGCGGTGAGGCGGGAAAACTCCAGCACTGGCAACTCAGGTTACACTACTTGTGTGCAGGCTGGGGGGTTGATGAGAAGCGTGAGAGGGAGGGGGGAACTTCGCTCTGTGGGCTGTCAGCAGCAAAAAAAAGATGAGGACTGTAGTTCTGCACAGCACAAGACATGGAGCTTCCAGTATCATCACACCTCCCCCCCTTTGAGGGCGCTACGGAGGCATGACCTGTCGGTAATCCAACATGCGCACCTCAGCGGGTTCGCCACGTCGTGATAACCCATCAGCATTCCCATGATCGCTGCCTTTCTTGTGTTGTACGGCAAAATCATACTGCTGTAGGGCAAGGCTCCAGCGTAGCAACCTACCATTGGTTCCGGACACTGTGTGCAGCCAGCTCAGAGGGTTGTGGTCGGTGACCACCTTGAAGGTGCGCCCGTACAGGTAGGGCTGCAAATGTTGCAGCGCCCAGACCATGGCCAGGCACTCCTTCTCTATGGTGGAGTATGCCACTTCCCTCGGCAGAAGTTTCCGGCTCAGGTACAACACGGGGTGCTCCTGGTTCCCCGAATCATCCTGGCTGAGTACAGCACCGAGGCCAAATTCGCTGGCGTCAGTCTGTACCAGGAATGGCCGACTGCTGTCGACGGCTTTCAACACTGGAGAGCTGCACAGGGCTGTTTTCAAAGCTCGGAATGCCACCTCACAGCCATCTGTCCAGCTGACTGTTTGGGGTAGACCGCCCTTGGTGAGGTCCGTCAAGGGTTTTGCAATGGCGCTATAGTTCGGTACGAAACGCCTATAGTACCCTGCAGTGCCCAGGAAGGACTTCACCTGCTTTTTGGTCCTGGGGGTGGGCCAGGACACGATCGCGTCCACTTTCTCGGGCTCTGGCCTCATGGAACCCCCGCCTACCCGGTGCCCCAGGTAGTGGACCTCCTCATGCCCATCTGGCATTTTCCCGGCTTGATGGTCAGACCTGCCTGGCGAATACGCTTGAGCACCTCCTGGAGATGCTGAAGGTGTTCCTCCCAGGTGGAACTGAAGACGGTTTGGACATACCTGTTCTCACCCACAAAGCTCTCCACACTGCAGCACCCCCCTACATCTCCTCCCTCATTTCTATCTATCGGCCTAACCGACTGCTGCGCTCTGCAAACAACTTTCGACTAACCTCTGCACTAATCCGTACCTCCCACTCCTGACTCCAAGACTTCTCCCGCACTGCGCCAATCCTCTGGAATGCTCTACCCCAAGAAATTAGGACTATCCACAATTTGCATGGTTTCAGGCGCTCCCTCAAAACACATCTGTTCAGAGCGGCCTATCACATTCACTAATCAGTCACTCTCTGTGTAAGTGTGTGTGTGTGTGTGTGTGTGTAGCTGTAAGGAAAAGGTTGTCGCCATTTTGTATAGGGCCTGTACCAGCCTCCATTTTGTCAGTTCACACAGCCACAGACTTTTAGCTACACATTGCCTATTAGCATATCCAGTACGACAGGTTTTGATGCCCACTAGGAATCAATAGGCCTTTACATGCTAATTAGTCTAGGCCAGTGACTGAATGAGATGTTCAGTCGTATGGTAAATAGCCCAAGCTCAGGCATTGTTTCCTGTTCCATATGAATTGCAGGCCAATTAATATGCGTGCTTCAAAGCAATGGGGATGGGCCTAGCAGGTCTAAAAAACTAGCCATGACCAGGCTGCTGGTCTCATTCCATTTCACACACAGAAGCCAAGAAGATGGTCTAGGAAAGACCAAGGGACTATTCAGGAACTGAAGAACTGTACCTGGGAATGGCAGAGCCAAGGCCTTCCCAAGACCATAATACCCGGTAATATTGATCCATAGCTTATACCTTTTAGCCTTGTACATTATTGTTGTATTTTTACTCTGACTGCCATTCCATTGTAATTACGTTGTATAGCTTTACTGTATATTTTTGTAATTATCTAGTGTGCCCTTAAGGCAAATTAAACCATAAAATTAATCTTGGGCTGATGCTTTTACTCTGATCACGAATCTTAGAATACCCAGTGGGTAGCAGGACACCTTCCCCAGCGGCCATTTGCTCTAGGTGCAGTTCTCTTACTGACCTGAGAGACAAAGGGGGGCGCCGGAAAGCTGTACCTGTGGAGTTACGTCCCATTGGTGACGTGGGAGGAAAGGGATCGTCCGTCACATTTGGTAGCGGCGGTGGTATCAGAAGCTGCGATACCCGGGCTACCGTGTGGCGGCCGGCTGAGTTCCTCACAGTAGCCCATTCACTATCTCCATCCATCCCTCACTCCCTTAAGATGGCTGGACCATCATTGTAAATGCACCATTGTATATACACACCTGTACTTTGTATCTCCCCCACCTCATTGTAGATTGTAAGCTCTCACGAGCAGGGCCGTCTTATTTTGCTTTAATTACTGTATTGTTAACGTTGTTACTTATGACTTGTGTTTTGAAACTGTTAAACTGTAAAGCGCTGCGGAATATGATGGCGCTATATAAATAAAGATTATTATTATTTATTATTATTATTATTATTATTGACATCCCATCTGCAGCATGTGCATTACAATGTACATGTGGCCAAACTTTTTAAGTAATTATTTGTGTCTATATTCAGTATAGAAGTGAACTGCAACTCAAGAACAGCCAAAACCCATTGTACGGAGCTGCAGAATTCCGTCTCTAGTCATTCTTCTCTTCTAGCTCGTAGCATCTAAAAACAGTTGATTGGTGAGGGTGAAGGACTCCCATTGATCTGATATTAAAGGGGTAATCCATGTTTTGTGGACACTTTTTTTGTTAAATGCATACAGTTGGGGCTAAAAATCGCTTTGGCAATCAGATTTCACAAAAAATGTTGAACCATTTGCCTTTTATGGCATCTGTTTTACACTATTGCTGGCCGCAGAATGAGGTAACTGGGTTGTCACATTATCTTTACAGTATCAGATGTGTTGGGGACATGATTCTGTGGTACTTGTTAGTCCATACAATGGTGGAGGAGCCTTTGATCAGACCTGTCCATCACTTCCTCCAACAGAAAAGCACTTTTCTCCTGTGAGGTTTTCAACTTAATATCTCAGCATTTCCATCAAATAGTAACAACAACAACAATGTTAATACACAAAAATAAATAAACTGCAGCACCACCTTTGTTGTCTTCAGTACATAGGCTATACCACTTATTCATTAAAAATGTGTATCAGAAGGCATGATGCTTCAAGTGCAGTAGGCAGAAATGTCTCTGCGGTCTCTTTTCATTGCACTTCTGGACATCATGGCCATATCCAGGGCTGCTACCAGGAATTTAAGGGCCCCATACTGGCAAAATTTTTGGGCCCTCTTGAGACTCTTCCCAGGCTCCACCCCAGCTCCACCTCCAACCCTCGAACGTTCCACAGTCGCACCGCCCACTAATAATTAAATTCGATTTCCGCACCACATCCTCATCAATCACACTTTATCAGTTCCCATCTAACACCAGATCACATACACAGCCAGCAGCTTTTGTTTTGGCCAAAAATATTTTTTTTAAGCCAACACTGCAAGGTAGACTCTTTTGACTGGGCCCTACTCTACTCTAACCTGTAAAAAATTTGTTAAAATATCCTGTACTCTTTTTAGGTGTATTTTTATTTATTTCTTTAAGGGAACGAGTCACATATTTTTTTAAAAGAATAATAATACCACATGCAAGGGACAAATACCGTCACACCATGACCAGATCACATATTGCCACCACATAGTGACCGACTAATACCACATACAAGGCACAAATACCACTACACTGTGACCAGACCACATACTACCACTACATAGTGACCGAATAATATCACATACAAGGCACAAATACCACCACACCATGACCTGACCACATATTACCAGGACATAACTACTGAATAATACCACATACAATTAACAAATACCGCCACACTATGACCAAACCATATATTACCATCACATACAAGGAACAAATACCGTCACACCATGACCAGACCACATATCATTATCATTAATCAAAAAAAACCCACAATGCTAATATTACCATAAGTATCATTATACACAGGAGCTCTGTACATAGAATGCAGTGTATAGTGTCAGTGTATAGGTAATACAGTAATCGCCGGTGACATTACGCACAGGATCTCTGTATATAGTGTCAGTGTACAGGTAATACAGTGATCACCAGTGACATTGTACACAGGAGCTCTGTATATATTGTCAAGGTACAGGTAATACAGTGATTACCAGTGACATTATACACAGGAGCTCTGTATATAGTATATAGTGTACAGGTAATAGTGATCACCAGTGACATTATACACAAAAGCGCTCTATATAGTGTCAATGTACAGATAATACAGTGACAGTATACATAGGAGCTCTGTATATAGTGTCAGTGTACAGGTAATACAGGTGTCATGGTTGTGGACAGGGTTACCTTCCCTGTCCTCTCAGGGTTAATTTTCTATGGCCTCCTTTTGGATTGGGGAGGGCTATGTATACCCGCCCCCTCTGGGGTTCCTTGTCAGTTATACATTCGTTCTTGGCTGTGTCTGACCACCTGGTGTGCTTGCATAACTGTTTTGTCTGATTGCCTCGGTCCGTTTTCTTGTTCTGTGTATTGCCTTGTGACTCTATTATTACTGTCTCTTCCCTCTGACCTCTTGGTTTGATTACTCTTACTTCTCACCCGTCTGCCCCATTTGTACTTTACTGCTATCTTCGGCTTTCTGACCCTTGGCTACATCCTGACCACTCTCTACGTCTCAAGCTTTTGCACCGCATTGACCTCCTGGCTTGACTTCGTCACGTTCTGACTACTCTCCGGCATCGTCGGTTACCGCCGTTCCTCTGTGCTTGACTCCGGCTACTCCCCCGGTGGTCATGTGCTTCAGGTCCATAAGTATTCAAATTGCGCTGTAAATAGAAATTTTGACATTGTGCAGACTTTTTGGTAATCTGGAGTTGCAGAGTGCCTACAGAACAGAAATTTGTATTGGTTATGAGTTTTAATAGGAGATCTACATAGGTAGTGGCTATATATAATTATATATACTGACCTCCTCACAGACAGGTCACCTGCTTCTGAAGCCATGGTCGATAGTCAAATCCTCGGTGACTGCAGGTACAGGTGACAAAATCTGTCGAATAAGACTGAACATGCAGACTCAATGCACAGATTAGAGCTAGTTTACACTTCTCTTTTGCTTCATGCTGAACACTTGTATGAAGGTTTTCATCGAAATCCCTGAAAAACAGAATCCAGATGGAGCCTCCGAGGGGCCGTACAGCATAACGGGGCTGATGAGTCACCACTTGGGACACTGCTCTCTACACCTGTGGTGTCTGGTTCTTTTAGGCAGACACATTGGCTTTTGAGATGGACACTAGAGATGGGAGAATCGATTTACAGGACTCTGGTCCATCGGCCAGGTCAGTAATCTGTGACAGCTGGACTGGAACTCTGCAAATCTCTTTACCTCTCGGAATTTTTGGTGGTTCTTTGGATTAGCTGGGCTTGCAGGATATCCTGTGTGCATCACATTGCATTAAAGATATCGCTCCAGACCATCTCATCAAAAGAAGATCCAGGAATGTGGTGCAGTAAGGGAATTCGTAGGCTTCCCGTCCAGTGGTCACAGATTATTCTCCTGCCTGACGGACAGGAGTCCTGTAAATCCATTCTCCCATCTCTAATGAACAGCGTCGGACCGGAGGTCAGATGGAGTCCAAATCTGTTCCATTAGGCGTCCGGTTTGAAGCCTGACGCCGTTTTCTGTTGACACTGTATGGGTATGACCTAACAAGTCAATCCAGAATGTGGAGAGCCGCTCACCATGTTATGTCTAATGCCCTCCTCAGACCAGACGCTAAGCTCCTCTCCTTATTACTGCGCTTCCCTCGGCTCCTTAGCGGTAGGGCTCGAGAGAAGCACAAGGACCGCTGCGTGGAGGGTGCGCAGTGGATCCCTCCTTTTCTCAATATTCTCCAGTAATATTACATTACAGCAAATACAACCTCAATATTACATGAATGGCAGCTGGGACCCCTCAGGGCCTCTGACTTGCTGGAACCACCACATTTATACCCCTGGTTATACTGTATGTGGGTCATTGGGATATGGGAAAATGCAGGGTTCGACAAACCCGGGCGCCAGGTCGCCAGTGGCGCCTAGAAAATCATGCCTGGCGCCCGGGTTTGTCGGGGCCCACTCGCCGTCGGGCACCCCGGCGCCCGTTAGCGGAGGAGAGCGGTGTCAGCGCCGCCACCTGCCCCGCCTGCTCAGGGCCCCGGCAGCGGCTGGCACAATACTTACCTCTCCCGTGCCTCCGCTGCTGCAGCTCCGGGCTCCAGGGGGCGCCGGCGCTTCCTCTCTCAGCAGCGCCGCTGAATGATGTCATCATTCAGCGGCCGGCTGTGGCAGAGAGCGCGGACGCCAGACAGGTGAGATGTGATGTGTGTGTCTGTCTGTCTGTCTGTGTGCATCAGTGTGTGTGTGTGTGTGTGTGTATATGAGTGCTTGTGTGCTGCATGTGTGATGGTGGTGGGAGGAGGGCAGTGATGATGGGGAGGCATTGATGATGGTGAGGCATTGATGATGATGGGGAGGCATTGATGATGATGGGGAGACATTGATGATGATGGGGAGACATTGAGTGATGATGGGGAGGCATTGAATGATGATGGGCAGGCGATGATGATGATGGGCAGGCATTGATGATGATGGGGAGGCAATGATGATGATGGGGAGGCATTATGATGATGGGGAGGCCATGATGATGATGGGGAGGAAATGATGATGAAATGAAAAAAAAAATTCTGGCTCCTAAATTTTTTGGCTGGCTCCTAGATTCTGAACAACTTTGTCGACCCCTGGGATAATGTATTGTATATACGTATTATTATATATTTTGGGCTATGCATGAGAATACGCAATAACCCCTCAATTCAGTGCCTGCATGAAAAAGTGGCACTAACACTAAGGTACCTGGCGACCCTGCCAACCTGAGAGCCATACTGCGCATGTGTAGTCCTTTTTTTTTTTTCCGGCCTGCTCTCTGAGCTTGCTATCTGCGCATGCTCCAGTCACACAGCGGCGTCCAGTTACTATAGGAACAAGGATCTGACATCACGCTCACTAAAAAGCTTGGAACTACATTTCCCATGATGCGCCACGGAGCCCGGAGCCAACGTCGGGCCTTTGTCAGGAGCACAGAGGACTGAGCGCCGTTTGCTCGGTAACCCAGGCCGTGAGTAGGAGGGGGGCTGCTGGTGCGGTACCGGCTGTCCTCGGAGGATGCGCTGTGCGTGGCGTCATTGTGTCCTACACATGACATGTGGTGATGTGGATGCCGCATTATAACACACACCCAGCCGCTTCAGAACCTCTTTGAGCAGCTGACGTTGGATCGTGAAATGGCCAATGTGTTATTGTGATGCCAGTCCGGAGCACCCTCGGTGTTAACCTTTTAAGTGCTGAACTGTCTTTTCTTCTTTTTCCTGTGGGTGTTATGGCGTCATCAGTCGGTCACATGACCTGCCCCCCTCTGCTGCTGTGAGCTGATGAAGGAGGAGACCATTTGGCCAGTAAGTGATTCCTGTTCTACAGGTACAGGGGGAGCGGTAAACTGGGGGTGGGCATGCCACACGTGCAGCTTATGGGGGCCGCTGCTGCACTGCACGGTGTCCATTATTGGGGTGCACTGTAGTTAGGACCACCGGAGATCTGCATGAGTACACCGCTGTCCTACAGAGAATGAATGGAGGAATAAAATGACCACCGCTCATCCAGACCCCATTCTTGGGATTGTTGGGACCCCCAGGAATCAGTACGTTTCTATCCCCTTTCTATGGCCGGTGATCCCCCTCTTACCTGGCACAATCCTTTATAGACAGCTTTTTCTTATCTTATTCATCGTTCATCCCCTTTAGTTTTTCACTTTTTTTTTTCTTTTAATCCACCGCATGGTTCCAGACTTTTATTTAGTGCCAATTTCTATGGTCTTTACCAAGGGGACCTGGCTCACTGGCTCCCATTAGGCCTCACTGCATTATTGCCCAGTGTGCACCATTCCCTTGGCACGAACTAGAGAGGCCGAAATATTTGGGAACGTGAGGCGGAGTAACACCTGCCCACTACTGACCTGGTGACAGCTCCTCACTCAGTAAGCCCCAGGCTGCCATCTTCATTCCGTCATTCATTTTTACACCCTGCTCCGGATGTTCTTGGACAGACAGATTTGTTCGCCAGTACTTAGTTTGGAGACAAAGCCATGTACGACGTTTAGCTTTAAAGGGAATCTGTCACCCCATTTTTGCGATATCAGATAAAGATATCACTGAATTGTGCGTCCCATAACTAATCTATAGGTACCTATCATATCTCCTGACACCCCAGTTTTCATGTCAAAATACATGCGGTCCAGTCCGATGGGCGGCGTTTATTCTCATTCCCCCACCAACCTCCTGTCTTGCCCTACGCACTTCTTTTCTTCCTTTCGCGTCCAGTTTCCACGCTTGTGCTTTGAAAAAGCCCCTTGTGAGTGCGCAGTGTGCTTTGCCCAACAGTGGGCAAAGCATAAAATCATTACTGCGCATGCGCAACTATTTTGCCTGACTTTCCTTGTCCCAGAAGTCATCCAAGGCGAACAGTCATTTACTGGACGCCGGAAATACTGTCACATGCACAGAACTGATTTTCTACTTTGGGCAAAGCACACTGCGCACGCGGGAGGGCACTTTTGACCGCGCAAGCGCGGAAACAGTGCGCCGTGTGTGATATTCACAGACGAAGATACGTGCAACAAGCCGAGGAGTGGGGGGATGCGAATATAAACGCCGCCCATCGGACCGGACAGCATGTATTTGCATACTGAAAAACGAACTTTACAAAGGTATTTTGACATGAAAACTGGGATAATTGAAGAAGAACAGCATACCAATCCGGGTGAAGATCAAGTCATATCTTTATTTTCTGTTGCCAAAATGCGAAGTTTCGACCTCCATAGGTCTTTTTCAAGCAATGCTTTATTCTGTAATATGTTGTCCCCTGGGTCCGGAGGACTGGAACGTGCATCCTCGGACTGTTGTTCTGTCGGCCAAATCTGGTTGCTTTATGAAAACTGGGATGTCAGGAGATATGATAGGTACCTATAGATTACTTATGGGACGCACTATTCAGTGATATCTTTTTCTGATATCGCAAAAATGGGGTGACAGGTTCCCTTTAACACAAGGGGTTTTGTAAAAGTGATGGCATTAAAGGGTTACTCCCATCTCATCCATTCATGACACTACTCTGTATGTCTATGGTCCGGCCAGAAACGGCTGAGCAGGCGGCGCTCTTTGTCCGTAACTTCCACGGAAGTGGCTGCCCACTTGACTGTTTCCAGAGGTCCCCGCTCTTGTGGCCGGAGCATAGAATCGGATACTCCTCTCTCAGCCATCAGATAGGGAATAACAACTCTCTATCTGTTTATCTCTATTGTCACATGCTCAGAAACAATTGAATAAATGACTTGTAAGAAATGTCATGGTCCCATGTGGACTGTTAGCTCATTATTTCATGAAAAATTAAAAGTATACTGAAAGTCCAGAGCCATCATTATTATCAGGTCTGACTACCGGAACGACAGCTGATCATCTGTTTGAAGACACTACGGTGCACCATTGCCTATGAATCGTGCTATTAAGGATCTTATGAGTGCAGCTAAAAGGTGAAAGAATTCATATATCCAAGTGTGTCGCGTCTCTGCCCACCTGACTGACAGCCGCAGCTTGTACTGAGCGGTGTGAGATTCCAGCAGGGAGGAGGGACATTGAGGAAACGTCACTCGGGCTAGGATGGTAGCAGAGATTGAATTGAACTTTCAGAAAGGATCGTACTGCCGCTCTGAAATGGATTATCAAAGTAAATACATCGGCCTCAGCAGATCTATGTGTGGAGTCTTGTGCCAAATCGTTTTTAAAAATAACAAAACAGGACTGGTGACCTTGGCAAACAAAAAGGTCTGATAGAAAATGGAAGAAAAAAAAGTGAATTTTTTTACAATATCTGCTTCTACCTTCCAAAAAAATAGAAAACTTCATCAAAATCTCATGTCTTCAAACTCCTAATCACTGCCACTTTCACTTAACTCATCCAGCGTACATTATTACCCCACTGTCTTATTTTGTAAGGAATCTTTAATATATGGTTTTTCTGTATGTGGCGTGCAGCCCTTTGTTACACTAATAGAGGTCATAAAAGTGTGCCCAAACACCTCCACGTTATAGCAGGTCCCAGGAGCGTACTATCCATAGCTGCTGATCACGCTGAATAGAATGGTGCCACAGGGTGCCGTCGGCTCCTTGTTTAACCGCTCGGACTGCGCGTCCATGAGTCAGCACAGCAGATGGGATGATATCACTTGATCGAGCTTGCTGTGTAGATCCTCAGTCCACATGCTGCTGGGGAACAGGACTAGATGAGTAGTTTTCTTTTTCCTATGTCTGTACTTCTGGGAGGCTGTGGGGACCCAGATACTCCCTATGTGGAGCAATTATACTGTGTTGGGGCCATCATACAGTGTGGAGGGATGTGGTCCATGATACTTTGTATAGAGTCTTGTGGTCCCTCTTATTGTGTGGGGGCATCAAAGTTGGGAGGAATGAAAGCCCACTTACTCCACCAAATTTTTGGCGGAGTAACATGCAAATGCAAATTTTTGGTGGGCCCAATTAGGTTTTTTACTATGGGGCCCCATGATTTCCATGTATGCCCCTGCCAGGTCCACAACCGAAGAAATACATAAAAGGGGAATAGTACGAATATAGGTATCTGAGGAAGAAATGATAGAGGGTGCGCAGGGCTGTGGAGTCGGTAAGCCAAACCTCTGACTCCTCAATTTCCATGACTCCGACTCCCTCATACCAGGGCTGTGGAGTCAGTAAGCCAAACCTCCGACTCCAACTCCTCAATTTCCATGACTCCGACTCCACCAAAATGGTCTCCGACTCCGATTCCACAGCCCTGCAGTAGAACGATAAGGTCTAACCAAAAGGTTTGGAAACTAAACATCTGTCATAAAGAGTAGTGAAGACAGAAGTGGATAAATTACCCAGATCTACCAGCCAGATCCCAGCTTTCATGTTTCTATGGGTTAGAAAATGAAAGAAAAGTAGTAATGTCATTGGTTACTCTTCACTACGACTTTTCCTTATGCATTCCAGATCTAGGGGATGAGAGCAGCACAAGAGGAAACATAATAGATCAAATAGTAAGGAAGAAAATGATATGAAGACTAGTGGACTTGTCTCATCTTAATTTTGTTTTATGTCATCAGGCACGTTGTCATCAACTCAGACTCGGGTCAGGCCTCGCTCCTGTGTGATATATGGAAGATGGAGATGGAAAAGAATCACATGATGGAGAGGATCTTGAGCCTTGTCTTGGAGATCGTCTATTTGCTTATCGAAGAGGTGAGATCTTGGGTGATTCTGAATCAAGTGAAGTTCCTACAAAAATTATGAGATTCTTCTATTACTTTGCACTCAGTTCGCCAGGCTCTAGTTATCCCCTTAACAGAACAGACAAATATGATCTTTAGAATTTTAATTTTTGCATCTTGGGAGCCTTAAAGTGAACCTGTCAGAAGGACTTTGCTAAGTAAACTGCAGGAATTGTCAGGTTGTCGCTGTTACACAGATTAAAATGATACCTGGGGTGAAGAAATCAGTCTTGTAGTTCTTGTGTAATTAGTGTTATAAGTTTTCAGCTAATGATATGCCTGTGTTCGGGGTGAGACTGTAGGCAGAGTCCCGCCCCCGAGCACGGGCATATCATTAGCTGAAAACTTATAACACTAATTACACAAGAACTACAAGACATATTTCTTCACCCCAGGTATCATTTTAATCTGTGTAAGAGCGACAACCTGACAATGCCTTTAGTTTACTTATCAGAATACTACTGACAGGTTCATTTTAACTTTCATTAATTTTTCTATGCTTGGAAATACGGCACTTCTGGTAACTTTGGTGCTCGGATAGGGCCCATACTAATAAATATCAGTATTAAGGGAATGCGGCACTCTTGGATGGATACTGAAAACAATATATTTATTTTGTGTTGTCTAATGACCTTCATGAAACAAACGCCAGATGAGATACAATACTGTATATTAAGAAACAAAATAAATAATACATTCATATAAAAAAGACGGGAGATAAAGTACCAAAGAGGGAAAAGATAAAGAGAACAAAGTCACAAAATGATAAAATGCGACTATACAAATACCTAGAAAGGCAATATCAAGAATTCATAAGTATGCATAAGCGTAATCTAAGCCCACAAAACTTTGAACGGCATGAACCAAAGGTTGTCACCAGTGTCGGTAGGTCACTCCTGGACCAGAGCACTTAGCCACTAGTTCGTGGTAGACCCGTCCTAATAGGGAATACTGTCCAGGAAGAACACAAGGACTCACCAGGTGCCTGACAGGGCCGTAGTACAGGGTGGGCCATGTATATGGATACACCTAAATGGAATGGGAATGGTTGGTGATATCAACTTCCTGTTTGTGGCACATTAGTATATGGGAGAGGGAAACAAAAGTTTGCCTCATCGTGAACATAATGTTCTGTGTAAACTGAGGGTCATGTTCCAATTTTTGTTTTGCCCATTCCGCAAATTCAACGGGCTGATCTGGCATCAGTTGAACATCCCTTTGGCGGATATTAGCTACTCACAATGGCCCCCTTACAAAATCCAGCTGCTGCAGCATCTCAACGAGAATGACTCAGATCGGCGCGCTGAAGTTGCAGAATGGGCAAAACAAAAATTGGAACAGGACCCTCAGTTTACACAGAACATTATGTTCAGTGATGAGGCAAACTTTTTTGGGTGGGCCATTTATATGGATACACCTAAATAACATGGGAATGGTGACAGTTTTCTTGCGTAGAGTGTCTTGCATTGAAATCTGCTGCAATGACCTGGGTACTGCATTCACCAGACATCAGCACAATTTCTGTCCGCTCCTCACGTGTTAACCTCTGCGACATGTCAATGGCTGTAAACAAAGAGAAACTTTTAAATGAAAGAATAATGAAAGAATAAAGTTACGTTAAAACCAAGCACACCATTGTTTTTCTTGTGAAATTCTCAGTAAGTTTGTGTCACATGACCCTCTTCCCATTGGAAAAATAAAGTTGGATCCAAAATAGCCGACTTCAAAATGGCCGCCATGATCACCACCCATCTTGAAAAGTTTCCCACTCCCAGATACTAATGTGCCACAAACAGGAAGTTAATATCACCAACCATTCCCATTTTATTTAGGTGTATCCATATACATGGCCCACCCTGTAGATTAAAGTGGGATAGAAGTTATTCCAGGAGTACAGCGACAACCGGCGCTCAGTAACATATTTGTGACTTTGATCTCTATCTTTTTCCTCTGTAGTACTTCATCTCCCCTTTTTATCAGTGTATTATTTCTGTTGTTACACAGTTTGCTATGATCATGTCTAGAGTCTCAGATGAGTCACACATCTACTAGTCGTGTCTTTTTATTTTATTCTCCCTTTTATACAGAATTGTATCCCTTTCAGTGTTTGGTTGATGAAGGTCATTTAGACTGAAAAGTCGCAATTTTTACACTGCAATGGGCGACATAAAATAAATATATTGGTTTTATTTCATTTTTGCACATGTTCCGGTTTACATACCTCATACAGTAGTTCTTTGAGATCTTTTAGTGATGTGTGATATAAATGTTTGTCATATGTGTGTAGGGAGTCCATGGAGTGGGCTCTGGATTTGGCCTCGCTCAGTATCAGTCCTGCTGGCTGTGTTTTACAGCTGACAGCGGCCTGAAATTGACAGGCCATATATGTGTGCAAAATACATGAAGTGCTATGGTTTAAATTTTTAGTGACAAGTTACAGCTCTGATCAATATGACAAATATGGAAAAATAGGGGCATATACTTTTCCACAGAATTTAATTTACTGTATGCCTCTACTGATGTATGTGTTGCACATCTGTGTATTCCTACTAAACAAACTTATCTAAACAACTTATACCTAAAGTTTCCTGCTGTTATTTCTATGGTTATTTTTCACCAGCTGCTGTTAAATCTTTCTTTGAACAGGATTATGTCATTGTGAAGAACTCCGGTGACAATGTGGTGTACAAGAGCAGCTCTCAGAGCCCCAAAATGGACCACGAAAAAGACTTGGAGAAGAAAGCCAATAGGGTGGTAGATCTCACCAGCAAGGTCCTGCAGCTTCTGACTGTAGAGGTGAGCACTATATAGTGAACATGGAAAACAGGCATAGTTCAGACATCAGTTTTTACGTACAAGAGGAAACAAGACAGGTCCAATTTCCATCAGTGTGCTGAATTTTTTATCAGTTTGGTCCATGTGTCCATTTTTCTCAAGCTTCTCCTAGCAAGCTATGAAAAACAAGCAGCACTGGCAGTCAAGTCAGATGGCATCAGAGTGCTGTCCAAGCTTTTCACAGACCTATAGACTTGTATTGGCGTGGTTGATTAGATCAAAATTAGACATGTTTTTTATATGCAAAGAAATGATGGACACGTGAGCAACTCAATAGACTACAATGAAATGTGTTGTATCCTTGAGAAATTCAGAAAAAGTGAGTTACAGTGGTGTTCAAAAGTCCTGCATAGGCGTGAAGAAAACTATATATTTCATACTTCTGCATCTCTACAGTGAAACTGGTGGAACATATGTTTTTGTAATCCCTCATTGTATGCCATACTCATTTTTGAATGTCCCAAGTGTATAAATTGTTATGGTATGCGCATTTTTGATAATTTTTTTTTACAGCATAACCATACCTACACCAGTACAGTGTGTAGAATGGTGAACAGGTTTCTAAGTTCATTAACTTCCAATGCAAGTTCACACAGACTTAAATTTTACTTTTTAAGATTTATTATTTTTTATTTAATTCAGAGTCCTGAAAAGGGCCTTTTGAGTGCATCTTTAGCTTCTAATACTTTATCGGTCAGCCTTTGCTCTTGAGCACCAACTTGCATCTCTGTGGCATTGAGTGAACAAGCTTCTGCAGATGTTCACGAGTGATGATGTGGTTCCAGGCCTGTATCAGAGACTCAATCAACTCTCTCTTGGTCCTTGGCTGTTTTTTAGATATCTCTATTGATACCTTGTGTTAAGGATGTCTATGTATTTTTTTGCATTAACCATACCCTCCACAATATGAAGCCTTCCAACACCATTGGCTGCCATATAGCCCAAGACCATTACTTTCATCGGATGTTTCACAGAGAAGCTCAAACACTCTGGCTTGTACTCTTCATGTGGAAACTGTTGTGAATGGACTTGAAATGAGTTCTGAGCAGAGGCTCCCTCTGGTGGTTACAAGCGGTACTGGACTGTCCAGTGAAGATTGTGAGGAGTGGGAATCAGGTGTTACTGACTGGTCTTATATAAGGGAGTCGCCTTCCCATCAGGGTTGCCGGTGATCAATTGTTCTGGTCTCAATCCTTGAGTCCTGTTTCCTTTGTAGCCTGCTGTGTCGTGTCTGCATCTCCTGCTAACA
>JARQOD010000003.1:266605413-266876410 GCA_033576555.1 Oophaga sylvatica | reverse complement strand
AGGTACACAGTGAACAGCTAAGCGAACATAGAACGTGATCATGCGCTAATGTCCTCGCGGGAGTCACCTGCAATCTATGGCGTCTGAACGCCAGGCCCTGAATACGGCAATCAAACTCCTCACCGGTTATGCCGGCAATCTAGGGCATCTAGGACACCGACCCTGACCAGCTAGCATACCAAACTCCTCACCGATTAAGTCGGTATTCTAGGGGCTTATTTCAGCCGGGCCCTAACCACACACACACACACACGCATGACCACACTGGCGCTAAGCATATAATGACTGATATTAGCGCATGGCGGCCCAGTCATGCCACCCTTTTATAGCAACAGCTACAGGACCTGCCAGAAACAAGGACTAATGAGAAACTGTTCCAAACACATGTAGTTTCATGACCTTCCTGGCAGACCAATAGGAGCTGCTGCAGTACCTGAACATCTGACCCCTGATCTCCAATGAGAGATCTTACCCTGGGCATGCTCAGAAGGGGAAATGCAGGACTTCATCCCAAAGACGTCTGCTCCAGTACTGGCTATAATAGCAGAACCAGGAGAGGCAGCAGCAAGTCTCTGCACAGTACTGGAATGGGCAAGACGCTGGGACCGATGTCTCTGCTGAGCAGGCTCCACTGCGGCCGGAGATGAATGGGGGACCGCAGCGGGACTGGTTCGAGACTCCCCTTGTGCAGCAGCGGGAACTCGAACCCTAACATTAGCTCCCTCCTAGGGCTCCCCCTTCTTTGGGCCTCGCTGCGCTCAAAGGCAGCGATGAGCTGCGGAGCGTGAACATGCTCGGCAGGCTCCCAGGACCTATCCTCAGGCCCATAACCCCTCCAATCCACCGAATAAAAATTTTTGCCTCGTACCACCTTGCACCCAACAATGGCGTTCACCTCATGATCGTCGGTAGATGAACCCGACGTCCCGGCAGATGAATCGGAAAACCGGGAAATGGCCACGGGTTTCAGGAGGGACACGTGAAAGGTGTCAGTGATACCAAGGCGAGGCGGAAGGGCTAGGCGGTAAACCACCGGGTTCACCTGCTCAAGAACTTTAAAGGGGCCCAAAAAGCGAGGTGCCAACTTGGTGGACTCTACACGTAGCCTGATGTTTCGGGCAGAAAGCCACACTAGGTCACCCGGAGCAAATGTAGGAGCGGGGCGCCGATGAGCATCGGCCGAAGACCTCATCCTCTTTGGAGGCCTGAATGGCATCCTGGGTGCGGTCCCAAATGTCCCGTGCCTCCACAGCCCAGTCTGCCACCCTGGAATCGGCGGAAGACACGGGCATGGGCACTGGTACCCGCGGATGCTGACCGTAGTTCAGGAGGAATGGGGTCTGTCCGGTGGAGTCAGCCACAGCATTATTTAGAGCGAACTCAGCCCACGGTAGCAAGATTGCCCAGTCATCCTGCCTGGCAGAGACAAAATGTCGCAAGTATGTGACCAAGGTCTGGTTGGCCCTCTCTACCAACCCATTCGTCTCGGGATGGTATGCAGAGGAGAGATTCAACTCAATGCTGAGTAAACGACACAGCTCTCTCCAGAACCGAGACGCAAATTGGGGACCTCGATCACTGACAATTTTGTCTGGCATACCGTGAAGGTGGAAAATATGCCTAATGAATAATGCTGCCAAGGCCCTTGCAGACGGTAACCGTGGTAACGGCACTAAGTGCACCATTTTGGAGAAGTGGTCGGTTATCACCCAGATGATGGTGCAGCCCCGAGACTTGGGTAAGCCCACCACAAAATCCATCCCGACCATCTCCCAAGGCCTGTCTGCCACCGGTAAAGGGAAAAGTAACTCCAGCTGGCCGTTGTCGAGGGGACTTATTCTTGGCACAGGAGACGCACGCCTGAACGTATTCCCTGACGTCACGGGCCATCTGCAGCCACCAGTATGTCCTCGCCAGCAACTCAGATGTCCTTTTTGTCCCAAAATGTCCACCCACCCTGGACAAATGTGCCCAAGAGAGTACTTCCGGTCGCAAATTGGTGGGCACAAAAGTCTTGCCCGGAGGCACAGACTCAAGCGAAACCGGAGCCACCTGTCAGGGACACCGCACTACACTTGCTCATTGAGCCAGTGCGTGTGTCCAGAGTGAACAAACTGTGCACAACGATACCTGTATAGTAGAACCGCAGCAGAGGAGACGTGTGTTTCTGAGGACACAGGACCTTCCGCACCATGTGGCTGCCAAGGGGCGGAGCCAGCCACACGTCTCTCAGAGCAGTATCAGGTAGAGAATGTTTCAGGCCGAAGGACCTGCAGGCACGTGACTGCCTGGGGGCGTGGCCTAAGCTCCAGAGATCTAGGAGGTAAAGGAAAACTCCTAGAAGGGTAACTACGAAATAAAGTTACCAAGGGGCATAGACAGAATGGATGGTCAGGATAGCCAGGTCATACACATAGAGGGCGACGAAGTACAAAAGGAGCAGGCAGAGAATAACCAGAACACAGCCAAGGGGTCATACACAGACAGAGCAACGCAGTACAAAAGGGACAGGCAAAACTCGTAACAGGGACACAGCCAAATCAGAACCAAGCAAGCATAAAATGTAGCACAGGCACAAAGCACTGGCACAAGCACAGGGTCAGACACACTCAGCCAAAGGTCAGAGTATAAACGACAAAGGCTGGCTTCACAGTGAGGCTATAAAAAGCCTCCCAGGACCCAGAAAGAGGCCAACCAAGTTAACCCCGCGACTACCTGATCCAAGAACCCAGTAAACCATGACAGTACCCCCTGTTATGTTACGGTAGCTGAGGAGTGCAGGTAAAAAAGGAAATACACCAGAGCAGTTGGAATCTATGAGATTGCAGTACCCTGACTAACCACCGCAACTAGAGGCAGCCGTGGAGCGTTCCTACGTTGGTCCTAGACGCCTCGTCACAGCCTGAGAAACTAACTACACCTAAAGAAAGAAATAGGAAAGCTATCTGCCCCGGAGCAGAACCCCAAAGATAATAGAAAGCCCCCAAACATGTAATGGCGGTTAGACAAGAGGAAATACTGACACAGAAAGAAAATAGTATGAGCAAACGCTGGGGCCCAAACTATCTAAATAGAAAAGGATAGGAAGGGTACTTACTGCAATCTCAGAAAAAACTGAAAAAACACCAACTCTACTAATTTCAAAATCACCTGAGATCACACGACCTCTACCACCTAAATTAGTTCTCTGGTGTAACAAAAACAAAACAGCAGCCACTGAAAAAACTGGAAAAAGCAAAAGTACAAAACACAGTGGCTGGACTAAACTGAGAGGGCAGAAGCCCCCGGAGGGGACCCTGAAGGCCCCCACAGAAGTGCAGGACAAAATGCAAAAATATAGCAAAAACACAAAATAAGAAATTGTCTTATCTGATAGCAGGAGATGCAGACACGACACAGCAGGCTACAAGGGAAACTGGAAAGAAGGATTCAGACCATAACAATTGATCACCGGCAACCCTGATGGGAAAATGACTCCCTTATAAAAGACCAATCAGTAACACCTGATTCCCAGTCCTCACAATCCTCACTAGTACCGCTTGTAACCACCAGAGGGAGCCTCTGCTCAGAACTCATCTCAAACACATTCACAACAGTACCCCCCCCTTGAGGAGGGGTCACCGAACCCTCATTTGAGCAACCAGGTCGGTCAGGATGAGTTCTATGATACGCACGGATAAGTCTCCTAGCATGGATGTCCGAAGCAAACACCCACGAATTGTCTTCCTGACCATAACCTCTCCATTTAACCAAATACTGGAGTCTTCGTCTAGAAAAACGAGAATCCAATATTTCTCAACCACATACTCCAGATTGCCCTCAACCAAAACAGGGTCAGGAGGCACAGCAGCAGGAACCACTGGCTCAACAAACCTCTTCAACAAGGACTTGTGGAACACGTTATGGATCTTAAATGTCCCTGGAAGAAGCAAACGAAAAGAAACAGGATTAATAATCTCCATGATCTTATAAGGTCCAATGAACCTAGGTTTAAATTTAGGAGATGCTACTCTCATAGGAATATTCTTTGAGGACAACCAGACCAAGTCCCCCACTTTAAACCGAGGACCATCAGTCCTATGCCGGTTAGCAAACCGCTGGGCCTTCTCCTGAGAGAGGGACAACCTCTCCACTACCTGGTCCCAAATCTGCTGCATACGCTCAAAAACAGAGTCAACACCTGGACAGACAGAAGCCTCCGTCTGTCCTGAAGAAAATCGAGGGTGAAACCCAGAATTACAGAAAAACGGAGACATCAAAGTGGCAGAGCTAGCCCTATTATTAAGAGCAAACTCAGCCAAAGGCAAAAAAGAGACCCAGTCATCCTGATCAGCAGACACAAAGCATCTTAGGTAAGTCTCCAATGTCTGGTTTGTTCTCTCAGTTTGACCATTGGTCTGAGGATGAAATGCCGAGGAGAAAGACAATTGAACACCCAGTTTAGAACAAAAAGTCCTCCAAAATCTGGAAACAAACTGGACTCCTCTGTCAGACACAATGTTCTCAGGAATGCCGTGTAAACGAACCACGTGCTGAAGGAACAATGGCACCAATTCAGAGGAGGAAGGCAACTTAGGTAATGGCACAAGATGTATCATTTTGGAAAACCTATCACAAATTACCCAGATGGTGGTCATTCTCTGAGAAACAGGAAGATCGGAAATGAAATCCATAGAGATATGGGTCCATGGTCTCTTGGGCACAGGCAATGGCATCAACAAACCACTAGAGCGAGAGCAAGGCTTGGAGCGAGAGCAAGTCCCGCAGGACTGCACAAATTCCCTGACATCGCGAGACAAGGTAGGCCACCAAAAGGACCGACTAACCAAGTCTCTGGTACCAAAAATTCCGGGATGCCCAGCCAATGCGGAACAATGAATCTCAGACATCACACTCTTTTTCCATTGGTCCGGGACAAACAATTTTCCAACAGGGCAGTGCTCGGGCCTATCCTCCTGACACCCCTCCAGAGCAAGTCTCAAATTGGGCGAGATGGTGGAAAGAACTACACCCTCCTTCAAAATAACAGAGGGATCAGATAGCTCAGGAGAGTCCGCAAGGAAACTCCTCGAGAGGGCATCCGCCTTAACATTCTTAGTGCCAGGAAGAAAGGAAACCACAAAATTAAAACGTGTGAAAAACAAGGCCCACCTGGCCTGTCTAGGATTGAGTCGCTTGGCAGATTCCAGATAGACCAGATTCTTATGGTCCGTAAGGACCACCACCTGATGTTTGGCTCCCTCCAGCCAATGTCTCCACTCTTCAAAAGCCCACTTCATGGCCAATAACTCCCGATTACCCACGTCATAATTACGTTCAGTAGGAGAAAATTTTCGAGAGAAAAAGGCACAAGGGTTACTTTTAGAGGTCTCTGGATCTTTTTGGGACAAAACGGCACCTGCCCCAATTTCAGAGGCATCAACCTCCACCTGAAATGGCAGAGAAACATCAGGCTGCCGTAGAACAGGAGCAGAAGTGAATCTCTGCTTAAGTTCCTGAAACGCAGAGACTGCCTCAGGAGGCCAATTCACCACATCAGAACCCTTTCTGGTCAAATCAGTTAATGGTTTAACAATAACCGAGAAATTACCAATAAATTTACGATAAAAATTGGCAAAACCCAAAAATCTCTGCAGAGCCTTTAATGAAGTAGGTTGGACCCAATCACAGATGGCCTGAACCTTGACCGGGTCCATTTCAATAACAGATGGGGACAAAATGAATCCCAGAAATGAGATCTTCTGTACGCCAAAAAGACACTTTGATCCCTTCACATACAGAGCATTCTCTCTCAAAATCTGGAATACAGTTCGAACATGTTTCACATGAGAGTCCCAGTCATTAGAAAAAATCAAGATATCATCCAAATAAACAATCAGAAACTTGTCCACAAAATCCCTGAAAATGTCATTCATGAAGGACTGGAAGACGGAAGGAGCATTAGTGAGCCCAAAGGGCATCACAAGGTACTCAAAATGCCCTTCAGGGTGTTAAATGCCGTCTTCCATTCATCCCCGTGCTTAATGCGAATAAGGTTATACGCCCCCCTGAGGTCAAGCTTGGTAAACCAAGTAGCGTTTTTCACCCTGGAAAACAGGTCAGAAATCAAGGGTAACGGGTATTGATATTTCACAGTAATATTGTTCAAGAGACGATAATCAATACACGGCCTTAATGAACCATCTTTTTTGGCCACAAAGAAAAAAACGGCACCTAAGGGTGAAGAGGATGGTCTGATATGACCCTTCTCCAATGATTCCTTGATATAAGACCGCATAGCGTCATGTTCAGGTACAGACAAGTTAAAAAGGCGACCTTTAGGGAATTTACTACCTGGCACTAATTCAATAGCGCAGTCATAGCTCCTATGGGGAGGCAAGGATGCAGATTTACTTTCGCTAAACACATCAGAAAAATCAAACAAAAAGTCAGGAACATCCTCAGCCTGGGGGGAGGCAGAAAAAACAGGAGTGTTGGTATTAACACATTGACAGCCCCAACTGGTTACAGACACAGATTTCCAATCCAAAACAGGATTATGAGACTGTAACCAAGGGAAACCCAGCACTATAATGTCATGCAGATTATATAGAACCAAAAATTTGCAGCACTCCTGGTGATCAGGTTCAACCCTCATTATCACCTGAGTAGAAAACTGGGGTTTATTCTCAGCCAAAGGGGTAGAATCGATCCCCAGTAAAGGAATAGACTTCTGTAGGGGTATCAAGGGAAACCCACAACGTTTAGCAAAATCATAATCCATCAGGTTAATAGCTGCTCCAGAATCAACGAAAGCCTGAGCAGAAAATGAGGACAGAGAGCATATCAGAGTGACAGTTAATAAAAACTTAGTCTGAACACTACCCAAGACAACTGAGCATGCAAAACGTCTTCCCCGCTTAGGGCAGACTGAAATAGCATGAAAGGCATCACCACAGTAGAAACATAACCCATTGCGCTTTCGAAACTCATGACGCTGTGCCCCAGACACCACTCTATCACACTGCATGGGCTCAGCAGCTGGCTCACAAGACAACACCACTCCACGCATACTTCTCCGCTCACGCAAACGTCTGTCAATTTGAATCGCTAATGACATAGAATCATTGAGACCAGAGGGGACAGGGAATCCCACCATAACATCCTTTACATTATCCGACAGACCCTTCCGGAAAAGGGCCGCCAAAGCGTCGTCATTCCATTGGGTCAGGACTGCCCACCTACGGAATCTCTGACAGTATAACTCAGCGTCATCAAGCCCCTGATTTAATGCCAACAAGGCTTTTTCAGCTTGATCAGTGACATTAGGCTCATCGTACAATAACCCCAAAGCCTGAAAAAATGCATCAACATCACTCAAAACAGGATCCCCAGGTATCAGGGAAAAAGCCCAATCCTGAGGATCGCCGCGCAGGAGAGAGATGATAATTTGAACCTGCTGCGCTGCGTTTCCTGAGGACTTAGATTTTAAGGCAAGAAACAATTTACAATTATTTTTGAAATTCTGAAACTTAGCTCGATCCCCTAAAAACAAATCTGGCATGGGAATCCTAGGTTCCACAACAGGCAACCTAGCAAGATAGATAGCAATACTCCGAACCTCAGTGGCAAGCTGATCCACACGGCCAGACAACTGTGCAAACTCCATTGAGAGAAAAGATCCTCCCCAGCACCCAGAGATACAGAGGGAAAAAAAAAAAAAAAAAAAATGCAACAAACAGAAAAATATCTCTGACAACTTTTCTTCCTTCAAAATATTTTTTCCCTTCTGTGAGTACCATACAATTTTTATGGCCGGTGATACTGTTATGTTACGGTAGCTGAGGAGTGCAGGTAAAAAAGGAAATACACCAGAGCAGTTGGAATCTATGAGATTGCAGTACCCTGACTAACCACCGCAACTAGAGGCAGCCGTGGAGCGTTCCTACGTTGGTCCTAGACGCCTCGTCACAGCCTGAGAAACTAACTACACCTAAAGATAGAAATAGGAAAGCTATCTGCCCCGGAGCAGAACCCCAAAGATAATAGAAAGCCCCCAAACATGTAATGGCGGTTAGACAAGAGGAAATACTGACACAGAAAGAAAATAGTATGCGCAAACGCTGGGGCCCAAACTATCTAAATAGAAAAGGATAGGAAGGGTACTTACTGCAATCTCAGAAAACCCTGAAAAAACACCAACTCTACTAATTTCAAAATCACCTGAGATCACACGACCTCTACCACCTAAATTAGTTCTCTGGTGTAACAAAAACAAAACAGCAGCCACTGAAAAAACTGGAAAAAGCAAAAGTACAAAACACAGTGGCTGGACTAAACTGAGAGGGCAGAAGCCCCCGGAGGGGACCCTGAAGGCCCCCACAGAAGTGCAGGACAAAATGCAAAAATATAGCAAAAACACAAAATAAGAAATTGTCTTATCTGATAGCAGGAGATGCAGACACAACACAGCAGGCTACAAGGGAAACTGGAAAGAAGGATTCAGACCAGAACAATTGATCACCGGCAACCCTGATGGGAAAATGACTCCCTTATAAAAGACCAATCAGTAACACCTGATTCCCAGTCCTCACAATCCTCACTAGTACCGCTTGTAACCACCAGAGGGAGCCTCTGCTCAGAACTCATCTCAAACTCATTCACAACAACCCCCTTCTTAATGGGGGCCTCTGGACCCCCAGGTTTCCCAGGATTCCGAGCATGGAATGCCCGAACCAGACGGTCAGCGTGTACCGATCTGGCCGGCACCCAAGACCGGTCCTCTGGACCGTACCCCCTCCAATGCACCAGGTACTGTAAGGACCCCCGAGACCGCCGGGAGTCTACAATATGTTGTACCTCAAATTCCATGTGCCCATCAACCAAGACTGGGGAGGGAACAGCAGCTGGTTCTTCTACTACCGATCCCAAGGGTTTTAGCAAGGATCTATGGAATACGTTATGGAGTTTCAAAGCGGGGGGGAGGCGAAGGCGATACACCACAGGGTTAATTACCTCAATGATCTCATAGGGACCTATGAACTTGGGCCCCAGTTTGGCGGAGGGTAGACGAAGACTTATGTTTCGCGTGGAGAGCCACACCTTGTCCCCACACTGCAACACCTGAGCAGGGTTCCTTTTTTTATCTGCAAAACGCTTATAAGTCTCCTGAGCCCTGAACATATTCAACCGAACTTTTGACCACAGATCCCTGATTCGGTTAACACAGTCCTCAGCTCCTGGACAGCCCGAATCTAAACGTGAGAATTCACCAAAATGAGGGTTCAAACCATAATTAATAAAAAACGGTGACCTACCGGTAGATTGATTGGTACGGTTGTTGAAGGCGAACTCCGCTAACGGTAGGGCATCACACCAGTCGCTTTGCAGAGTAGAAACCAAACATCGAAGAATTTGTTCAAGCGACTGGTTGGTGCGCTCCATCTGCCCATTACTCTCTGGGTGGTAGCCTGAGGAAAAGGACAAAGATATCCCCAACCTTTTGCAAAAAGCCCGCCAAAACTTGGCCACAAATTGTGCCCCTCTGTCAGATACAATATTCATAGGCACCCCATGTAACCGCACAATCTGTGCGAGGAAATGCTTAGCGAGAGTCTCTGCAGTAGGTACAAAATGCGCTAACTTAGAAAACCTGTCCACAACTACCCAGATAACCGTGTTACCCGAGAAGAAGGAAGGTTGGTAATGAAGTCCATGGACAAGTGGGTCCATGGCCTTCCTGGAATTGGCAAAGGCACCAATTCCCCGGCCGGCAATGAGAGCTCTTAGAACGAGCGCATACCCCACACGCAGCGATATGCTTCTTAATATCTGAAGCCATCAAAGGCCACCAAAAAACTCTAGCCACTGCCTCTCGTGTGGCAGAAATGCCTGGGTGAGCACTCAGTTTTGAATCATGGAACTCCCGCAGGAGCCTGGTGCGTAACTGCTGAGGAACAAACAATTTGTTTTCGGGTTTGGACCTTGGAGCTAAAGATTGAGCCCCCACAATCTCCCGCTCCAATTCCGACGACACTTCAGCTATAACGATATTGGGTTGAAGAATGGGGGACGGCGGGTCAGGGGCGGAAAGCGGCTCAAAACTACGTGATAAAGCATCAGCTTTCACGTTTTTAGACCCTGGGCGAAAAGTTATAGAAAATTGAAATCTGGAAAAAAAAAGTGACCAACGGGCTTGCCTAGGAGTCAGTCTTTTAGCAGATTTGATATACTCTAGGTTTTTGTGATGACTGTGATGGGGTGAGCCGCCCCCTCCAAAAAATGCCTCCATTCCTCGAACGCCAATTTGATTGCTAAGAGTTCTCTATTACCAACGTCATAATTTCTCTCAGCCTGAGAAAATTTTTTCGAGAAATAGGCACAAGGTTTGAGGTTAGTCAGAGAAGTAGGTCCCTGTGACAACACTGCCCCCACCCCAACCTCCGAAGCATTAACTTCAACCACAAACGGCTTGGATGAGTCAGGTTGAACCAGAACAGGAGCGGATGTGAAACAATTTTTCAAAGTTAAAAAAGATTGTTTGGCCGACGGGGACCAGTTCCTAACATCTGCCCCTTTACGTGTGAGATCCGTGAGGGGTTTCACAATCTGAGAAAAACCCTTGATAAACCTGCGATAGTAATTCTGCGAATCCCAAGAAGCGCTGGAGTCCTCTAAGGTCCCGAGGCTGGACCCACTCCATAATGGCTTGCACCTTCTTGGGATCCATACGAAACCCCTGTGGAGAGATTATGAGACCCAAAAATGATAGCTCCTGAACAAAGAAAGAACATTTCTCCAGCTTAACAAATAAATGATTTTCCCTGAGTCTTTGAAACACAGTTTTAACATGTGATAAATGTGAATGTCTGTCAGCGGAATATATCAGTATATCATCCAAATAGATCACAACAAAAGGCCAATGAGGTCCGAAAAAACTACATTAATGAAATTTTGAAACACAGCTGGAGCATTGGTGAGACCAAAAGGCATGACGAGATTCTCAAATAACCCCTCAGTAGTAAGAAAAGCAGTTTTCCACTCATCCCCTTCCCGTACTCTTATCAAATTATAAGCCCCCCTGAGGTCCAATTTTGAAAACCACTTGGCCCCAGAGAGCTGGTTACAGAGATCAGGAATCAGAGGCAGGGGGTATGTATTCCTGACTGTGATTTTATTAAGTTCTCGAAAGTCAAGGCAGGGACGTAGACCGCCATCCTTCTTTTTAACAAAGAAGAACCCCGCAGCTACTGGGGATACTGAGGGCCTTATATGCCCTTTGCGAAGACTTTCAGCGATGTATTGCTTCATAGCCAGGCGCTCCGGGCCTGACAAATTAAACAGACGGGCCTTGGGCAATTTGGCTCCCGGGACAAGATCAATAGCACAGTCAAATGATCTATGCGGGCAGAGCCTCAGCCTCACTTTCAGAGAACACGTCCTCAAAGTCTTTCAGGTACTCCGGAATACCCTCCAGACCAACAGAAGACACTGAGACAGGTTTTGCAAGTTTCATACAATAAACAGGTTTATGGCAACAGCGACACATTGGGATCCCCATTTAATAATCTCCCCTGATTCCCAGTCAATCACCGGGTTGTGGCGTTGAAGCCATGGCATACCCAGCACTAGCCCTGTGGGCAATTTGTCCATGACAAAACATTCCATGTCTTCCTTGTGGGAAGAACCGACCTGCAAAGAAAACGTTTTGGAAACATAAAGAATCCCTGTTCAGGTAAGAGGGGAAGAGTCGATAGCAACAATTTTAAGGGGTGTCTCCAGCCTGACTGTCCCTATCTTATGTTGGGAGACGACACAAGAACTGATCAGATTGAGAGATGAACCACTGTCACCAATGCTGTCGAGAAAAAACGATAGTTGTCTACCAATAGTTCCACCTTTAATACGACTTTCGAACATGAGGAAAATAGTACCTGAAGGTCTGGGCAGCCTCCTCGACCGCTACCCAGACCTAGTAGTTTTCCCCGTCTTAGATGACGGACAGGTGGGACAATCTTTTTCTCCAATGTCCTGACTCTCCACAATGGAAACAGAGTTGTTTCTCCCGGCGATGTCTTCTCTCCTTCTCTTTTAGCGAGGTGATACCAATGTCCATGACCTCAGTAGTGGCTCCAGTCTCTTTGCTGCCAGCAAACAGTGAAGTTTCACACTGCATGATACCCCTGGCGCGTAGCCTGCGGTCCATTCGTACGGCCTGGGTTATGGCGTCCTCCAAAGTATCAGGTGGAGGATGAAGGGCCAGGGCATCCTGGAGACGTTCAGACAGGCCTCTGCGGAATAGCCCTCGAAGGGCGGCATCACTCCAGGAGACCTCCGCTGCCCAACGTCGGAACTCCGAACAGAACCACTCGCTGAATGTTTACCCTGACGAACACTCATTACCATGTCCTCAGCCATACGGACCCTGTCAGGCTCATCATAGATGCGGCCCAGGGCATGAAAAAACATATCAACAGTCATCCTCTCAGGAGCAGAAGGAGAGAGAGAAAAAGCCCAGGCTTGTGGGGCCCCCTGAAGTAGGGAAATAATGACCCCCACCCTCTGGAACTCATCCACAGAAGAGCGAGGCCTCAGGGAGAAAAAAAGTTTACACCCCTCCCTGAAGGCTCTGAACTCATTTTTATCCCCTGAGAAGTAGTCGGGCAGTTTAACTGGAGATTCAGGACATACCAATGACACATCCTTACCACCTGTACCCAGAGACCCCGCAGCGACAGCCCCCGTACGGTATCTACCAGCTGCTGCTTGGTCTGAGCCATCATGCGCTGCTCAACATTCAACTCCTGGAACCTTTGCTCAGATGTTTCACCTGACCTGCTAACACCTGCATGGGATCCATGGGGATAACACTCCTAAATCTCCCCCTCAGAAAAAAAAAAAAATGTAACGGTCGTTTATAATGTCAGGACACCGCACTGCACTTGCTCATTGAGCCAGTGCGTGTGTCCAGAGTGAACAAACTGTGCACAACGATACCTGTATAGTAGAACCGCAGCAGAGGAGACGTGTGTTTCTGAGGACACAGGACCTTCCGCACCATGTGGCTGCCAAGGGGCGGAGCCAGCACACGTCTCTCAGAGCAGTATCAGGTAGAGAATGTTTCAGGCCGAAGGACCTGCAGGCACGTGACTGCCTGGGGGCGTGGCCTAACTCCAGAGATCTAGGAGGTAAAGGAAAACTCCTAGAAGGGTAACTACGAAATAAAGTTACCAAGGGCATAGACAGAATGGATGGTCAGGATAGCCAGGTCATACACATAGAGGGCGACAAAGTACAAAAGGAGCAGGCAGAGAATAACCAGAACACAGCCAAGGGGTCATACACAGACAGAGCAACGCAGTACAAAAGGGACAGGCAAAACTCGTAACAGGGACACAGCCAAATCAGAACCAAGCAAGCATAAAATGTAGCACAGGAACAAAGCACTGGCACAAGCACAGGGTCAGACACACTCAGCCAAAGGTCAGAGTATAAACGACAAAGGCTGGCTTCACAGTGAGGCTATAAAAAGCCTCCCAGGACCCAGAGAGAGGCCAACCAAGTTAACCCCGTGACTACCTGATCCAAGAACCCAGTAAACCATGACACCACCGTTCTTAGGCTTTCTTGGGGACAATAAGCCGAGGCTCCTCCTCCACCTCCTCAGAGGACACCACGGAGCGGGATAGAGCGTCTGCACGAATGTTCTTCTCACCGGAGAGGAAATGGAGGGTGAAATGGAACCGGGAGAAAAACAAGGACCATCTGGCCTGACGGGAATTTAGCCGCTGGGCTGTCTGCAAATACACCAAGTTCTTGTGGTCCGTGAATACTTGGAAGGGGAAGCGAGCCCCCTCCAGAAGATGTCTCCACTCGGAGAAGGCCAACTTCATAGCCTGTAACTCCCTGTCCCTGATGGAATAATTCCTCTCTGCTGGTGTAAAGGTCTTAGAAAAGAAGAAGCAGGGATGCTTCCGACCCTGGGCATCCTTTTGAAAAAGGACTGCTCCAGCACCAACAGAAGAGGCATCCACCTCTAAGATAAACGGTTTATTGACATCGGGGCGATGTAAGATGGGAGCACTGGCGAAATGCGACTTGATGGAGGAGAACGCCTTGGTGACCTCCTCTGACCACAACTTGGGATTAGCTCCCTTCTTGGTGAGGGCTACCAAGGGAGCTACCAAAGTAGAGAAGTGGGGAATGAATTGGCGATAGTAGTTAATGAACCCCATAAAGCACTGCACCGCCTTAAGGGAGTAGGGTTCTTGCCAATCCATCACAGCCTGTAGTTTGGTAGGATCCATAGCCAATCCCTGGGTGGAGATGATTTAGCCCAGGAAAGGTAGAGACTTCTGCTCAAACATGCACTTCTCCAACTTCGCATATAGGGAATTTGCTTGCAAGAGGTCGAAGACCTTGCAGACATCTCTCATGTGGGAGGCCATATCTGGAGAAAAGATGAGAATGTCATCCAGATAGATTACCACCGAGGTGGTCAACATATCCCGGAAGATGTCGTTCACAAAGTCTTGGAAGACAGCTGGGGCATTACAGAGCCCAAAGGGCATTACCAGATATTCATAATGCCCATCCCTGGTGTTAAATGCCGTCTTCCATTCGTCCCCCTCACGGATGCGAATCAGGTTATACGCACCCCGCAGGTCTAGCTTAGTAAATACCCTTGCTCCCCGAAGCCTGTCAAAGAGCTCAGAGATTAGCGGCAAAGGATACTTATTTTTCACGGTGATAGCGTTGAGACCCCTATAATCAATGCACGGACGTAATTCTCTGTTCTTCTTCTGCACAAAGAAGAACCCCGCTCCCGCTGGTGACACCGACTTCCTAATGAATCCCCTTGCCAAGTTCTCCTGAATATATTGGGACATGGCCTCTGTCTCAGGAAGAGAGAAGGGATAAACCCTTCCTCTAGGAGGCTCAGCTCCAGGCAAGAGGTCGATAGGACTGTCATAGGGGCGATGAGGCGGAAGAGTCTTCGCAGCCTTCTTCGAGAAAACGTCGGCATAAGACCAATAGACCTTGGGAAGAGGAGAGAGGTCTATGGGTATCTCAGAGTGGTGGCGGAGCCAGGGTAATCCCAACAAAACCTCATCTATACCCTCAGGGAGGATAAAAAATGATATATTCTCCTGATGGGAAGGAGACATAGACAAGGTGAGTGGGACAGACTGATGGGTGATTTGTGAGGGCAGAATTGCTCCGTTCAACACCCGTACCGATACTGGTTCAGCCAGCAACACCAAAGGCATGGTGTGGCGAGAAGCAAAGGAGGATGACATAAAATTCCCCTCTGCCCCAAAATCCACACACAGCTTGACGGGTAGGGTGGTAGAACCGTGGGTAATTATCCCCTTGAGGAGCACTTTAGGGGCAAAAAATCATGGCGTCCAGTGACCCTGTTCCTACTGTTACTGGGCGCGACTGTTTATTCAGCCGCTGTGGACATTGGTTGGCAAAATGTCCCTGCTGCTGGCAAATATAACAAATCAGGGATGGACGAGTGACCCGAAATTTAGATCCTGCAGGAGCAACCTCCTGAAGGTCGGGCGCCTGAACAGGCGACTCCAGAGGGATGGCGAAGGTAGGAGCCAATCGGACACTCTGCCTACACTGGGCACGTTCCAGCCTCCGCTCGTGGAAACGGAGGTCGACGTGGGTGGAAATAGCGATAAGCTTCTCCAGTGTGGCAGGAATCTCCCTGGTAGCCAAGGCGTCTTTCACATGACCCACCAGTCCTCTCCAGAACACGGGTGTCAAGATCCCGTCTGGGTTGGAGCCGATGTTACTGCAAACACTAGGGGAAGCAGAGGCAGGTAGCGTAGTCAGGTGGCAGCTGGAGGTCGGTACACAGGAAAGGCAGTTAGGTAACAGAGGAGCAGGCATATAACGTAGTCAGGTGGCAGCCGGAGGTCGGTTCACAGGAGAGCAGTGTTTGTAGCAATGGATCAGGCGGAGAGCGTAGTCAGAAGGCAGGCCGAGGTCGGTTCACAGGAGAGCAGTGTTTGTAGCAATGGATCAGCAGGAAACGCTTGACTAAAGGCTTGGAGCTCAATAATCTCGCAATGACACACCCACAGGGCCAGGTTTATATAGAGTGTGTAATTGGCAATCAGAGGCCCAATCAAGAGAGCACTAGGTGTAGCCAATCAGGAAGAACAGTCAATGGTATCTGGGTTCAGCCAGCAGAATAGCTCAGATGGTAGAGCTGCTGGCCAGTGGACAAGAGGTACTGGGTTTGACTCCTGACAGTACTCCCCTCCTTCCAGGATGGCCTCTGGAGCTGGCTTATCCGGTACCTCTGATGAAAGGCTCTTGTTAGTCTAGGAGCATGGACGTTGTCCCTTGGTTCCCATGAATTTTCCTCTGGTCCGTAACCCTTCCACTGCACCAGATACTGCAGTTTACCTCTGAATTTTCGGGAGTCCAGAATCTTATCCACAATGTATTCTTCTTCACCACGGATCCTTTCTGGTGGAGGAGGTGGCTGAATTCTTCCTGGAAACGGGTTTTCACAGAAGGGTTTGAGCAAGGATATGTGAAACACTGGATGAATCTTTAGATTGTTGGGAAGTTTTAAACGAAAAGCAACCTGGTTAATTTTTGCAGAAATTTGAAAAGGTCCAATGAATTTCTGACCCAATTTGGAGGATGGCACATGTGTCTTAAGGTTTTTAGTGTACAGCCAAACTTTGTCTCCAACCTGAAGAGCAGGGGGCACTCTCCGATGTTTATCTGCTGCTTCCTTATATACTTCCTGGGTCTTGAGTAATATCTATGATAATTCCTTCTGGGATTCCTGTAATTTTGCAAGCCTGTCATTTACAGCAGGAATGGGAGTGTTCACTGGCAGATTAGGAATAAATACTGGATGTACTCCATAATTAGCAAAAAATGGGGTTTGAGATGTAGCGCTATGTATGGAGTTGTTGTAGGCAAACTCTGCTGTTGGTAAATAGTCCACCCAGTCATCCTGAAGATAGGAAATGAAGCAACGGAGGTATTGCTCCAAAGTCTGGTTCGTTCTCTCCGTCTGGCCATTGGACTGAGGATAGAAAGCGGTAGAAAGATTCACCGTGACTCCCAAGGCTGTACAGAAACTCTTCCAAAATTTTGACGTAAACTGAACGCCTCTGTCAGACACCACGCTGTCAGGAATTCCATGTAACCTGAATACCTCTTTGATTATCAGTTCTGCAGTTTTTTCAGCAGTAGGAATTCCTTCAGTTGGAATAAAGTGGGCCATTTTTGTGAGTCGGTCAACTATGACAAGGATGACGGTCATCTGTTTGGAAGGGGGTAGTTCCACAATAAAATCCATGGAAATAGATCCCCAAGGCCTGGATGGAACTGGAAGTGGTTGCAAGAGTCCTAGAGGAGACGATCGTGGGGTCTTGTTTCGTGCGCATGTTAAACAGGTTGAAACATATTTCCTCACGTCCTTCCTACAATTAGGCCACCAAAAGAAACGAAGTAGTAAGTCTTGTGTTTTTGCAACTCCAGGATGTCCTGCCAGTTTAGAATCATGGACACTTTTGAGGACTTCAAGGCGAGAAGATTCAGGTACATATATTTTGTGTTTCTGCATCCAAAACCCCTCTTTGAATGAAAGATCGACATCTTCCAAAGGATGGTTAAGGAAAGAGTCCTCTTGATATCCATCTTTAATTCTATTACATAGTCCTCTAGAGTGCAATATTCCCAAAAATTTTTAGGGCCTAGAATTGTATCGTCATTACTAGACCTCTCCTGAGGTTCCGAACACATCCTGGACAGGGCGTCAGCCTTGCCATTTCTTGAACCAGGCCGGTAAGAAATTATAAAATTAAATCTTGAGAAAAATAAGGCCCATCGTGCTTGTCTTGCAGACAATCTTTTTGCTGTACGGAGGAATTCAAGATTCTTGTGGTCCGTGAGGACAGTCACAGGGTGATTGGCACCTTCCAAAAGATGTCTCCATTCGGAGAAGGCAACTTTAATGGCTAACAGTTCTTTATTACCGATATCGTAGTTCTTTTCTACAGATGACATGGTGTGGGAAAGAAACGCACATGGGTGAAGTTGCATTTTGTCCCCAACTCGCTGAGACAGAATGGCTCCCACTGCAGAGTCCGAGGCGTCCACTTCGACAGTAAATGGCAATTCAGGATTTGGGTTTACTAACAATGGAGCAGACGTAAAAAGAGTTTTCAATTTGTCAAAAGCCTCCTGTGCCTCCGGAGACCAGAAAAATGCTTTGGTCTTTTTTGTTAGTGTAGTAATTGGTAGTATGATCCGTGAAAAGTTCTTTATAAATTTTCAGTAAAATTTGCAAATCCTATGAAACGCTGGATGTCTTTTAAATTTCTTGGAACAGGCCAGTCCACTACAGCATTGATTTTGCCGGGATCCATGCTCAGACCTTCTGGGGAGATGATATATCCCAGAAATTGGATACTGGTTTGTTCAAACTCACATTTTTCAAGTTTAATGTAGAGATGGTTCTCCTGTAGTCGTTCCAAGACTAACTGGACGTGCCTGCGATGCTCTTCCAAGGTGTCTGAAAATATAAGAATGTCATCGAGATAAGCCACAACGAATTGGTCCAAGAAATCTCGAAATACATCATTAATAAAATGTTGAAAGGTGGCTGGGGCATTGCTAAGACCAAAGGTCATAACCAGAGATTCAAAATGTCCATATCTCGTTCTGAAGGCGGTCTTCCACTCATCTCCTGGGCGAATCCGTATGAGGTTGTAAGCCCCTCTAAGATCCAGCTTCGTAAAGATTTTCGCAGAACGGAGTCTCTCAAATAGTTCAGGAATCAAGGGTAGCGGGTAGCGATTCTTGACAGTGATATTATTCATCTCTTTGTAGTCAATACATGGCCGCAGAGTGGAGTCTTTCTTTTCAACAAAGAACAGGGGTGCCCCAGCAGGAGATGTGGAAGGTCGAATAAAGCCTTTCTCTAAATTTTCATCCAGGAACTTTCTTAATACCTTCAATTCAGGTTCGGAAAGATTGTAAATCCGTCCAAATGGAATGGTTGCTCCTGGCAGCAATTCAATGGGACAGTCGTAAGGACGGTGAGGAGGTAATTGATCTGCTTTCTTCTTACTGCAGACATCAGAGAACTGCTGATATTGAGGTGGTAGTTTCTCTTCCTTCTCATGCGAAATCTCAGAGATTTGGACTTGTTGGAGAACAGGGGGTTCCTTATGACAATTATTCTTACAGTAGTCAGATGGAAAGGTGATGGTCCTTGATGCCCAGTTGATAGAAGGGTTATGGACTGAAAACCAGGGGATCCCTAGAATAACCGGAAATTTCGGAGATGAAATAAGGTGGAAACTGACAGCTTCATGATGATCTGGTTCGATACAAATCTCCAGTTCGATTGTCTCATGCGTGACAGGTCCAGAAGACAAGGGTGATCCATCCACAGTTTCCATTTCAATTGGTGTGGATTTGGTCCTACTGGAAATATTATTATCACGTGTAAATTTTAAGTCCATAAAATTTCCTCCTGCTCCCGAATCCAACAGGGCAGAGCATTGTATTTTTTGGGTGCCCATTACAACCTGAATGGGGATTACAAAATGAGATGATGTATTATGTATTTTGTCTATTTCTGGTGTTACTGATGAGATAGTCTGCAAGATGGAATCCGACTGCTGAGAAAGGTCCATATTGCTGGCAGACCTGTTGTTGGTAAAGGCTATAGTCCTTTTGTTAGGACAGTTGATGGCATAGTGTCCAGGGTCCCCACAATAGAGGCAGAGATGTTCTGCATGTCGCCTCTCCTTCTCCTGTGCAGAGAGTGGTCTTCGGATGACGTCAATCTGCATCGGTTCAGACACGCCTTGCGTCTTTTCTTGGTGGTCCGATGCTGAAAATGAGAAGCCAGGGCTGTTCCCAAGTGCTCGCAGTCTCTCCTTTCTCCTTTCAGTAAGTCTCTGGTCAATCCGGATACATAGTTGAATAAAGTCCTCCAACTGGTCAGGGGTCTCAACCCTGGCAAGCTCATCTTTCACTGGTTCTGATAACCCTCGTCGAAATTGACTTCTCTGGGCCGCTGGATTCCAGGTGGTGTCGGCCACCCAGCGACGGAACTCCGATGTATATTCCGCAACAGAGCGACGTCCTTGGCGCAAATTATGTAATTTGGTTTCTGCTGTGGCACAGCGGTTTGGGTCATCAAAAACTTGATTCATAGCTGCGATGAAAGCTTCCAGGTCATTAAGGAGGGCATAGTCCTTTTCTACATAAGGTGAAGCCCAAGCTAGAGCTTCATCCGTCAGGAGATTTATCATGAAAAAAACTTTCTTCCTCTCACTGGTAAAGGGAGCAGGTTGCATCTGGAAGTATATGCGGCATTGATTGAGGAATCCTCGGTACTGCTTGCGATCCCCACTGAACTTTGCAGGCAGCGGCAGCACGCGCGTTTGATTCGGACCCTGAATTGCGCACGTCCAGAAGTTGTTTTTGTAGCTCAATTACTTCCTGTTGTATCGCCGTGAAATCAGTTTGTAACTTGGCATATTTTCCTTGAGAGTCAGTACAAAAACTTTGAAGCTCCGTAACTTGCCGCCTCAGGGTGTTCACAGCGGACTCCATTTTGGCGCGAGATTATTCTGTCAAGATCCCATCTGGGTTGGAGCCGATGTTACTGCAAACACTAGGGGAAGCAGAGGCAGGTAGCGTAGTCAGGTGGCAGCCGGAAGTCGGTACACAGGAAAGGCAGTTCGGTAACAGAGGAGCAGGCAGATAACGTAGTCAGGTGGCAGCCGGAGGTCGGTACACAGGAGAGCAGTGTTTGTAGCAATGGATCAGGCGGAGAGCGTAGTCAGAAGGCAGGCCGAGGTCGGTTCACAGGAGAGCAGTGTTTGTAGCAATGGATCAGGCGGAGAGCGTAGTCAGAAGGCAGGCCGAGGTCGGTTCACAGGAGAGCAGTGTTTCTAGCAATGGATCAGCAGGATCCACTTGACTAAAGGCTTGGAGCTCAATAATCTCGCAATGACACACCCACAGGGCCAGGTTTATATAGGGTGTGTAATTGGCAATCAGAGGCCCAATCAAGAGAGCACTAGGTGTAGCCAATCAGGAAGAACAGTCAATGGTATCTGGGTTCAGCAAGGAACTTTGCAGCCAGCAGAATTGCTCAGATGGTAGAGCTGCTGGCCAGTGGACAAGAGGTACTGGGTTCGACTCCTGACAACGGGAATGAGGACTTTATCTGGCCACTCTAATTCCGAGGCCAGAGTCCGAAATTGGACAGCAAAATGGCTGACCAAAGCCAAACCCTGGGTACTTGCCAGCAGTTTGAGCGCCGTATCGTGGGTGACCTGAGGTCCTAGAAAAACCTTTTTTAGAGCCTCCAGAAAACGAGAAGCGCTCTGCACCACACGGTCGTCGCGCTCCCACAGCGGCGTTGCCCACTCCAACGCTCTGCCCGACAGAAGAGCTATCACAAAACCCACTTGTGCCCGATCCGTAGGGAAAAGTGCAGCCAGAAGCTCGAGGTGTATGGAGCACTGACTTACGAATCCCTGACATTGCTTGCTGTCACCAGCAAACTTGTCTGGAAGCGGGAGGTGGGACAATGTAGGGACAGAGGTGGCAGAGGACAAACTGGCTGCAGCTAAGCTAGCAGCTTGAACAGCGACTGCTGTAACATCCACAGCTGAGGACCTACCCTCCAGCTGCTGGATGTACAGCTGTAAACGCTGTTCATCCGCCATTTTACTAGCCAGACCCTGGCGCTAATATTATGTTAGGGTCTGCGGAACGCACCAAATATAAGATGTGGAGAGGTGCGTTCGCAGCCCGGGGTCCAACGTGCAGGCGGAGCCTGCTGCTAGTAAAATGGCGCAAGAAGCGAACTCTGTTATCCCGCAGAGTCGCCAAAATAAACGCCGTAACGCGCTGTGGCAATATGTGCGAACTCTGTTAATCCACAGAGCCACTAGAAGGAGTGCCGCAGCGCTATACGGCGATGTGTGCAAACTCACTTAACACAACTGAGTCGCAAAATAAACACGCTAGGGCGCTGTCTAGAGTTGAAAGCGAACCCTGTTACGTCACAGAGCCGCTGAGACAAACTTCTGTGTCCTGTCAGGCACCCAGGTACACAGTGAACAGCTAAGCGAACATAGAACGTGATCATGCGCTAATGTCCTCGCGGGAGTCACCCGCAATCTATGGCGTCTGAACGCCAGGCCCTGAATACTGCAATCAAACTCCTCACCGGTTATGCCGGCAATCTAGGGCATCTAGGACACCGACCCTGACCAGCTAGCATACCAATCTCCTCACCGATTAAGTCGGTATTCTAGGGGCTTATTTCAGCCGGGCCCTAACCACACACACACGCATGACCACACTGGCGCTAAGCATATAATGACTGATATTAGCGCATGGCGGCCCAGTCATGCCACCCTTTTATAGCAACAGCTACAGGACCTGCCAGAAACAAGGACTAATGAGAAACTGTTCCAAACACATGTAGTTTCATGACCTTCCTGGCGGACCAATAGGAGCTGCTGCAGTACCTGAACATGTGACCCTGATCTCCAATGAGAGATCTTACCCTGGGCATGCTCAGAAGGGGAAACGCAGGACTTCGTCCCAAAGACGTCTGCTCCAGTACTGGCTATAATAGCAGATCCAGGAGAGGCAGCAGCAAGTCTCTGCACAGTACTGGAATGGGCAAGACGCTGGGACCAACGTCTCTGCTGAGCAGGCTCCACTGTGGCCAGAGATGAATGGGGGACTGCAGCGGGACTGGTTCGAGACTCCCCTTGTGCAGTAGCTCGAACCCTAACACATAGAAACATAAAAACGACTTGCTGTGCACATTCTGCCTTTGAAATCTGTGAAGCGGCTAAAAGAAGTGACCTTATCATTATTCAGGTGGCTTCTGCTTGGAAGCCACCACTATGTAATATGTAGAATTTTTGGAAAAGCTGATGGCTGCCACATAAACAAAAAAATCGACAAAGTAGACACTTGAGAGCCACATGTGGCTCATGGGCCCCTTACATTTGGCTCATTGTTTTCTCAAGTGTGGAGACCTGCAGCTGGTTCTACAAGGTCACAGTGATACTATATTTTAACATCATGGTCAGACAGACTGCTTAGAAAGCAAAACAATCTCAATGCAAACATTAGTGTATATCATACCTGTCAACTACTGAGAAGGAACTTCAGAGAAATCTGAAGGACAAAACCAAAAACCAGCAGATGACGCACATCACACAATTGCTTTCCCCACCTATTTATGCCAGACCAACCTATGGCATATTAATCACAATAGTGTAATTAACCCCCTTCAGCACACTTAAAAACCGACCAAAAAGCAGACCCTATATATGAAGATAGCAGGGTCAGGAGATTGCACTGTAAATATGTAATGAGGTGGCGGGAACCCTCCGATGCATTTCCCCTCTTTTGTCTACTAATTGTGGGCGATACTCTAATGTTCTTTAATGTGAATATATTTGATGTATGTCATGTTCTGTAATGTAAATGTACCATGTGTTGTGTATAAGATTAGGGCTAGGATAGGGTATAAGTTAGTATAGAACAATAGTGGGGTTAGAATAGAGGGGGGCATATTAGAGATAGGAATAGGAGTGTTATTTTAGGTACAGGACAGGACACTGGCAGCTTGGTGCCCCTGGGCAAAAAATGTGTCGGGCTCCCTCCTTTTATGGCAGCAAAGATATATACACTGCTGAGAGCAGGCACTGAGAAGCCTCCTGCACTGCCTGTCAGATCGCTGATCTGACAGAGTGCTGTGTACCCTGTCAGATCAGCGATCTGACTTTATACAGTGATGTCCCACCCTGGGACACAGTAAAAAAGTATAAAAAAAATGTGTAAAAATAATTTAAAAAATTCCTGAATAAAGAAAATAAAAAAATTCCCCAATAAATTCATTTCTTTATGTAAAAAAAACTATAAAAGTACACATATTTAGTATCGCCGCATCCGTATCGACCCGCCCTATAAAACTGTCCCACTAGTTAACCCCTTTAGCGAACCCCTTAAAAAAAAGGCAAAAAAAAATGCTTTATCATCATACCGTCGAACAAAAAGTGGAATAACTCGAGATCAAAAAGATAGATACAAATAAATATGATACCACTGAAAACGTCATCTTGTTCCGCAAAAACGATCCACCATACATACGTTTTTATTGTATAAAAGCGCCAAAGCATAAAAAAAATATAAATAAGGTATCGCTGTCATCATACTGACCCGAAGAATAAAACCGCATTATCAATTTTACCACACGCGGAACGGTATAAAGACCCCCCCCAAAAGAAACTCATAAATTGCTGGTTTTCGTTCATTCTGCCTCTCAAAAATCGTAATAAAAAGCGATCAAAAAATGTCATGTGCCCGAAAATGGTACCAATAAAAACGTCAACTCATCTCGCAAAAAATAAGACCACACATGACTCTGTAGGCCAAAATATGGAAAAATTATAGCTCTCAAAATGTGGTGATGCAAAAACTATTTTTTTGCAATAAAATGCGTCTTTTAGCGTGTAACAGCTCCCAATCATAAAAACCCGCTATAACAACCCACTATAAATAATAAATCTAACCCCCCTTTATCACCACCTTAGTTAGGGAAAAATAATAACATTTTAAAAAATGTATTTATTTCCATTTTTCCATTAGGGTTAGGGTTGGGATTAGGATTAGGGGTGTGTTGGGGTTAGGGTTGGAGTTAGAATTGGGGGGTTTCCACTGTTTAGGCACATCAGAGGCTCTCCAAATGCGACATGGCATCCTATCTCAATTCCAGCCAATTTTGTGTTGAACAAGTCAAACGGCGCTCCTTCCCTTCCGTGCTCTGCCGTGCGCCGATACAGTGGTTCCCCCCACATATGGGGTATCAGTGTACTCAGGACAAATTGCCAATAACTTTTGGGGTCCAATTTCTCCTGTTACCCTTGGGAAAATAAAAAAAATTGGACCTGAAATAATTTTTTTTGTGAAAAAAAGTTACATGTTAATTTTTTTTAAACATTCAAAAAATTCCTGTGAAGCACCTGAAGGGTTAATAAACTTCTTGAATGTGGTTTTGAGCAACTTGAGTGGTGCAGTTTTTAGAATTTGTCACTTTTGGATATTTTCTATCATATGGACCGCTCAAAGTGACTTCATATGTGATGTGGTCCCCCACATCCATTTTTGGTTCCAAAATTGTGCTGATGTAAACATGTGGGAAATGTTACTTATTAAGTATTTTGTGTGACATATCTCTGTGATTTAAGGGCATGAAATTCAAATTTGAAAAATTGCTAAATTTTCAAAATTCTCTCCAAATTTCTGTTTTTTTCCACAAATAAACGCAAGTTATATCAAAGAAATTTTACCATTAACATGAAGTACAATATGTCACGAGAAAACAGAATCACCAGGATCCATGGAAGCGTTCCAGAGTTACTACCTCATAAAGGGACAGTGGTCAGAATTGTAAAAATTGGCCTGGTCATTAACGTGCAAACCACCTTTGGAGGTAAAGGGGTTAAGGACATTACATTCCACTTTAATTTTGTGTGTGACTCCAAATCCAGGCCTCCATTGGTTAATAAGTTAGATTTCCATTGATGATTTTTGTGTGATTTTGTTGTCAGCACATTCAACTTTGTGCAGAACAAAGTATTTAATGAGAATATTTCATTCATTCAGATCTAGGATCTGTTATTTGAGTGTTCCCTTTACTTTTTTGAGCAGTGTATATATAGCCACACACACATACATGTACAGTACAGACCAAAAGTTTGGACACATCTTCTCATTTAAAGATTTTTCAGTATTTTCATGACTATGAAAATTGTACATTCACACTGAAGGCATCAAAACTATGAATTAACACATGTGGAATTATATACTTAACAAAAAAGTGTGTAAGAACTGAAATTATGTCTTATATTCTTGGTTCTTCAAAGTAGCCACCTTTTGCTTTGATGACTGCTTTGCACACTCTTGGCATTCTCTTGATGAGCATCAAGAGGTAGTCACCAGAAATGGTCTTCCAACAATCTTGAAGGAGTTCCCAGAGATGCTTAACACTTGTTGGCCCTTTTGCCTTCACTCTGTGGTCAATCTCACCCCAAACCATCTCGATTGGGTTCAGGTCTGGTGACTGTGGAGGCCAGGTCATCTGGCAAAGCACCCCATCACTCTCCTTCTTGGTCAAATAGCACTTAGACAGCCTGGAGGTGTGTTTGGGGTCATTGTCCTGTTGAAAAATAAATGATGGTCCAACTAAACGCAAACCGGATGGAATAGCATGCCGCTGCAAGATGCTGTAGTAGCCATGCTGGTTTAGAATGCCTTCAATTTTGAATAAATCCCCAACAGTGTCACCAGCAAAGCACTTCCACACCATCACACCTCCTCCTCCATGCTTCACGGTGGGAACCAGGCATGTAGAGTCCATCCGTTCACCTTTTCTGTGTCGCACAAAGACACGGTGGTTGGAACCAAAGATCTCAAATTTGAACTCATCAGACCAAAGCACAGATTTCCACTGGTCTAATGTCCATTCCTTGTGTTCTTTAGCCCAAACAAGTCTCTTCTGCTTGTTGCCTGTCTTTAGCAGTGGTTTCCTAGCAGCTATTTTACCATGAAGGCCTGCTGCACAAAGTCTCCTCTTAACAGTTCTTGTAGTGTGTCTGCTGCTAGAACTCTGTGTGGCATTGACCTGGTCTCTAATCTGAGCTGCTGTTAACCTGCGATTTCTGAGGCTGGTGACTCGGATAAACTTAACCTCAGAAGCAGAGGTGACTCTTGGTCTTCCTTTCCTGGGGCTGTCCTCATGTGTCATGTGTGCATTGCCACGAAGATCGTCGCGGTTGCACATTTTGACTTCTCACAGCTGAGCTGCTGTTTCTTTGTGTTTGGCAGCTAGGGAGTTAATTCTGTCTGTGCTCGGTGCTGGGACTGGGTGCAGTTTCTCCCGGCTGCAATTGATTATTTGTTGATTGGTTTCCTTTAAATTCCTGGTTGTCTGCTTGGGGAGTTGCCAGTGAAACCTTCATGCAGACCACAGATAGGAATGAATCTGTATAGACTTTAGTTGTGAGCTCCTTAGTTGTTCTAAGCTCAACTTGGTTAGAGTTTATTTCCCAGACCATTTATGTTCCTTTGGTGTTTGAGTGTGTATGCAAGCGAGTGTTATCCTGTCTGTCTTATATGTCTAATCTGTGTATTTAGCTGAGATCAGCCCATATCCCTTTGGTGGTAGTCAGGATCCTTCTTAGGACTGATTACAGGGTTCAGGGTCTGATAGGAGACAGGGTTAGGTTGGAGACTTGGACCTCTGAACCATTATCAGTACCTCCAAGGTGAGGGATTAGTTAGGACCCCAGTTTAGGGTCAGGTTAGATCCCGGTCCACCTCTTTCCTGTTTCAGCTCATCAAGTCCTCAAGATTAACCCTGAGTTCAGCAGATATCGTGTCAGGTAAATCTATTCTATACTTACATGCTGATGTTGCTATACTAGTTGTTGTATAGAGTGTTGTTCCTGTATTAATAGTTTACTGACATTGTATACATATCATTAGACAGCGTGACATCATGTCAGCCAGTTTCTTTGTAGCGCTTGATGGTTTTTGCAACTGCACTTGGGGACACTTTCAAAGTTTTCCCAATTTTTTGGACTGACTGACCTTCATTTCTTAAAGTAATGATGGCCACTCGTTTTTCTTTCCTTAGCTGCTTTTTTCTTGCCATAATACAAATTTTAACAGTCTATTCAGTAGGACTATCAGCTGTGTATCCACCAGACTTCTGCACAACACAACTGATGGTCCCAACCCCATTTATAAGGCCTGAAATCCCACTTATTAAACCTGACAGGGCACACCTGTGAAGTGAAAACCATTCACGGTGACTACCTCTTGAAGCTCATCAAGAGAATGCCAAGAGTGTGCAAAGCAGTCATCAAAGCAAAAGGTGGCTACTTTGAAGAACCTAGAATATAAGACATAATTTCAGTTTTTACACACTTTTTTGTTAAGTATATAATTCCACGTGTTAATTCATAGTTTTGATGCCTTTAGTGTGAATTTACAGTTTTCATAGTCATGAAAATACAGAAAAATCTTTAAATGAGAAGGTGAGTCCAAACTTTTGGTCTGTACTGTATATATATCACATAGTCTCCTTTATTATGTATATCGCTGTCCCTTGTTACACAGTGTCCTCTCTTGTTATGTACTGTACAGCACCATCTCTTACATATCGGATTATATAGAGTCCTGTCTTTATTACATATCGTCCTCTCTTCTTAGATGCATAATCCTATGATAGCTGATGGAGCATGGGAAAGCTTTTTTTTTCTAATGGAGGAGCTGATGGACTGGTCTTCTGGTCACCGGCTGCTCCATCAGCAGTCATTTTATATCTAACAAGAGAGGGGACTATGTAATAAAATAGGGCGCTGTGAATAACAAAAATAACAAGAATAAACTATGTAAGAGACAGTGCTGTACATAACAGCAGAGGATGCTACAGTATATAACAAGGGACAGCACCATAAATAACTAGAGAGGATGGTATGCAATAAGAGACTGTGCTATACATAATAAGTGAGTACACTATATACTAAGGGACTGTGCTACACATAATAAGGCTACCACCCTGTATCTGTGTGCACAGTTGGTGTGCTGCCCGCTTTTACAGATGCATTGAGCATGTCCTATTCTGATACTCAAAATCATATCTGAACAGAACATTCTCTGACCCTCACGGATCTCATTCTCAGATCCGTGATTTTCATGTATGTGTGAATGGACCTATAAACTCTATTAGAACGTGTGCTGTCTGATAAAAAATCTGAAAGCACACGGACATTTCACATAAATGTAAGAATGTAGAATAAGGGATTGTGCAGATAACATTATTATCTCTCCACGTCACACAGTGCAGATACAGAAGAATATCTACATCCAGGCACCTACTGCTGACATCTCATCTGAGTAGAGCCGCTTTCTTCTGTTTCTTCTCTATCTTGTCAGACCTTCATGTCGACATCACCCAGCCACGACTCATGTCACGATGATCGTGGCAGCCCTGAAAATAACAAGGTCAAATACATTGCATACATACATGTCTCCCCCCGAATACAGATATGTACCCCACCATTAATACTCTATTAGCCACGCACCATTAAAAATATAAAGTGATAAGCAGCACTGTTCCTTCCATTATCTATAATCTCAGACTCCCAATAATATAAATTAACTGTAAGGCTTTGTGCACACAGAAAATATGCAAGGGTTTACAGTAGTCTCATGCACACGCTGCTTATTTTTTCCTTGCAGATTTGCAGCAGATTAAAATCTGCATAATGTCAATTCTTGCAGCGTATTTCACCCGTACTAATGAGTGGGGGAAAATATGTAACAAAAGCATGGCAAAAATGTGGAAAAAAAATAAATGTATTTTACTCAACTTCTTGCCAACACATTAGGATATGCCGCAGAATTTTCTACAGCAAATCTTGAATGTGTGCACATAGCCTTAGTCCCTGTCCTCTGTCCCCTCTTCATTTATTATAAGTTCTTGATAGCATCAAAATGAATTTGGAAGTGGGAGAGGATGCTATCAGGTGCTGAGCATCCTCCGCCACATAACAATTCATTACAAGTCCCTGACAGCGTCTCCTCCCACCTTTCAATTCATTATAAAGGGTCATATGCACCTTACCGTCTCCTCTCCCACAACCCAATAAATTTTAAGTCCTCGATAGCATCACAATGAGTTGTGAGATGGGGAGGATACTATCAGGGGCTTAGCAGCCTCTTCCACTACCCAATTCATTTTGCATCCATAGCTAACGTCTTCCTCCACATCCCCTGCTCGTAAGTCCATTATAAGTCCCCCTTCCTCCCATCCAAATACTCCACCTCCCTCATTGTCCTCCTCCCCTCGCATCCCATCATTGTCCTCTCCCCCACCTCAATCATTGCCCTCTCCACCACCCCCATGATTGCCCTCTCCACCACCTTCATCATTACTCTCTCCACCACCTCCATTTTTCTCCCCCTCCACCCCATCATTGTCCTCTCCACCACCTCCACCATTGCCTTCTCTCCCACGACCCCCATCATTGCCCTTTCCACCACATCTATCAGTGCTTTCTCCCCCACCAACCCATCAATGCCCTCTCCATCATTGCCTTCTCCCTCACCTCCCCCATTATTGCCAGTTCCACCACCTCCATCATTGCCTTCTCCCCCTCACCCCCATCATTGTCCTCTCCACCACCTACTAACACACAAACACACATCTCCACCACCTACACACACACAAACCACTCACCTCTCCGCATGTTTCCCGCAGCCTGTAACGCTGGTATTCTGTACTTTGTTTTCCAGCGTTACTCTGCATGTCTTTTGCATTAACCCTTTTGCTCCTTTCCCCCTAACCAGCTGGGATACTGTTGTCTGTTACCTATATGGATGCTGCTCAGTTCCCGGCTCTGCTGCGTACCCGTACTTGCGTGAGTGGCTCCGCTGCTTTGCATGACCGCCCGCATGTGCGGTCCCTGACCTGCTGTAAAAGCCGTCCGTAGCTTGCAAAGTCCTCTGCAGTGGTGCATGACTTACTACGTGTGGCAGCAGCCATTGTTGGGTTCCCTCTGTGTTGAGCTGTCTGGCTCTGCATAGGGGGCGCGGCCCACACCTGTCCTGCTTTTATGTGGATTGGGTGTTTACTAGAATTACTGCTCCAGCCTATCGCTGTGAAGCAGCTCATATATAAAGCTCCCCAGCCCTAGTGGGCGTTGCCAGAGCTTCACATTGAATCCACATTGAATCCCTGAACCTAGCCGTTATGTGGTTGTGTGTTCAGCTCCTGCTCTGAATTTGATCAGCTCTGGAGAGCTGATTCCCTGTTCCTGCTGTGTCTTGTTCCCTGATCCTGGATCTAACCCGGTACCTGAATGTCTGAACTGTGTCTTGTGTTTCCGTCTATGCTGGGGGCTGATTACCCAGATCGCCGTTCCTGGAGGCTGTATATCCAGGCCTGTTCCTGCTGTGTCTAATTACCTGAACCCCTGATCCTGGATCTAACCCGGTACCTGAATGTCTGAACTGTGTCTTGTGTTTCCGCCTATGCTGGGGGCTGATTACCCAGATCGCCGTTCCTGGAGGCTGTATATCCAGGCCTGTTCCTGCTGTGTCTAATTACCTGAACCCCTGATCCTGGATCGCATCCTGTACCTGAATGTCTGAACTGTGTCTTGTGTTTCCGCCTATGCTGGGGGCTGATTACCCAGATCGCCGTTCCTGGAGGCTGTATATCCAGGCCTGTTCCTGCTGTGTCTAATTACCTGAACCCCTGATCCTGGATCGCATCCTGTACCTGAATGTCTGAACTGTGTCTTGTGTTTCCGCCTATGCTGGGGGCTGATTACCCAGATCGCCGTTCCTGGAGGCTGTATATCCAGGCCTGTTCCTGCTGTGTCTAATTACCTGAACCCCTGATCCTGGATCGCATCCTGTACCTGACTGTCTGAACTGTGTCCTCTGTGTTATGTTCCTGAAATCCTGCTGAGTCCAGAACCCTGTGCCAGTGACTGTGAATCCTTGCTATATAACCTGAGTTCATCGTTGAAGGAGGAGTCCGGTGTGTGCTGAGTTTCTGTTACTCTGTGCTCAGCTTCTGTGCAATCCCCGGCCAGCTCCCGTTGAGTCTGGCAGGGCTTGCACCAGACCGCTGGGGTTCCTTTTCAGGTCGCTGCCAGATGTCCGGATCCTATGCCTGATGACCATGGCCTGATGTCCGATGTCCGACGACCACTTCCAGATGTCCGGATCCTATCCTCCCTGCCTGATGTCCGGGTCCTGCCGATTGTTGCCAGATGTCCGGAGCCTGCTGATCGGTGCCAGATGTCCGGATCCTATGCCTGATGACCATGGCCTGATGTCCGATGTCCGACGACCACTTCCAGATGTCCGGATCCTATCCTCCCTGCCTGATGTCCGGGTCCTGCCGATTGTTGCCAGATGTCCGGATCCTGCTGATCGGTGCCAGATGTCCAGAGTCCGATGCCTGTGTTCCAGTCCGTGTTCCTGTGATCCAATCCATGTTCCTGTCCGTGTTCCTGACTCCCTGAGACCCAATCCGTGTTCCTGATGTTCCTGTCCGTGTTCCTGACTCCCTGAGATCCAATCCATGTTCCTGTCTGTGTTCCTGACTCCCTGAGATCCAATCCGTGTTCCTGATGTTCCAGTCCGTGTTCCTGTCTGTGTTCCTGTGTCCCTGAGATCCAGTCCGTGTTCCTGATGTTCCGATGTCCTGCCGGTTCCTCCTTGGTCTACCCTGTGATGACGTCTGTCCTGGGTCGGTGTCTGATGTTCTCCTACTGAGCCTGTGCTACGCCTGAGGCCTGAGAGAGAGGCCGTCCTAGTATGCCCGTGCCAGATGACCCTGGACTTCATCAACCCGTGATGACCCCGCCATCGTCTGACGTTCGTCCTGGGCCGGTGTCTGATGTTCTCCTGCTGAGCCTGTGCTACGCCCGAGGCCTGAGAGTGAGGCCATACTAGTATGCCCGTGCCAGATGATCCTGGACTTCATCAACCCGTGATGACCCCGCCATCGTCTGAAGTCTGTCTGAGGTCGGTGTCTGATGTTCTCCTGCTGAGCCTGTGCTACGCCTAAGGCCTGAGAGAGAGGCCGTCCAAGTATGCCCGTGCCAGATAACCCTGGACTGCATCTACCCGTGATGTCCTCCAGCACTCGTCTGTGATCCTGAGTCGTGTACCCTTCTCTGATGTGCGGAATCGGGAGCCCGGTCTTATGTTCTGTTTATGTACTGTGTTTTTTAAGTAAACTTTATGTTTCTTCTTACCTGAAGTTGTGCGGTGTTGTCTAGTCCTGCAGGTCGCCACCTTGCCCACATGCTCAGCTGCCACGGATCCCGGTCGCTGCCCTTCCCTAGTCCGGGCAGGCCCGGGTCTCCCTCCGTGGTCCAGTGGGTCCACATTCTCTTATCATCTGGGACCCATGCCTCACGTCGTCGTGGACTGGCGGCGTGGGAGCATTGGCTAGCTAGGCAAGCTATGCCATGTCCCGACGCCCCACAGCCGTGGGAAGCGCCACACAGCCGCAGCATCTTCGTCGCTGACATCTTCATGTCTGACACAGGCGCACTCTGAATGCTGACACTATTCTGCCACCGATATATGTAAGAGACAGCTCTGATCCTTGTGAGTGACAATCTCCGATATAAACAATGGTAGATAGGAACTCACTATAACACTTCCTTCCTAATCTTAATCGTGCACAGATATCTTCTTGAGAAGGTGAACTTGAATGTAACTGAAAGGTTTATTGGCATTACAATACTTTGTGCAGATGAATACATACAATTTCCTTCAGGCAAGAGGTATCAAGGTGGCTTCAGAAGAAAGGACATAGAGGTCTAAAAGGAATGCTGTGTTGAAGCTCCTAGCATGAATGATGAGAAACACAGAATGACGAAGCACACAAGATGGATGCCGGAAAGGGAAAACAGTTGGGAGGAGAGAGAGAGAGAGCAAAGTATTATGAGAAATAGAACCCAAGACAGCACTAAACAATAACCACTAGGTGGCAGCAAAGTACACAGTAACTATGAAATGTCACATTAATACTGGCTGAGACAGCATACTCCCCGTCTGAAATCTTAGAATTTCACAATATAAACAACCTGTGCGATGTCCTTGAAGAAGAATATCGTAACCTAAAAAATAACAGCAGAAACTGGCAATGAAACAATAAAAACAGGTGCAGTCTAGTAAATGTGAACTGTCTACTGAAGTAATCCAATCGATCACCCATCTTCGGATTGGAGAAGCCGCATTATGCCAAACTGTCTCCAACCCATTTGTAATCCACTGGTCAAGATTTCCTCTGCAGAGAGAGAATTGTGACACACATGCCAGCCACGGCAGTCAGATTTGGTTGCTTTGTTGCGATAACATTGTACAATGTGCACTAATCTGGCAATGGTGCGTACAAGTTTCATCATCTGGAAAAGCGTTCAAAACGCTGACAGCCCAAGCTACACCTTTCTCCTAATCTGGTAGAAAGGGCACTTACTTCTGGACGGATTTCGGGATCGTTGTCAGGATCCTGGAGACTGAAGATGTTATCGCTGGAGGTCTCTTCAGCTTGGTTTTGCAAAAACTCTGGACCTGTTAACCAAGAAGAATTTGCGAAGACACTAGAAGATACTGGTCGCGTTGCATGATCTTGACTTGTATGAAGAGATGATGGAGCGTAGCTTCGTGGTATGCAAACATTGTCTAAGGCACACAGGGATTTCTTCCAAGACTCCCACTTTTGTTGTTTGTCAGTGGGCAATGGGGTATCCCAGTCTTTAACAGTTTCTGAGAGCTGTCTTAACAGTGTCTTGCCTTGTATGGTCAAAGGAGCTACAAACCCCAGAGGATCATAAAGCCTGTTCACTACTGAAAGAACTCAACGTTTGGTGAATTGCTTGTCTGCATGATTGACCTGAAAGATGAATGAATCCTTCCGCAAGTCCCACCGCAATCCTAAGCTTCTTTGAACAGGCGGGTTGTCGAGACCCAGGTTCAAGTCTCTGAATTCCACAGCATGGTCGCTAGGATGGAAGGCTTCCATGACGGCGGCGCTGTTGGATGCGATTTTGTGTAGTCTCAGATTGGCCTTAGAAAGCATACCTTGTGTCCTTTTTAGCAGATCGATGGACTCTTCAGCCGTGGGCAAGGACTTTAGGCCATCGTCCACATAGAAATCTCTTTCTACGAAGTTTCTTGCATCCTTCCCATACTCTGATTCACCATCGAAGGCTGTCCTATGTAAGCCATATGAAGCAACCGCTGGTGAAGGACTATTGCCAAACACATGCACTTTCATGCGGTATTCTGTCACTTCCTGCTTGGTATCATTGTCTCTGTGCCATAGAAACCGAAGGTAATTTCTGTGGTCTTCTCTTACTACGAAACAATGAAACATCTGTTCTATATCAGCGGTGATGGCAACCGGCTCCTTCCTGAACCTCATGAGCACTCCTATAAGGTTATTAGTCAAATTGGGACCAGTGAGGAGGACGTCATTCAGGGATATGCCTTGATATTTGGCACTTGAGTCGAACACCACTCTGATCAGCTTGGGTTTCCGCGGGTGATAAACTCCAAAAGAGGGTAGATACCAGCATTCTTCATCCTCTAGCAATGGTGGAGCTGGTTCCGCGTGGTCATTGTGAAAGATTCTTTCCATAAAGGCCACAAATAGTGGCAGAAGATCTCCGGCGGTCACGTCCTGGACTGCTTGATGGCCGCCATTATCTTCTCCCTGGCGGTCACATGCAGTTTTTCGCGATAACTGCAATGACTGCAGGGTAATCCCGGCCGTAAACCAGTCCGATGACGTCACCGCCGGGGAAGCAGGTAATCAGCTGTGCTGCGCCGGGATTCTGATGTAGCAGAGCTGGATCGTCGTGGGACACTCGTTACTATGGACTGCGTCGGTCAGGTGGTATACTTTTTTTTTTTTCATTTTTTTACAGGAGATCGATGGCGTCGCAGGATGAGACTGTAATAAAAGTAATGAAAACTGTGTTTTTTTTTTTTTATTAAATTAAAAAACTTTTTTATAAACATTCACCCGTCCGAGTACATAAACAATTTAACTATTTATCAACAATTTAACTTTTTACATACAGGGACCCTGTCCGGGTTATTTATACTTCTTTGGCAGGGGTGTTCCAGGTACCACCTGGTACTCTTCTGATGCTTGCCAAACATCCGAGGCACCAAGGACCACCAGGACCTGATGACGTCGTGTGGCCTGTACAGTCAAGTCATGACCCGCTATCTGGGTCTGTGTGGCCACCTCTTTCATCTCCCTCCGGGTCTGGAGCCCTATGTCCCGGACTGAACGAACCCCAGGGGGCCTAACAGGCGCCGGGTACGGGCCAGCTATACTTATCATGTCCATAGCTGGGGCTGCTGAGGAGACCACTGAGGGAGGCTTGGGAGATTTACGGCGTGGGTGGGCACTTTTGCAGAGGCCTGGATGTGGGAGGCTGAAGGCTCTGAGGGTCTCACAGGTTCCTGACACACTGGGGAGTAGGGGTCGCACCTGGTAACATTTAGGGCGTACCATCCATTGTAACCCCAGTGTCGGGTGTAAGTCACCAAGTCTCCTGGCAACAGGTCCCTCCCCGGGTGTCCTTCTGGGAGGTGAGCCTCCACGTCCCGCCGGTTCACAAAGACTTCTAAATAAAGTCCAGGCTCCTTGATGAAGCCCCAACCACCTTTCAATTTAAAGCTCCGTACTGCACCCTTACGCCGCGGCTCACACAGGGTTCCTTTATCCTTTCTCATCCGGTCCTTATCTGCCCGGTCCTTCTCCAGGTTACGTTGCCGAAGTTTTAGGGTTTCTCGCTGCTCCCTTTGTCGCTCTGCTTCCCGCTCCCAACGTCTCCACTCTTCCTCCTGACGCCTGTTGTAATTCTCCTCCACCAGTTGCTCCATGTCTCCACTACTCCACTGCAGCTTACAGTATCCGGTTTGCGGCAGCTCTCCTGGCGCCCCCCAGTCCTGGCGGCGCTCCCCTGCGGAGGAAGCAGACGGCTCTAAATCAGATGACAGTCGGGGCTCCGGTACAGGCAGTTAGTGCTCTGGTGCCTGCGCGGCCTCCTCCATGAGGACGGGTGTCGCTTCTTCTGTCTCAGCGACGGGGGCAGACAGCGGGATCTGGGGTGCTGACGGTGCTGCGGTTTTTGCAGGAACGGGTGCCTCCACTGCGACAACGTCAACCGGATCACATTGCAAGGACTCCTCTACTAGAACGGGTGCCTCACCTTCCGGTACAGACACTTCAGGTAAGAGGGATTGGCGCCGCTCCAAGTTTAGTTTTAGGGCACACCAGCTGGCTTCCATCCTGGCGACCTCCTCCCGGTGCCGGGCCAGACCTCTTAGGGTATCCTCCGCTTCTTGCAGCGTAGGAGGGTTTCCAGGCCGGGTGCCCAACGGTGGTTCCGTGGCGATCGGGTCGCTTCCGTGGGGGGAGAGCTCTGACTGCTCCATCCCTTCACACTTCTGCTAGTGTCCATTAGCCATCTCTGCCAAGTCACATGTGTCATTAGCATCTGGAGAGGGCCCCTCTTTTGTAGGGAGGCGGGACCTTCGTGTTAGTTTCCACACACTGAGGAGGATGAGGAGGCGGAACTGAAGAACTGTGGGGCACGATCTTACATTGCAGTACCATTTAGAGCCATTGTTTTCGCGTCACTGAGTGAGTGTACAGTACACCCATGAAGAGCACGCCCTTCTTCTTCACCAGTGCCTCGTCGTGACGCAGATATGGCGGAAAAATGGCAAATACATTCTCTGATGATTTTAGCAATTCTCAAGCACAAAACCAGTTCAATTCAGGCACACAGGACTCGCTTATAGCGAGCTACAGAATCCTGTTCGTGACGCCCAAGTTGAGTCGCACAGAGCCAGAGGTTTTGGGGGTACTCGGCACCGAGCCCGTCCACTTCTATGGGGTATGTCACGGCTTTACCCGGCAATTGAATCAGAGTCTATTTTACTATGTAGAAGTGTATAAACTATAAATATATGTATATATATGTCACAATGACATGTATATATATATATGTATTCTATGTGTGTATATTTTGTGTTTACAATGTAAGAAAGGGGTTTTTTTGTTGCGATATTTGGTTCCCATAAGTAGTATAGGTACACCAGTATTCGTCAAACTCAAATCTGACAGGTCGACACGCCCCCTATCATTTAATCCGTCTCCCTGGGATTTGATCTGGCTGAACTTTGCTCAGGCTGGGAAATCTGAGCTGCTGGATTTGTGAATTTCAATCAAAGTGATTTATTCGTCTCTATTGATATTTTATCCCGTGGATTTGATTAGTCTGTGTTGTTTTAGTGAATTAAAGAGCGAATCTTGATCTTTTTTGTTGGGGAGAAACTTTTAAGGACCCAGTAAATGTATAAGGAGTTCTAGTTAAATACAGACTTCTGTATATAACTAGTATATAAGGATTTTTAGTGAATTAAAGAGTGAATCTTGATCTTTTTGTGGAGAGAAACTTTTAAGGACCCAGTAAATGTATAAGGAGTTCTAGTTAAATACAGGCTTCTGTATATAACTAGTATATAAGGATTTTTAGTGAATTAAAGAGTGAATCTTGATCTTTTTTGTGGAGAGAAACTTTTAAGGACCCAGTAAATGCATGTAAAGCACTACTGTGGTGGAATATGGAATTATGACGCTCAACTTATAGTTTTATTCAGTATATATATTTTTAGCTTGGCAGTGTATCTACACTTATATCAGGACTGGGAAGAATGTAATGACATGGAGTTAGGAATTTCCAGACTAGTTTCTGAGTTTTAGTGAAATACAGACTTTTGTTACAGATCGGTAACTTATTACCAATCTCTATTTACCTGTAAATGTGTGTAAAGTTGTTTTATCTGTGTGCCTGATACTGAGCTCTTTTAAGTCAACCAGTAAATGTATCCTATGACCACTCTATTGTGTGGGGAAAGTCATGGCGAGATTGAAATAAATTCAAAAAGGAAGCTTTTGCAGTATAAAATACAAATTTTATTAAGGTCTAAAATACATTATCATGGATAAAAATCCAAAAGAGTGGGATATACAGCATGCAGAAAAATAGCCAAATGCAGACAGGTATGAACTACATTCAAATCAATATATAATAGTGCCCATCTCCATATCTTATATGTTATAGCGATAATAGACTAATCCGGGGCTAAACAATAATAACCTCCATATATTTGTCCATATATATGCAATCTATGTAACTCACAATATCCCCCAATAGGCAGACATATATGCACTATATATAGGATTATAAGTATCTCAATGAAGCATGTATATCAATAAAGTAACTTCCCCATCACAGCTGCTAATATAATGATGTTAGCATGCAAGTGCAGGGCTCACAATACATACTGTGCGTGCATATGAAGTCAATTAGCAAATCCATATGAGGAGCTATATTAAAAAAGCAGCGCCATAGATGGGAGATCATACCTGAATGCTGCTTGGCACCCCTTGTGTATAGCCCTCATTTCTAGCAGTGTTTGCTACAGATAGCTCACTTATTAAGCCAGGAATAAACATAGTGACTGTTTCATGTGAGAATACATGCATAGGATGGGGCCATTACTTAGTGTATACTATTTATGTACAAAGATGATACGGAAAATATATGCTTCCAAAGTTTAATGACAGGAACTACTTAGTGATGACAAATTCACAACAAATTTGTTATTTTGGGACTATTTTTTAACTGTTTCATGTGAGAATACAGGCATAGGATGGGGTCCATTACTTAGAATTTGTTATTTTGGAGCTATTTTTAACTGTTTCATGTGAGAATACAGGCATAGGATGGGACCATTACTTAGTGTATACTATTTATGTACAAAGATGATACGGAAAATATATGCTTACAAAGTTTACTGACAGGAACTACTTAGTGATGACAAATTCACAACAAATTTGTTATTTTGGGACTATTTTTTAACTGTTTCATGTGAGAATACAGGCATAGGATGGGGGGCCATTACTTAGAATTTGTTATTTTGGGGCTATTTTTAACTGTTTCATGTGAGAATACAGGCATAGGATGGGAGCCACTACTTAGAATTCGTTATTTTGGGGCTATTTTTAACTTTTTCATGTGAGAATACAGACATAGGATGGGACCATTACTTAGTGTATACTATTTATGTACAAAGATGATACGGAAAATATATGTTTCCAAAGTTTAATTGTAGCGAATCAAAGTGTATTAAACTGATTACTAACCCGATTACGGCAACTTGATAACAAATTCACAACAAATTCGTTATTTTGGGACTATTTTTTAACGATGCTAAGCCCCTCAGATATGAAAGACAGGCAGGGCATCGCTGTTGTTTGGAAAATACCATATTTCATAGATGGTGCTGATCCGCTGAATCATTTTTAAACACTCATGCATACACACCATTTTGATCACCATTCAACAAAAAAAAATTGAGGCATGTTGGAACAGGTCCCGGCCTATTTTGGCACATGACAAATTAACTTTTTAACATACCTGTGTTTCGGACCATTATGACGCACCAGAAACACACGGTGCCATGTACTCTAGCCCATAATATTCGATTTTGAACACCATTCAACAAAAAATTGAGGCATGTTGGAACATGTCCTGACCTATTTTGCCACATGACAAATGTTCTGACACTCAGATGCTATTTTATTAGTTACCATACGAATATTATAGCGAGTCAAGGTGTATTAAATTGATTACTAACCCGGTTACGGTAACTTGATAACAATTTCACAACAAATTCGTTATTTTGTGACTATTTTTAACTGTTTCATGTGAGAATACAGGCAGAGGATGGGGCCAATACTTGGTGTATACTATTTATGTACAAAGATGATACGGAAAATATATGTTTCCAAAGTTTACTGACAGGAAGTACATAGTGGGGAGAGCCCTCTTGCAGTGCTAACCTGACTACAAGCCCTCACGGCTACTTTTCCTCTTGTCTAACATCACAATACAACCAAGTGGTTCTTCAAAACTATTTGTAAGTCTTCCGGCACAAAGCACATGTGAACAGTTGATGGTAATATTTTGCCACATGACAAATGTTTCTGACTCTCAGTTGCTAATACTGATAGACATATTGTGAACTGACATATAGGGTCCATGTGAGACACCATATTTTTCAACATTTTTGCTCCTTCACAGATTTATTTTGCATTATATTTTTTATTTTGCTTAAGGATCATGTACAGAGGAGTTTTTATGGTTTAATACTGATAGACATATTGGCCCTGGCATGTCCGGGCATGCCCGGACAAGTCCTGGCATGCCTGGACAAGTCCTGGTCACGTGACAACCGTGGAAAAAACAAGACTGAAATTGGCCCAGGCATGTCCGGCATGCCGCGGACAAGTCCTGGCATGCCATGGACAAGTCCTGGCACTGACAACCGTTGAAAGAAAAACAGCCTGAAATTCAAAAACTATGTGCTGTCCGTTAACACACGCATAGTCATCTAGAAAATATTGAGCGAGTTGCTTCACAAACCCTCTCAAGGCATGATGATGTAAGGTTCTTTGTACATGTTCTTGAAACTCAATTTTTCCGTCAGCCATTTTGCTTTCTGTCTTGCTGCAGCTATCTTGCCCTCAGTCAATATGGAGTTTCCAGCTTTCATGTTCCCGCCCTGATTCTCTCCCTCTTGCTTCTTAAGCAGCCACAGCTGAGCAATCAGTGCTTCTGAATCTAGCCTGCAGTGAACCTGTGACCTGACTCCTGAAGCCTTGGACCTTGTACTCCAGCTATTCCTTCTGAGGAACTCTGAAACACTTGTGGACTCTGGAACCCTGCTCTTTGAAAGATCCACGTTTGCATGGACTTACGGTAACAGAGAAGAAGATCCTGAACCTGTTGTGGAGAGTGATTGCTGAGCTTAGATTACTCTGGCCTGCTGTGTCTCCTGCTTCTGTGTCTGCAAACTGTGTGACTATTTTTGCCAACTTGTATGAAGTAATACAAGACTTTCTATATCAAACCTGTGTCTCATGTATTTTCATCGCACCCAAGCACAAGACGCTATATGAACTGTACTACACACATTACAAGATTCAGAAGCCAAACGTTAGTGTCTGCTGGGTCTGGAAAGGCTGTGTCTGCTGTAACTGTGGATATCAGATGTCCGGTTGTACTTTCTGTGATGACAGTGGTTGTGACTTCTCACAACCATTCCAGGTGAGCAGTTCCCTTAAGTTTTTTTTTTTTCTCTGCAGTGTTACCACAGGTAAACACTATTGTTTTTTTTTTCTCTTCTCTTGTCTCTTCTCCTACCAGTACTCTTGTCTTAAAAGATTTGGAAGATGGAAGCCCGCATAAAGGAACTTTGCGGAGTGACTAATAATATCCTTGCAGATTTACAGACTATAAAAACCCGTTTTACAAACCTACAGGACCTCACTAATCACAATTTGCAAGTGTTTGGACAGACTGCCCAGGATTTGCGAGCCAGGATTGAGGTTCTAGAGGAGCGAGTCCAGGCTCCTGCCGTAGCCCCGAGTTCTGGGATTCCCAAGTTGCCCCCTTTTCGTTTTGGCGGTGAACGTGAGAAATTCAGGGGATTTATTAACCAATGCAATCTTTTTTTTTCTGCACATGCTTCACAATTTCCCACTGAACGATCTAAAGTACTTACTATAATTATGTTGCTTACCAACAAGGCTTTAATGTGGGCAAACCCTTTGATTGAGACTGAGGATGAATGTTTGGATCATCTTGATGCTTTCATTTCAGCCATGGGGCAGGTGTTTGATGACCCCAATCGAGGTGCAACAGCTGAAGCAGCCATGCTAACTTTGCGCCAAGGTAAGCACTCGGTAGCCGAATATGCCTTGGATTTCAGGAGATGGGCCCTTGATACCACTTGGGACAGTTCCGCCAAAAAATCTATTTTTCGAAAGGGGTTGTCTCCACTAATTAAGGATGAACTAGCTCGTGCCGACCCTCCCACTGCGTTAGGTGACTTTATTAATTACTGCATCCGTATTGATGCTCATCTGACTGAACGCAGGCAAGAGAGATGGTTCGAAAACAATCGCACTAACCTTTTCCTACCTTCCTCCCCAGCTAAGGAACCTTTGAGTAGGATCACACGGGAACCTGAACCTGAACCCATGCAGGTAGACTCTTTACAAAGACGGGTTAGCGATGCACGCAAGGAACATCGTTTTAAGGAAAATCTATGTTTCTATTGTGGTAAGTCAGGGCACTTCATTATAAACTTCCCCATCCATTCTCGTAAGACTACTGCAGCACTCATTCACTGTGAGTGTTGCGAGAGGAGATCTGTCAGGTCCGAGCCTCAGGCTCCAGAGAGATCTGCAGCAACAGATCTTGATTTCTCGGACTTAAACTCCGTTACTTCTGAGGACGATGATTGTGTAAATGCTGCAATTTTTCAAGTTTCCTCAGCGGTGTCCCAGCTGAGTTGTAGGAAAAACAATTCTCATTGCTTCCTTTCCATCAAACTCTGGGTTGACTCAGTCTGGGTGTCTAGCTCTGCTATGATCGACTCAGGGGCAAGTGGGAATTTTATGGATGTCTCCTTTGCTCTGAAACAGGGGATACGTTCAGTAAAGAAGGCTACTCCAGTACAGATGGAAACTGTGGACGGCTCCCTGCTGACCTCTGGACCAGTGGATCAGGAAACGGAGCCTTTGAAGGTCCTTATGGGTAAAGATCATCAAGAGAAACTGTCCTTTATGCTTATCTCTTCTCCCCACTTTCCCATTATTCTAGGGCTACCATGGCTGCAGGCTCAGAACCCTACCATTAACTGGGAGACCAAGGAATTACACTTTCCAGAGAAACAGATGACTCCAGAAGTTTCAGCGTGCTCTGTTCCTAAAGGAACCATGTCAGTCCCTGAACTACCAGCTGTATACCAGGACTATGTGGATTTATGTGACAAGAAGAACGCTGACCAGCTTCCCCCTCACCGTCCATATGATTGTCCAATTGAATTATTGCCTGGAGCAGAGATACCTTTTGGTAAGATCTACCCCCTGGCGGGGCCTGAGCTAAAGGCTTTAAAGGATTACATAGATGAAAATCTAGCCAAGGGCTTCATACGTCCCTCTTCATCTCCTGCAGGTGCACCCATCTTCTTTGTAAAGAAGAAAGATGGATCTCTGAGACCCTGCGTAGACTATAGGGAGCTCAATAAGGTTACTATTAGAAACCGTTATCCATTGCCTTTAATCCCTGAGTTATTGGAGAGAGTGCGGCATGCCAAAGTTTTCTCTAAATTAGATCTCCGTGGGGCCTATAACTTGGTCCGTATTAGACCTGGGGATGAGTGGAAGACTGCATTCAGGTCACGCTATGGACACTTTGAATATCTAGTTATGCCTTTTGGTCTGAGTACCGCCCCAGCCACTTTCCAACACTTGGTGAATGACATCTTCAGGGATCTCCTAGATACATTCGTGGTGATTTATTTGGATGATATTCTAATTTTTTCTAACTCCACAGAGGAACATTATGGACATGTGAGAATGGTCTTGGAACGTCTAAGACAAAACCATCTTTACATCAAACTTGAAAAGTGTGAATTCCATAGGACCGAAATTCAATTTCTGGGGTATGTACTGTCTACACAAGGAATTAGTATGGATGGAAGCAAGACCCAAGCCATCAAGGATTGGCCAAGTCCTAGAAATGTGAAGGAGGTGCAGCGCTTCATCGGGGTTGCCAACTTCTATAGACGTTTCATTAGGAATTTCTCTGAGGTAGTGTCACCTATCACCCAACTTACCCGGAAAGAGTCTAGGTTCTCCTGGACTCCCCAAGCCCAGGAAGCATTTTCCCGTCTGAAAGATAGATTTACCACCGCACCTATCTTGGTACATCCCAACCCCGAGCTTGCCTTCATAATAGAGGTGGATGCTTCAGACTGTGCCGTTGGAGCTATACTCTCTCAGAGAACAGGTGAGAAGAATGTCTTGCATCCCTGTGCCTTCTTTTCCCAGCAGTTGTCTTCGGCTGAGAGGAACTATGATGTGGGCAATAGAGAGTTGTTGGCCATTATTGCCGCCTTCAAAGAATGGAGACACCTTCTTCAGGGAGCTGCACAACAAATAGTCGTCCTGACAGACCATCGTAACCTTGAATTTATCAGGTCGGCTAAATGCCTGACTCCTCGCCAGGCTCGCTGGAATCTCTTCTTAAACCAATTTAATTTTGTTATTTCTTATAGACCAGGATCACGCAATGGAAAGGCTGATGCACTCTCTAGGATTCATTCAGCAGAGACCCGTCCACTTGCTCCTCCTAAGACTATTCTTCCTGACTCTAGATTCCTGGGAGTGATTCATAATCAAGACCTACTTAAGGACATCAAAGAAGCATACCATGCGGATTCCTTGTTGGCACAACCCCCAAGGGACGTAAGTCTTGTCTTTAAGAATGGTGTGTGGATTCTGGGACAACGTCTGTATATTCCTGAAACAGTCAGATTGAGAGTATTGCAACTCATTCATGATTCCAAGATAGCTGGGCACAGAGGAATTCTAAAGACACAGGAAATTCTTTCTCGTTTCTTTTGGTGGCCCACTTGCAGGAAGGATGTTTTAAACTATGTCACTTCATGTGAAGTCTGTGCAAGATGCAAAACACCTCGCTCCTCACCAACTGGTCTGTTACAACCTCTTCCCACCCCGTCCCGCCCGTGGGGATCCATTTCTATGGACTTCATTGTGGAGTTACCAACCTCTCAAGGGAAGAACACCATTCTAGTGGTGGTTGACCGTCTAACAAAGGCAGCTCATTTTATCCCTTGTGTCGGCTTACCCACTGCAAAACAGACATCAGATTTAATGATTAAAGATGTGTTTCGCTTACATGGAGTACCGGATGAGGTTATTTCGGATCGAGGGGTGCAATTCACTTCAAGGTTTTGGCAAAATTTCTGTGCAGCATTGGACATTAAAGTAAACCTTTCTTCTGCTTTTCATCCCCAGACTAATGGACAGACCGAACGAACCAATCAAACCCTAGAGCAGTATCTCCGCTGCTTTATCTGCCACCTAGAGGATGATTGGGTGGATCTACTTCCATTAGCTGAGTTCTCTTATAACAACTCTCAGAGTGCCTCCACTAAACAGTCTCCTTTTTACTCCAATCTAGGTTATCATCCTAACATTCTACCACGATTTCCCATAGAAACGCCTTTACCAGCAGTGGCTGAAAGAATCACGTCTTTACAGAAGAATATGGATCTTCTAAAGGAGAATCTGGAATCAGCTCAGGAAAGGTACAAGAAAGCAGCAGATAAATTTCGTAAACCTGCACCAGCTTTCAAGGTAGGAGACCTGGTCTGGCTGTCAACCAGAAATCTTAAGTTAAGGATTCCATCGTCTAAGTTGGGACATAAGTACATTGGACCCTATAAAATCAGTAAAATTATAAGTGCCGTTGCTTGTCGTCTTCAACTGCCCAGAACTATGAGAATCCACCCTGTCTTTCATGTATCCCTACTAAAGGCTGCAACACCCAATACGTTTCCTGGACGTTCTTCTCCTTGCCCTGACCCAGTGCTAGTCGATGGTCAGGAAGAATTTGTGGTGGAGAGGATTCTGGATTCCAGGTTATACAGAAATCAGTTACAATATTTGATTAAATGGCAAGGCTACCCAGTGGAGGACAACTCATGGGAACCTGTCAATAACGTTAATGCTTCTCGTTTGCTCCGCCAGTTTCATCAGAGGTACCCAGACAGGCCTGGTCTGAGGCCATCCGGAGGTTGTCCCTAAGGGGGGAAAAATGTAAGGTTCTTTGAAACTCAGTTTTTTCCGTCAGCCATTTTATTTTCTGTCTTGCTGCAGCTATCTTGCCCTCAGTCAATATGGAGTTTCCAGCTTTCATGTTCCCGCCCTGATTCTCTCCCTCTTGCTTCTTAAGCAGCCACAGCTGAGCAATCAGTGCTTCTGAATCTAGCCTGCAGTGAACCTGTGACCTGACTCCTGAAGCCTTGGACCTTGTACTCCAGCTATTCCTTCTGAGGAACTCTGAAACACTTGTGGACTCTGGAACCCTGCTCTTTGAAAGATCCACGTTTGCATGGACTTACGGTGACAGAGAAGAAGATCCTGAACCTGTTGTGGAGAGTGATTGCTGAGCTTAGATTACTCTGGCCTGCTGTGTCTCCTGCTTCTGTGTCTGCAAACTGGGTGACTATTTTTGCCAACTTGTATGAAGTAATACAAGACTTTCTATATCAAACCTGTGTCTCATGTATTTTCATCGCACCCAAGCACAAGACGCTATATGAACTGTACTACACACATTACAGATGAATGTCAACGTTCCCGCTATGAGCTACACACATGACCAACTGTATAGCCTGGGATGCGTAGCGTTCTTGTTGCATAGGCCTATTTTTAAAGATGCTATGCCCCTCAGATATAAAAGACATGTATGTTGGAACGTGTCCCGGCCTATTTTGGTCCATGCCCACTCCTATGCAGCGATATTGAGTACCGTTCAACAAAAATCAGGTACAATCTTTTTAACATATCTGTGTTTCGGGCCCTCATGCCATACCAGAAGCACTCTGTGCCATGTACCCTAGCCCATAATAATCGATTTTGATCAGCATTCAACAAAAAAATTAGGGTGCAGACTTTTTAGCATACCTCTGTTTCTGACTCCCATGTCGTACCAGAAAGACCTATTTTGGCACATGTCCGCACCTATGCAACGGTTTTGACCACTACTCAACAAAAATTGACTACAAACTTTTTAACATACCTGTGTTTCGGACCCTCATGTCATACCAGAAGCACCCTGTGCCATGTACTCTAGACCATAATATTTCAAATCGGGTATGGGACCTACATAGCTTTGTTTTCTCAGGTATTAAAAAAAGTGTGGAAAACTGAAAATCCCGCGGCCTGTGGTAATTTAGTGAGAACCATATAGACAAATCGGGTATCGTCACACACGAGACCACAACACCTCGCGCTATCACATTTACCACTAGTTTTCAAAAACCACTGTCTTAAAAATAAAGTAAGAATCGTGGTGACATGCATTGTGGTCTATAAATGTATAGTCTGAAAATTTACCGTTGCTAAAGAACAGTAAAAAGTCGTGCGCACAACTATCAGCCCCAAAACTCTCACCACTATCACAAACACTATTGCCTACAGAGGCGCCCCGCGAGAATTTCTGTATGTGTGTATCAAGATGCTCCCTGCTATGACCGATTGTTTGCTCGTGGATGCTGGCATTTCCAGTGACATCATAGTTGTGTAAATGCGCTGGGGCACGTGTATCGATCCCCTAGGTTGTAATGCGTGAGCATTTTAATTATTTTTTCAATTCATAACCATACGTTCTCAGGCATACAGGTTTATTTCACAGAAGTTGACTGTACAGTTGCATAATTTTTGTTTAAAAGCATACATTTGCATAATTTTGTTTAAAATCGCACAGTTCAGCGATAATGTCGGGTGTTGGACACGCACTTATCAGTCTTTCATACGTGTCGCAGAAAGATTTTAGTCTGCTCTGCGTGAGTTTATTGTGCACGTAGTGTGCAGACATGTCAAGAAACATTTTGGCGTGTTCAGCAGTCCATGCGTGTGTTGGCGTGTAAGGCGATCCACCATCAACCTTCTGTTTCTTACTTACACGCCGGCGCGATACCGCGCGTTTCTTTGGCGCTAATGCATCGGCTGAATTGGCAGATGCTGCTTCCACGTTGTTATTTGCAGATTCTGTAGCTTGACACAGACGTCTATTCTTAGGCCTACTACTCTCCGTATTCACGGTGTGTGCGATTGGCGCGTCGCTTTCTTCACGATCCGCGACACATCTGAGTGAACGTGGTTCCGTTCTCACATCCGCTCTGTTCTCAAATCCATAATTGTGCTGTTGCAAATCTCGCGAATGACGCTCCTCCGTAACTAAAGAAAAGATACGTGGTGTAGTTAACCGCTAAGCGGGCGAGATATTGGAAATGCTACAGCCTCCACTTTACTCTGATTCAATGCGACATTTGTAAAGCTACCAGTACCGATTATCTGTGAAACCGATGCATGATTGTTTGTATAAGTACAGTATAGAGAGGCCTAGACATATATACTTACAAGTATCCCCCGGGTGCTGATCTACAGAGAATGCTGAATTAACAGACATCACGCTGCTCGTTCGCGCCCGTATGGGGCTGATTTCTCCATCAAACTGCAACCTCGTGGGCGATACTTTAGCCGCTAAAATAAAATATAACATACATGAATGCGCAAAGCACTCACAAAGCTAACTTGACACAGGTAAATAAAACTAGTTACCGCAGAAATTTTTATCTGCGTGTATAACTACACTATAGAGTTGCGTAGACATATATGCTTACAAGCCTGAGACGTGTAGTGTACTTCAGAGATTGGTGAATTAAACGGTGTGGAGTTGTTCGGTAGTTGTCGTATGGGGGTGTTTTCTTTTTCAAGCTGCAGACTCCTGCACGCTAGTTTAACAGCTGTAAATAAAATATGACTGCCTCAGAAATGATATCTACAAGGCCCACGCGCATAAAGCTAAATTCGCAAAGATACCGTAACAAGCGTCAATAAAATATATCCGCTAGTTAAGGGTGGGGACGCAGGGTACAGAGGATACAGACACATAACAGACGTTTTCAAGCACTGTACAGACAACGCAGCGTATATAACTACAGATTTATATTATTAAAACATGTCTAGCTAACGTTCCTAGCACACTGAAAAAATAGTCCAGAACGTTTCTATTCATTTGTGATTTTTATTTCGGCATTCTGATGAAACTCCAGCAGACAAAAAATATATATTTTTTTAAAGAAACAACAAAGCCCCAACGTTTCGGCCTATCTGGCCTTCATCCAGGGGATTTTCTTCGTATGTGGGATATAAATCATAAAGAGGAGGTGCAGTCAATCCTGTATAGTTCTCTTGTTCCACAGATATGCCTGCGGTAGCGTGGGTGACGGACGTGGTGCGGTCCGCACCACGTCCGTCACCCACGCTACCGCAGGCATATCTGTGGAACAAGAGAACTATAGAGGATTGACTGCACCTCCTCTTTATGATTTATATCCCACATACGAAGAAAATCCCCCTGGATGAAGGCCAGATAGGCCGAAACGTTGGGGCTTTGTTGTTTCTTTAAAAAAATATATATTTTTTGTCTGCTGGAGTTTCATCAGAATGCCGAAATAAAAATCACAAATGAATAGAAACGTTCTGGACTATTTTTTCAGTGTGCTCGGTGTGTCTATCATAATTATCTGATTCTGCTTTCCCAGTAGCACCTACTAATTTATTAATAATAGTGTGCATGAGACCTTACTATTTTAGCTAACGTTCCTGTCAGCTAAAATAAAATTAACTGCATGGATTTTAGCGTCAGTCTATATTAATCATTAATATTAATAGTAGACGTTATAAATTTACAGCTACAGGGTAATGATGGTGGTGGTTCTGTCGTGAAATATTACTTCTCCAATATTGTTTGAACGTGTTTAGCCGTCATGACGGTCCTGTAAAACATTAATAGATTTTTTTCTGTCTCACAGTTCATGGTATTGACAGAGGGCGTGTTCTCTCTGTTAGCCCCTAATAAATACAACCAGTTCCCAAGCGATACACAGCGCACCTGTAAGGCTTCGCACCTCGCAGAACACACGCCAGATCTGAACAGGACTAAAGTGAGTATTTTTATGGATTTCGTTTCAATTATATTAAGTTTGTGTAGTATTTGCATGAACAGGTTAGTCGCGTTTTCATACTTGATCTTTATTTGCTTTAATTCAATAGCGGCCCCTTTTTATTCAAGATGGAGTCCAGACATTCTCGCGGTCAATATTCTGCTATGCTTTCACCAGAACAATCGGGTAAGTTTTACACAGTATATATGTGTACGCCGTATTGTATCGAGCTGTCTGAGTCTGCGCTTTGTATATATAAATTATATATTTCATTCTTTCTTATTTAAGAAGCGGGAGTCCATTCAGACTACTCCTATGAGAATCGGTTCATTACGCAGAACCTGTTAAAGGATAGCAACTCTGCTAGCGGGCGACGAGCCTCCAGCTCTCACCAGTCTGTCACAGGCAAGAAACCTATAGATATATCAGATGTTTTAAGCCTATGTATCTAGTCTGGTAATTAAATACATTTTCTCATACAGATACGCCTGTAGCGGACTGGACAGTTGAAAACACCGTGGCGGCTGAGCCGCTCGAACATCGCGATTCCGATGTTGAGATCGTGGAGGATCCCCTGGATTCCGGTGTTGAGTTCGTAGAACCGGACTATAATCCTCTAACTCGCGCGATACCCTACGCTTCTAAAAGATGGAGTGATTCGCTAAGCACACGGCGCTGGAACAGAAAAGGTAGCGGGTCCTTGAAACACGTCTGTTATGTGTCTGTATCCTCTGTACCCTGCGTCCCCACCCTTAACTAGCGGATATATTTTATTGACGCTTGTTACGGTATCTTTGCGAATTTAGCTTTATGCGCGTGGGCCTTGTAGATATCATTTCTGAGGCAGTCATATTTTATTTACAGCTGTTAAACTAGCGTGCAGGAGTCTGCAGCTTGAAAAAGAAAACACCCCCATACGACAACTACCGAACAACTCCACACCGTTTAATTCACCAATCTCTGAAGTACACTACACGTCTCAGGCTTGTAAGCATATATGTCTACGCAACTCTATAGTGTAGTTATACACGCAGATAAAAATTTCTGCGGTAACTAGTTTTATTTACCTGTGTCAAGTTAGCTTTGTGAGTGCTTTGCGCATTCATGTATGTTATATTTTATTTTAGCGGCTAAAGTATCGCCCACGAGGTTGCAGTTTGATGGAGAAATCAGCCCCATACGGGCGCGAACGAGCAGCGTGATGTCTGTTAATTCAGCATTCTCTGTAGATCAGCACCCGGGGGATACTTGTAAGTATATATGTCTAGGCCTCTCTATACTGTACTTATACAAACAATCATGCATCGGTTTCACAGATAATCGGTACTGGTAGCTTTACAAATGTCGCATTGAATCAGAGTAAAGTGGAGGCTGTAGCATTTCCAATATCTCGCCCGTTTAGCGGTTAACTACACCACGTATCTTTTCTTTAGTTACGGAGGAGCGTCATTCGCGAGATTTGCAACAGCACAATAATGGATTTGAGAACAGAGCGGATGTGAGAACGGAACCACGTTCACTCAGATGTGTCGCGGATCGTGAAGAAAGCGACGCGCCAATCGCACACACCGTGAATACGGAGAGTAGTAGGCCTAAGAATATACGTCTGTGTCAAGCTACAGAATCTGCAAATAACAACGTGGAAGCAGCATCTGCCAATTCAGCCGATGCATTAGCGCCAAAGAAACGCGCGGTATCGCGCCGGCGTGTAAGTAAGAAACAGAAGGTTGATGTGGATCGCCTTACACGCCAACACACGCATGGACTGCTGAACACGCCAAAATGTTTCTTGACATGTCTGCACACTACGTGCACAATAAACTCACGCAGAGCAGACTAAAATCTTACTGCGACACGTATGAAAGACTGATAAGTGCGTGTCCAACACCCGACATTATCGCTGAACTGTGCGATTTTAAACAAAATTATGCAAATGTATGCTTTTAAACAAAAATTATGCAACTGTACAGTCAACTTCTGTGAAATAAACCTGTATGCCTGAGAACGTATGGTTATGAATTGAAAAAATAATTAAAATGCTCACGCATTACAACCTAGGGGATCGATACACGTGCCCCAGCGCATTTACACAACTATGATGTCACTGGAAATGCCAGCATCCACGAGCAAACAATCGGTCATAGCAGGGAGCATCTTGATACACACATACAGAAATTCTCGCGGGGCGCCTCTGTAGGCAATAGTGTTTGTGATAGTGGTGAGAGTTTTGGGGCTGATAGTTGTACGCACGACTTTTTACTGTTCTTTAGCAACGGTAAATTTTCAGACTATACATTTATAGACCACAATGCATGTCACCACGATTCTTACTTTATTTTTAAGACAGTGGTTTTTGAAAACTAGTGGTAAATGTGATAGCGCGAGGTGTTGTGGTCTCGTGTGTGACGATACCCGATTTGTCTATATGGTTCTCACTAAATTACCACAGGCCGCGGGATTTTCAGTTTTCCACACTTTTTTTAATACCTGAGAAAACAAAGCTATGTAGGTCCCATACCCGATTTGAAATATTATGGTCTAGAGTACATGGCACAGGGTGCTTCTGGTATGACATGAGGGTCCGAAACACAGGTATGTTAAAAAGTTTGTAGTCAATTTTTGTTGAGTAGTGGTCAAAACCGTTGCATAGGTGCGGACATGTGCCAAAATAGGTCTTTCTGGTACGACATGGGAGTCAGAAACAGAGGTATGCTAAAAAGTCTGCACCCTAATTTTTTTGTTGAATGCTGATCAAAATCAATTATTATGGGCTAGGGTACATGGCACAGAGTGCTTCTGGTACGGCATGAGGGCCCGAAACACAGATATGTTAAAAAGATTGTACCTGATTTTTGTTGAACGGTACTCAATATCGCTGCATAGGAGTGGGCATGGACCAAAATAGGCCGGGACACGTTCCAACATACATGTCTTTTATATCTGAGGGGCATAGCATCTTTAAAAATAGGCCTATGCAACAAGAACGCTACGCATCCCAGGCTATACAGTTGGTCATGTGTGTAGCTCATAGCGGGAATGTTGACATTCATCATGCCTTGAGAGGGTTTGTGAAGCAACTCGCTCAATATTTTCTAGATGACTATGCGTGTGTTAACGGACAGCACATAGTTTTTGAATTTCAGGCTTGTTTTTTCCACGGTTGTCACGTGACCAGGACTTGTCCAGGCATGCCAGGACTTGTCCGGGCATGCCCGGACATGCCTGGGCCAATTTCAGTCTTGTTTTTTCCACGGTTGTCACGTGACCAGGACTTGTCCAGGCATGCCAGGACTTGTCCGGGCATGCCCGGACATGCCAGGGCCAATATGTCTATCAGTATTAAACCATAAAAACTCCTCTGTACATGATCCTTAAGCAAAATAAAAAATATAATGCAAAATAAATCTGTGAAGGAGCAAAAATGTTGAAAAATATGGTGTCTCACATGGACCCTATATGTCAGTTCACAATATGTCTATCAGTATTAGCAACTGAGAGTCAGAAACATTTGTCATGTGGCAAAATATTACCATCAACTGTTCACATGTGCTTTGTGCCGGAAGACTTACAAATAGTTTTGAAGAACCACTTGGTTGTATTGTGATGTTAGACAAAGGAAAAGTAGCCGTGAGGGCTTGTAGTCAGGTTAGCACTGCAAGAGGGCTCTCCCCACTATGTACTTCCTGTCAGTAAACTTTGGAAACATATATTTTCCGTATCATCTTTGTACATAAATAGTATACACCAAGTATTGGCCCCATCCTCTGCCTGTATTCTCACATGAAACAGTTAAAAATAGTCACAAAATAACGAATTTGTTGTGAAATTGTTATCAAGTTACCGTAACCGGGTTAGTAATCAATTTAATACACCTTGACTCGCTATAATATTCGTATGGTAACTAATAAAATAGCATCTGAGTGTCAGAACATTTGTCATGTGGCAATATAGGTCAGGACATGTTCCAACATGCCTCAATTTTTTGTTGAATGGTGCTCAAAATCGAATATTATGGGCTAGAGTACATGGCACCGTGTGTTTCTGGTGCGTCATAATGGTCCGAAACACAGGTATGTTAAAAAGTTCATTTGTCATGTGCCAAAATAGGCCGGGACCTGTTCCAACATGCCTCAATTTTTTTTTGTTGAATGGTGATCAAAATGGTGTGTATGCATGAGTGTTTAAAAATGATTCAGCGGATCAGCACCATCTATGAAATATGGTATTTTCCAAACAACAGCGATGCGCTGCCTGTCTTTCATATCTGAGGGGCTTAGCATCGTTAAAAAATAGTCCCAAAATAACGAATTTGTTGTGAATTTGTTATCAAGTTGCCGTAATCGGGTTAGTAATCAGTTTAATACACTTTGATTCGCTACAATTAAACTTTGGAAACATATATTTTCCGTATCATCTTTGTACATAAATAGTATACACTAAGTAATGGTCCCATCCTATGTCTGTATTCTCACATGAAACAGTTAAAAATAGCCCCAAAATAACGAATTCTAAGTAGTGGCTCCCATCCTATGCCTGTATTCTCACATGAAACAGTTAAAAATAGCCCCAAAATAACAAATTCTAAGTAATGGCCCCCATCCTATGCCTGTATTCTCACATGAAACAGTTAAAAAATAGTCCCAAAATAACAAATTTGTTGTGAATTTGTCATCACTAAGTAGTTCCTGTCAGTAAACTTTGTAAGCATATATTTTCCGTATCATCTTTGTACATAAATAGTATACACTAAGTAATGGTCCCATCCTATGCCTGTATTCTCACATGAAACAGTTAAAAATAGCTCCAAAATAACAAATTCTAAGTAATGGACCCCATCCTATGCCTGTATTCTCACATGAAACAGTTAAAAAATAGTCCCAAAATAACAAATTTGTTGTGAATTTGTCATCACTAAGTAGTTCCTGTCAGTAAACTTTGGAAGCATATATTTTCCGTATCATCTTTGTACATAAATAGTATACACTAAGTAATGGCCCATCCTATGCATGTATTCTCACATGAAACAGTCACTATGTTTATTCCTGGCTTAATAAGTGAGCTATCTGTAGCAAACACTGCTAGAAATGAGGGCTATACACAAGGGGTGCCAAGCAGCATTCAGGTATGATCTCCCATCTATGGCGCTGCTTTTTTAATATAGCTCCTCATATGGATTTGCTAATTGACTTCATATGCACGCACAGTATGTATTGTGAGCCCTGCACTTGCATGCTAACATCATTATATTAGCAGCTGTGATGGGGAAGTTACTTTATTGATATACATGCTTCATTGAGATACTTATAATCCTATATATAGTGCATATATGTCTGCCTATTGGGGGATATTGTGAGTTACATAGATTGCATATATATGGACAAATATATGGAGGTTATTATTGTTTAGCCCCGGATTAGTCTATTATCGCTATAACATATAAGATATGGAGATGGGCACTATTATATATTGATTTGAATGTAGTTCATACCTGTCTGCATTTGGCTATTTTTCTGCATGCTGTATATCCCACTCTTTTGGATTTTTATCCATGATAATGTATTTTAGACCTTAATAAAATTTGTATTTTATACTGCAAAAGCTTCCTTTTTGAATTTATTTCAATCTCGCCATGACTTTCCCCACACAATAGAGTGGTCATAGGATACATTTACTGGTTGACTTAAAAGAGCTCAGTATCAGGCACACAGATAAAACAACTTTACACACATTTACAGGTAAATAGAGATTGGTAATAAGTTACCGATCTGTAACAAAAGTCTGTATTTCACTAAAACTCAGAAACTAGTCTGGAAATTCCTAACTCCATGTCATTACATTCTTCCCAGTCCTGATATAAGTGTAGATACACTGCCAAGCTAAAAATATATATACTGAATAAAACTATAAGTTGAGCGTCATAATTCCATATTCCACCACAGTAGTGCTTTACATGCATTTACTGGGTCCTTAAAAGTTTCTCTCCACAAAAAAGATCAAGATTCACTCTTTAATTCACTAAAAATCCTTATATACTAGTTATATACAGAAGCCTGTATTTAACTAGAACTCCTTATACATTTACTGGGTCCTTAAAAGTTTCTCTCCACAAAAAAGATCAAGATTCACTCTTTAATTCACTAAAATCCTATATCTATTATATACAGACCTGTATTAACTAGACCTTATAATTACTGGTCCTAAATTCTTCCACAAAAAAGATCAGATTCACTCTATCCTAAAATCCTATTTTTATATACAGATCTGATAACTAGAACTCCTTATACATTTACTGGGTCCTTAAAAGTTTCTCCCCAACAAAAAAGATCAAGATTCGCTCTTTAATTCACTAAAACAACACAGACTAATCAAATCCACGGGATAAAATATCAATAGAGACGAATAAATCACTTTGATTGAAATTCACAAATCCAGCAGCTCAGATTTCCCAGCCTGAGCAAAGTTCAGCCAGATCAAATCCCAGGGAGACGGATTAAATGATAGGGGGCGTGTCGACCTGTCAGATTTGAGTTTGACGAATACTGGTGTACCTATACTACTCCCATAGACTTACATGGGACTTCCGCTATCGAAATCGGATATCGACGATATTTAGTGCTATCGGCGATACAATTTCGATACGATATTTTTAGATATCGAGCAATATCGCTCAACACTAGCCACAAAGTGATCTTTCATTTCAGGCTTGTTTCGGAATGTTCGTTGGAGTGAGTAGAATCTGGATAGAGCCTGCTCCCGGTTGTTAGGGAGTCTAGCTCTTGTATCTCGAAATGGCAGGGGTGCGATCCAATGGTTAGACTCGCCCTTGAAGAAACCACTATCCATTATTTTCATAAACTCCTTGTCTTCTATAGATAGAGCTATTTTGTCATCTTCACGTGTTGTGCAGAACACAGATTTTCCTATGTCATCATAGGCAGTAGGAACAATGTCGTACTCCTGAATGGTGTTGATAAACTTCTCCTTCACCTCGTAATGATGAGGACATGGTTTGAAGTGAGTTGTGCGACTATTGTTTAGCACATAGGTTTTGAAGGAGTTTACCCTGGATGGTTTGTGGCATTTTTCCATGCATACATCACCCATAATCACCCAGCCTAGGTCGAGTCTTTGTGCATATGGGGCATCATCTGGACCATTGCATTGTTGACGCACCTTATGGACCCTCAGGATATCCCTTCCGAGCAGGATCAGAATGTCAGCATTCGTGTCTATAGGAGGAATTTCTTTAGCTAGGTGCTTTAAATGGGAATGGTGAAGTGCAGCCTTTGGAGTGGGAATCTCCTGTCTTTCATCAGGTATATGGTCACACTCAATTATTGTCGGCAAGGGTATAGGCATGTTCTCTTTGATTGAAGAGATAACATACCCAATGGCTCTTCTGCCAAATGTCTGTACCCGACTGGAGCAGGTATTGAGAGTGTATGGTGTTGCTGGTCCTTGTATGCCGAAGATGTCAAAGAATTTGGGCTTTGCTAGAGACCTGCTGCTTTGCTCGTCTATGATGGCGTACATCCTAGTGGCTTTCTCAGGTTGCCCCTCAGGATACACTTTGACAAGACATACCTTGGCACAACACTTGGGGCTGCTTTCTTCTCCACATACTTCCATGCACGAAGAGGATACAGCAGTTTTAGTTGGCTCATGGCCTTGTGGCTCCCCGCCATACCTTGACTCGGGCTTAGATACTGAAGGTTGGGCATTGTCTTCAGATGTATTTGGATGCATAGCTTTCACATGCTCATTGCTTCTGCATTCAGCACACTTAACAATAGTTTTGCAGTCTTTAGCGATGTGGAATGAGGAGGCACAACACTTGTAGCATATTCCAAGCTCCTTGAGGATGTCTTTGCGCTCCTGCACGGGTTTTGCCCTGAGCCCACGGCATTCTCTCAAGGAATGAGGACTTCTATGGATAGGGCACATAAGACTGAAATTCTTTGCATTGCCCAAAGGGAAGCCTTGCTTAGTAGATGACGATGTTGCAAGTGGAATGTCTGTCTTTCTCACAGATACCGTCCCTTTGAAGTCTTTATATTCACTCGTTGTTTTACCTTGCTTTGAGAATGATGATGAACAGGTCAAAGCAGGTTCGGCAAAGTCAAAGCTGGGATCATTCTTCTTCTGAGCTTGGTCGCTGATAAACCTGGCAAAATAAGAGAAAGATGGAAAGGACACTTTATGCTCTCTCTTGTACCTTGATCCCAAGTCTGCCCATTTGTCTTGCATGCCGTGTGGTAGCTTAGTGACCACCGGGTTCACACCATGTGCGGTGTCTAGGTAGCTCAGTCCTGGAAGACGAGGGTCTAGTTTGGCTAACTCCAATTCCTTCAGCAGATCACTTAGATCCTGCAGTTTGCGATTGTCTTTGTTAGTTATCTTTGGGAAGTTTTGCAGTTTCCTAAATAATGTGCTTTCTATAGCTTCCGCGCTGCCATAGGTTTGCTCCAGCCTCTCCCATGCTGCAGTGAGACCCGCATCTGAATGGCCAACATGGATTGCACTTAATGTTCTGATGCGCTCTGTGGATTCTGGGCCTAGCCAATTGACAAGCAAGTCCAGTTGTTCCTTGGCGGTAAGGTTAAGACCTGTGATTACAGCTTCAAAGGTTGACTTCCAGGATCTATAGTTCTCAGCAGAGTCTACAAACTTTGAGAGACTACTGTTTACTAGTTCCCTGTGTATCATATATTTGGCAAACTCTGACATGTCTGTGTTCTCGTTCCTTGTTGCAAGATTGACTTGTGGTACCTCTGAGGTGTGTAAGTCCCTTGGCGTGTAAGGATGAGACACTTGAGGCCAGAATGATGTTGCACGAGGGTTTAGGTGTAGTTTAGTCTCTGGAGGGTCTGCTTGTCGTAGCTGAAACTGTGGGTTGGTGCTGAAAGTTACCTTGTCACTATTGGGCAGTAGAATCTGTGGCTGGGCAGGAGCGTCTATGTGGTAGCTTGGGAGAAGTACCGGTGTGTGAGGGTTTAAGGCTTCTGACTCGTGATTTAGGTCATAATTAGCAGGATGTGTGGATGTTTGGTGTTTTAACACGTAATCCTTGGTACGTATAGCCGGATCTTCTATTTCTTCTAGGAAAGGACAGTCTAAGGTGGTCTCGTCAGCTACTGCTTGCTCAAACACCTTCAATTTAGCCATGGCAGCGGCTTCTTCCTTTTCTGTTTGGAGAATTTTCATCTGGGCCTCTGCCTCTGCTTCCTTCACTTTCAGCTGGGCTGCTATCTCTGCTTCCTTCATTTTCAGCTGGGCTGCTATCTCTGCTTCCTTCCTAGCAAATGAACTCCTTACTCTGGCTTCTTCTGCATCAGCACGGATTTCTATTAGCCTCTCAGATAATGCCGATCTTTTGGAATGAGAAGATCTGGAGGATCGAGATGTGATTTTAGTTGAAGTCGATCGCTGTGACCTCACTTCTTGCAGGTATGTGATGCGGCACTCTGCCTTGTCTTTGGCATCTTGCACGATAGCATTGTTTCTTTGGAGTAAGGTCTTTCGCTCAGTTAACTCTGCTAAGGCATCGTCCATATCAGAATTACCCAGAAATGTGGCATACTTTGTGGATAGCCGCTGATAGCAATCATAGGCTTCAGATAACCGATGCAAGGCTGTGGTTAGGTCTGCTGCGTTATTCTTATGGCGTGAAATAGCTGCAATACACCGCTCGGTTCTTTCCCATAAGATTCTCAGGTTATTGAGGAACTCATCTCTAGTTGCCTCAAAGTTCTCCCTGACCTTTTGCGTGGGTTTATTTGTGCGCTTAGGTCGGACACTTTGTTCAGGGATCAGCATAGAGTCTGCTTCTCGTGCGTCTGTGTTGTCTGAGACGTGATGCGTCTGTTCTGATTCCACAGCACAGGGATCCATACTATCTTTCATGGACATGTTTCTATACTTGTGAGATGCGGATGGCGCACACTTGCTAGCAGACTGTATAATATACACACAGGCACAAAGGACTTGGGCTTCCTATGCAAGCAGGAGTAAGAGGTGTCTTTCCTGGTTAACAGTCTGTGAGGTAAACATGCAATAGGCCGCAACAACAGCTCCTTTTAGACTATTCTGCCACCGATATATGTAAGAGACAGCTCTGATCCTTGTGAGTGACAATCTCCGATATAAACAATGGTAGATAGGAACTCACTATAACACTTCCTTCCTAATCTTAATCGTGCACAGATATCTTCTTGAGAAGGTGAACTTGAATGTAACTGAAAGGTTTATTGGCATTACAATACTTTGTGCAGATGAATACATACAATTTCCTTCAGGCAAGAGGTATCAAGGTGGCTTCAGAAGAAAGGACATAGAGGTCTAAAAGGAATGCTGTGTTGAAGCTCCTAGCATGAATGATGAGAAACACAGAATGACGAAGCACACAAGATGGATGCCGAAAAGGGAAAACAGTTGGGAGGAGAGAGAGAGAGAGCAAAGTATTATGGGAAATAGAACCCAAGACAGCACTAAACAATAACCACTAGGTGGCAGTAAAGTACACAGTAACTATGAAATGTCACATTAATACTGGCTGAGACAGCATAGACATCATCCAGCTGCGCTACTGTGTCAGGCAAGAAATGCGGGCAGGAAGCAGGACGGATCCCTGCAGCTCTGCTGCCATTTTCTCCTGAAGGCAGCGGAGCTGCAGGGATCGCTCTCTGCCCACCACACTTGAGGGCAATCTGGCCAGGGGCCCCTGGAGCCTTGGGGCCAGACAAGCCAGATTGCCTTCAGTATTAGCCACCCTGCAGGGGCTCCTCTCCACCTCTGGGCCCCAGTGCAGTTGCACTGGCATCACGTGAGGTATGTCCACCCTTGAGTTAGGGTATGTGTGCATGTAGTCTTGTTGCTGAGTTTTTGGAGCAGAAAAATCCTACAAGCACACAGCGTTTGTCAAACAGTTGTGGAGCAAAACTAAGTGGAAACTGAGCAGAAACTCTCCAAATTCTCCTCCAAATCTCAAAACTACTCCAAAACTTCGAGTTACCACTAAGTTTCTCCTCTAAAACTATGCTGACAAAAAGATTGTGCTAGGACGAAAAAATATATACCCAAAGTAATATATGTAATGCATAATTTTATTGAATACTAAATTACATAGAAAGGCTAAAACATTCCAAGACATACAGACACATAGAACAGCCCGGTGGGTGAGAAAACACAGCTAAATGTGGGTACACCGAGAGTACATAAGAGGGCCGTTCATTAAAGAGTTCCCCTGACACACGTCTATTTATCACAGGACACTGAAACTAAACATTTGCAATGATATAAGTCTCTATAGCTTATGTACCAATTTGCAACTCAGAACTGATAACGGTCTTGATTTTACAGGTGCTGAAATGGTGTGAGGTTTGATAATGAACCCAGTGGAATACAGAGCAGTCATCAAGTTCCTTTACTTGAAAGGCCGCACACAAAAGGAGACATTCGATGAGATGAAAGAGGTTTATGGTGATGATTCCTCATCATATGATGTAGTCAAGAACTGCCATCGTCAATTCAAATGTGGTCGGACTTTGGTGCAAACAGCTCCAATTCCAGAGATACCTCACTCTGCTATTGATGAACGCACCACCCAGCAAGTGGAGGTTGCCATTTTGGAAAATCGCCATGTAACCATTTGCCACCTAGCCCAAAAGGTCAAAATTAGTGTGGGGTACGTGGAAAAAATCATCCCAGACCATCTTCACATGCATAAGGTATCCACTCGCTGGATGCATCAATACACTGGAAATATAATAATAATGTTTACATTTAAAGGGAACCTGTCACCTCATTTTTCGCATATAAGATGTGGCCACTGCCATTAGGGGCTTATCTACAGCATTCTATAACGCTTTAGATAAGCCCCAGATGTAACCTGAAAGATAAGAAAAACTAGTTAGATTATACTCACCCGGGGGGGCGGTCTGGTGCGGTCCAGTCCGATGGGCGTCGCAGGTCCGGGTCCAGAGCCTCCCATCTTCATGCAATGACGTCCTCTTCCGTGCTTCTGCCATGGCTCCTGTGCAGGCGCACTGATCTGCCCTGTTGAGGGCAGCGTAAAGTACTGCAGTGCTTTGCTCTGCCCCCAAAGGGCAGAGAATTACGCATGCGCAGGAGCCGCGAGAGAAGCAAGGAAGAGGACGTCATCACATGAAGATGGGAGGACCGGGACTGGGACACCCATCGGTCCCGGAACGACCCTGGGTGAGTAATCTAACTTGCTTTTCTTATCTTTCAAGTTACATCGGGGGCTTATCTACAGCATTCCAGAATGCTATAGATAAGCCCCTAAAGGCGGTGGCTGTATCTTATATCTGAAAAACGAGGTGACAGATTCCCTTTAAGATTATCCACTGGTCATATAAATATCAAAGTAATAGCATCAAAGAGAAAGGAATATAAATCCCACAGAATAGATCATATAGTATAATATAGCAGATAGATGAATGCAACAGGTAAGTATCCAAATCACTATTGGAGGGGTATAGAAATCCCCATGTGCTTAATGTCACAGTGCATCAGGTGCATAGTGATGTAACATAGATATAGGTAGGAGTACTCACCAGGCACCCAACACGCGTTTCACAGCAGCTTCGTTACCCCATGTCTTGGAATTTTTTAACCTATCTATGTATTTTTGTATTCAGTAAAATTAAACTTTATATATATTACTTTGGATATATAATCTTTCGTCCTAGCACAATCTGTTTATCGTCATTGTATTGGTATTAGTGCGCTATGGGACACATTACCCCTATCAGGATTTATAAGCTTTTGACTCATAAGTTTCTTCTCTGAAAACTCAGCAAACAGAAATATGTGTGCACATAGCCAACTTAGAGAAAAATCCTTTGAAGCGTTTTGAATTTTGTTGAAGGATTTGGAGAGTTTCTGCTCAGTTTCTGCTCCAAAATCTCCATGAAAAACTCAGTGTGCACATAGCCCAATTGTATGTTAAAGTTTTTTGAAGAGGTCGAAAACCATGAGCTTTTCAAGCCAAAATCACTTTTAGAATCTCTACAATATTTTCCTGAAGTGTTTCATCAAGCGGTTTTGGAAGAGTTTTTGTCCTGAAGCATTGTTTTGATTGGATAGTGCCTAGTTTGGGGTATATCCACAAGTATTTCAGTACAAAAATCACTAGTCTTTCAAGCAGAAACCACTTCAGGAGACTCTTCTCCGTTGCAGTATGAGCACACAGGGTCTTTTTCAGACATATTGCACTCCAAAAACACCAGATAAGCCTATCAAAAAATGCTCAAAAGAGTGAAACATGTATTTCTATATAAAAACTACTTTCTGTGCATATGTTCAGGCCTTTGAATAACTGCTTCAGGGTTTGTAAAAACAGCAAGTGGTTAAAAGAAGTGACATGCCCAATCTTCAGGAATTTTGCTTTCGGAAGATGTTGTGTACTTTACAATTTAAGTAAATGGGGAAGTTCAAAAGGCCCAGTAGAGGCCCAGGGGACATTATTACTATATTGGGAACAGAATGGAGAATGCTATTATTATATTGGGCCATTATGGGGACACTATTAATGTATGGGGGCCAATTGAGGGAGATTATTATTATATTGGGGCCACAATGTGGTACCTAATTACAATATTGGGGCCAGAATGAGAAGCACTATTTTTATATTGGGGCCAGAATGAGGGACAATATTACTTTATGGGAGACATCTGGGGGACATTATTATTATTGTATTGGGGCCAGAATGAGGTGCATTATTACTACAGTGGGTACGAAAAGTATACAGACCCAGTTAAATTTTTTACTCTTTGTTTCATTGCAGCCATTTGGTAAATTGAAAAAAGTTAATTTTTTTCATTAATGTATGCTCTGTGCCCCATCTTGACTGAAAAAAAAAACAGAAATGTAGAAATGTTTGCAAATTTATTAAAATAGAAAAAGTGAAATGTCACATGGTCATAAGTATTCAGACCCCTTGCTCAGACACTCATATCTAAATCACATGCTGTCCATTTCCTTGTGATCATCCTTGAGATTACTCTACTCCTTCATTGGAGTCCAGCTGTGTTTAATTAAACTGATAGGACTTGATTTGTAAAGGCACACACCTGTCTATATAAGACCTCACAGCTCACAGTGCATGTCAGATCAAATGAGAATTATGAGGTCAAAGGAACTGGCTAAGGAGCTCAGAGACAGAATTGTGGCAAGCCACACATCTGGCCAAGGTTAGAAAATATTTTCTGCAGTACTCAAGGTTCCTAAGAGCACAATGGCCTCCATAATCCTTAAATGGAAATAATTTGGGACCACCAGAAGTCTTCCTAGACCTGGCTGTCCAGCCAAACTGAGCAATCATGGGAGAAGAGCCTTGGTGAGAGAGGTAAAGAAGAACCCCAAGATCACTGTGGCTGAGTTGCACAGATGCAGTAGGGAGATGGGAGAAAGTTCCACAAAGTCAACTATCCCTGCAGTCCTCCACCAGACGGACATTTATGGCAGAGTGGCCCGACGGAAGCCTCTCCTCAGTGCAAGACATATGAAAGCCCACATAGTTTGTTAAAAAGCACATAAAGGACTCCCAGACTATGAGAAATAAGATTCTCTGGTCTGATGAGACAAATATAGAACTTTTTGGTGGTAATTCTAAGCAGTATGTGTGGCGAAAACCAGGCACTGCTCATCACCTGCCCAATACAATCCCAACAGTAAAACATGGTGGTGGCAGCATCATGCTATGTGGGTGTTTTTCAGCTGCAAGGACAGGACTACTGGCTGCAATTGAAGGAAACATGAATGCAGCCAAGTACAGAGATATCCTTGATGAAAACCTCTTCCAGAGTGCTCTGGACCTCAGACTTGGCCGAAGGTTCACCTTCCAACAAGACAAAGACCCTAAGCACACAGCTAAAATAACAAAGGAGTGGCTTCAGAACAACTCTGTGACCATTCTTGACTGACCCAGCCAGAGCACTGACCTAAACCCAATTGAGCATCTCTGGAGAGACCTGAAAATGGCTGTCCACCAACGTTCACCACCTAACCTGATGGAACTGGTGAGGATCTGCAAGAAAGAACGACAGAGGATCCCCAGATCCAGGTGTTACAAACTTGTTGCATCATTCCCAAGAAGACTCATGGCTGTACTAGCTCAAAAGCGTGCTTCTACTCAACACTGAGCAAAGGGTCTGAATACTTATGACCATGTGATATTTCAGTTTTTCTTTTTTAATAAATTTGAAAAAAATTCTACATTTCTGTTTTTTTTCAGTCAAGATGGGGTGCAGAGTGTACATTAATGAGAAAAAAATGAACTTTTTTGAATTTACCAAGTGGCTTCAATGAAACAAAGAGTGAAACATTTAAAGGGGTCTGAATACTTTCTGTACCCACCATATATTGAGGCCAGAATGGGGTACCTTATTACAATACTTGGGCCAGAATGGGTGCCTTACTACTATATTGGGGCGAGAAGGTAGACATTATTTCTATATTAGGGCCAGATGGGGTACCTTATTACAATACTGGTGCTAGAAGGTGGACATTATTACTATATTGGAGACTGTATTACTGTATAGGGGCCAATTGAGGAACATTATTACTATATTGGGACAACAACTGGGGACCTTATTACAATATTGAGGCCAGAATGAGTGGCCTTATTAGAATACTAGGACCATAATGGGGGGATTTATTACAATATTGGGACAAGAATAGGGGCCTTACTAATATATTGGAGCCAGAATGGTGAACATCATTTTCTATGTTGGATCCAGAAACAGGACATTATTACTAAATTGGGGCCAGAATGTGGGAAACTAATATTTTATGGGGGACAATTGGGGGAGCATTATTACTATTTTGGGGCCAGAATGAGGGACAATATTACTGTATGGAGGACAATTGAGGGACATTATGACTGTGTTGGGGCCAGAATGGGGTGCATTATTATTATATTGGGGCCATAATGGGGAATCTTATTACTATATTGGGGCAATAATGGGTGTGTTATTATATTGAGATCAGAAAGACAAATGTTACTACTATATTGGAGCCAGAATGGGAGACACTATTATTGTATAGGGCCAGTTGGGGGCCAGTATTACTATATTGGAGCCAGAATTGGTAGTGTTACTATATTGGGTCCAGAATACGGGCCATTATTCTATATTCGAGCCAGGAAAGGGGTCATTATTACAATACTGGGGCCAAAATGAGTCACATTAGTACAATTTGGGGGTCAGAATATGGAACATCATTACTGTATGGAGGACAATTGAAAGATTAAAAATCTCTTTTGTGGCTCCACATTTTTAATTATTATATTATATAGTCACAATTTTAAATGTTACCTCTGTATTGAGGCAAAAAAGGTTGAAGATATTACTGTGTGTGGGTAGAAACAGTGTATATTAATACTGTATGGAGTGGAGGGGGCCTGCTGTATGGGTTCCCAAGAGGTATTTTATTATTGTACGCGGACCGCAAAAGTACATATGCATTAAGATTCCACGGGGGCCACAGGTTAGGACATTTTTAATGTGATTGAGTAACAAAGAGATGTAGATTTTAGTCTAGAGAGAGGATTCATATGTTCCCATGCAGACAGACTTTTCTAAGCAATGATTGGCATTAGTTAGGACCTGGAATATGAGAAGAGCCTTAGGCCGGCGTCACACTCACCGTAGAAAAATACGGACCGTATTGTACGAGCGTAATACGCCAAAATGTTACCGGCACAATAATCCGTATTTCATCGGTTGTCAGGGTGCGGCTGTGTATTTTGCGCATGTAAGCATCCGTATGTAATCCGTATGGCATCCGTATAGCGTATTTTTCTCGCAGCCTTGCAAAATGGACATTTAATGGTTTTTAGGCCTGAAACTCATTCAATCCATCATCAGCAAGCCTATTTATTGGCTCTGCATCAGGTGGCAGCCCCCAATCTTGCCATTTTGGTGGTGTGCTTGTGTTGGAGTACTGCTGCTTGGTTGCCAAAATGTCTGACACTCTTCAGTTCACCCCAACTGATCGAGTGTTGTACAACTGAGTTTTGTCCCGCCGCTTTGGGCAGCCATACCCAATATAGTAACACTACCAATTCTGGCTCCAATATAGTAATACTGGCCCCCAACTGGCCCTATACAATAATAGTGTCTCCCATTCTGGCTCCAATATAGTAGTAACGTTTGTCTTTCTGATCTCAATATAATAACACGCCCATTATTGCCCCAATATAGTAATAAGATTCCCCATTATGGCCCCAATATAATAATAATGCACCCCATTCTGGCCCCAACACAGTCATAATGTCCCTCAATTGTCCTCCATACAGTAATATTGTCCCTCATTCTGGCCCCAATGTGGGTGTATCTGCATTTGAGGCAACACCTCACTAAAGGCCATTTTCACCGCCTTTATGCATCTCTGCGGACTCCTCCAGACAAGTTTTTTCTGTTTTGTCGGATGACCATTCCCACATTTGATGTTTTGTTGGAGATTGTGCACCCTGGGATCACCTACCAGGATACCAGGATGCGGAAAGCTATCTCTGCAGAGGAGCGACTTCTCCTTACGCTACGGTATGTATTTCTCACCTACATACTGTCTGTTGATGATGTGTTTTCCCACAAGTTTCCCTTTACCCTTATGGCTGTTGCTGAAATATCCTCATAATATATCCCATATATTACCTCGAACTATTATGTGTTTGTAAAAATGTCAGAAACTTTTGACTTGTGGTAAATTGCCGCACTCCATCTGGAGTTTTTGATTGGGAGGTCCACCATATCTGGCATTGTGCGTGATACATGCTCACAACTCTGGGACAGACTTCATCAACTGGTGATGCCTGAGCCAAAGATGGAAGACTGGAAGAGAATTGCCAGGGGATTTGAGGAGTAATGCCAGTTCCCCAATTGTATAGGAGCCCTTGTGGGTAAGCTGCCGAACTCAGGGTCCCAATTCTATAATTATAAACAATATTTTTCTGTTGTGCTGTTGGTTCTGGTTGACAGTAACTACAGGTTTATAATTGTAGACATTGGGGCATATTGAAGAACTGGAGACTCTAGAGTCTTCAATTCTTCCATTATGGGTTGGCGGCTTCACAATAACGAGTTGCACCTACCACCAGCGCGGCAACTTCCTGGCTCCAATCTAGAACCTGTCCCATATGTTGTAGTTGGGGATGAGGCCTTCCAGCTATCAAGGAATGTGATGAGGCCATATACACGACGACACCTTGACCACCGTCGTCGGATCTTCAACTTGCGCCTATCACGGGCCAGGCGCCTGGTGGAGTGTGCCTTTGGCATTCTGTGTGCAAAATGGCGGGTTCTCCAGTCTGCTATTCAGTTGAGTGAAGCCAACGTCAATGAGGTCATCAAAGCATGTGTTGTCCTACATAATTTCACTAGAGTGCATGATTGTGGCCTATCTGATGTTGGTGAAAGTGTGGTGACCAATGGAGATATGCCTACCCCCCATGTCATCCCTTTACGTCGCCTACTGTCTGGACTTAAAACCCGTGATATCTTGACCCAATATTTTGTGTCACCTGAAGGTACTACAACATGGCAAGATTATGCATTATCTATGCTGTAATGTATTTGTGTGTATACATAAATGGTATTTTTCTATTACATAGTATGTGTGTGGTGTTACAGTTCATAGCACATGTGTTGGTGATGTAGTAGAACTTACTTATGAAATAAGACACCAAACTTTTACAAAAATATATTTTTATATGTGCAAACTCTCACTTGAGGTAGTGACAACCATATTTTAGTCATATGGTATATGTCATCATTGCAGCATACTGTAAGTGTGCATTATTACACAAGTTCAAAAATAAGGCATAAAAAATAACAAACATTTGCATAAATAATAATACATAAGCAAAATAACAAACTTTCACTACCACTAGTAAGCACCATATCTGACCCATATGGTTGAGTTGTAAAACTAGACTATTGCAATTATGTATTAGCCAACATGTGTTAAAATGAAATAGAAGAAAATAACAAAGATTGGTATAAATTATAAGATATAAAGAAAATAACAAACTTGCAGGCAGCCCATTTCCCACCATCTCTGTACCATATGCTGTTTGTAGACATTCACATTAGCGCAAATATGCTTTACACAACATGTTGTAAAAATAAATATATAAAAAAAATAACAAACTTTTGTATAAATAATAAGAGATAATGAAAATAACAAACTTTGACTATGCCTACTGAAGAGCATATTGGTAACATATGTTGTTTTGAGGCATTTAGTCCAAATTTCTTTGACACAACATGAGGTCAACTAAATATAAAAAAATAACAAACAGCTTTTTAAATCTTAATATATAAGTAAAATAAAAAATCACAGCTGGTGGTATGTGGGTGGTGGGGTAGGCGGGTGCCCAGCATCTCTGGGTGGTTGGCTATGATGAGAACCTTGACCATCACCATGTTGGCTTGGATTTTCTGGGCACTGAGCTAACATCTGCCCATGGTCAGGTTGGTGTGTGGGCACATTGCCATACAGATAAGGGAGATTGTATTCCTGTGTAAGATGGTACCCCCGAGACTCATACCCCCCAATATGACCATGTTGTGCACATCCCGGTTGGGACCAGCCTCCAACACTCGATCTGTACAAGTGGCCATATTGTGAAGTCGGATTATAGCCTGCCATTTGACCCTGTTGCTGCCAAGTTTGGGTTTGTGGGGGACTGGGTTGAGGTATAGGCGCCCGTGCAGGAGGATCCTCAGATCCTAACTGAGCATGCACATTTTGTTGGGGTGTAAGGTGCAGAAAGTTACAGGGTGAGAGCTGCCACCTCTCAAGGAATTCAAATACCTCATATGGGGTATTGGGGGGTGTGCATGCATCAGTTAGGATGTGAATTGATCCTCGCACACGGAGCCTGATCTCACGGGGTAGGGGTCGAAGTTAGCGGGCAAGGCTACTGGCATAGGCCTCCTCACCCTCATCCACAGCTGCCCTTGAAAGGTAATTGAGTACCCCAGTGTCCACATGCCTATGTGTGTCTGAGTCTGTTATGTCTCACCGTCTTTGCCCACGGCGGGATATTGCAGCAGCCTGGGGGGAGCCCCCCAGAGGTACAGTGGGGCTGCTGCTGTTTGCTGCTTCATCAACAATGGCGGATGCTGCTGCAGCTGGTGCCTCTGGTACAGGTAAAGGTGCAGCTGGTTTCTCAGGTCCTGGTGCTTGGGAAGCTTGGGGGATGCTGATGGGAGGGTCACAAGATGGGCCAGCCACCTCTTCACCTCCCCCAACCGGGTCAATTATGGCCTCTGAGTCAGAGCCTGTCTCCCTCTCAGTGAGTTTGGACTGAGTTCTGTTTGGAAAAGAAATGGTATTAGAACATGTTGTAGATGTGAGCCTAAACTGCATAGGTGTTATGTGGTGTGATGTACCGTATTTTTCGGACCATAAGACGCACTTTTTTCCCCAAAAAATTTTGGGGAAAATGGGGGTGCGTCTTATGGTCCCAACATACCTAAAAATCCGGTGGCGGCGGTCCCGGTGGCAGTGGCGGCAGCCTCCCTGTGGTGCGGTGGTGTCTGGCCAGCAGCGGGGCTCTGCCAGCATTTCCCTCTTAGCCGGAAAGCCCCCCGCAGCTCCGCTGCTGCAGCCTCCTGATAGATGGCCGCCAGGGGCCTCCGGTGGCAGTCCCGACGCAGCCTTCCGTGCAGTGTTGTCGGTGCAGCAGCGGCTCTGTGCTGCGTGGGGGGCTCCGCCGGCATTTTGCTCTTAGCCGGAAAGCCCCCCGCAGCTCCGCTCCCTCCTGCAACGTGGTGGCGTCCTCAAACAGGGGCCTCTGGTAAGATGGCCACCGAATCTCATTCAAGTCTCTGCAAAGAGATCTCCTCTCCCGAGATCTTGTCCTGAGATCTTGGGAGATGAGATCTCGGGAAGAGATCTCGTTGCTGAGACTTGAATGAGATTGGCGGCCATCTTACCGGAGGCCCCTGGCGGCCATGTTTGAGGACGCCACCACGTTGCAGAGGGAGCGGAGCTGCGGGGGGCTTTCCGGCTAAGAGCGAAATGCCGGCGGAGCCCCCCACGCAGCACAGAGCCCGCTGCTGCCCCGACACCACCGCACGGAAGGCTGCGTCGGGACCGCCACCGGAGGCCCTTGGCGGCCATGTTTCTTGAGGCCACCGCGTCGCAGTTGCGGGGGGCTTTCCGGCTTAGAGGGAAATGCCAGCGGAGCCCCCCACGCAGCACAGAGCCCCGCTGCTGCCCCGACACCACAGAGCACAGGAGGCTGCATTGGGACCACCGCTATGGGATTTGTGAGTACCCCACATTGCACAGCCACCCCACAGAGCACAGCCACACCACAGAGCACAGCCACCCCACAGACCACAGCCACCCCACAGAGCACCCCTGCAACACAGACCGCACCAGCCTGGACCACCGAACGACCCCTGTGACCACTCCTCTACCTGTGCTGATCTCTTTGCTGGTAACCTAAATTCGGACTGTAAGACGGACCCCCATTTGACACATTTTGTTTTCCCTATTTTCCTTCTGAAAATTTGGGGTGCGTCTTATGGTCTGGTGCGTCTTATAGTCCGAAAAATACGGTAGGTACTTATGGTCTCAGATCCAGAATAGGAGCAAGAAAACCAAGGCAGTCGAAATACACGTACTTCCTCTTGGTGGGTGCTGCAGACCCGCTCCTTGACCTCTGCTGCCTTTCCCGGCGGTATTGGTCGCGGATGCTTCTCCATCTTCTCATGACATCATCCACTGCAATGTGACATATAAAGTAGTAATTTAGCTAGCTGCACAATGCCAAATTCTTCTACATACACTTCACATAGTCATGGGGACCTAGTGGGATGTGTTGAACATAACATTTTGGCGCCAAAAAATAACAAATAAAAAAACTAACTATTTTTATGGAAAAATCATTGCTATTATTATTACGTTCTGACCGTTAAGAAGTTTGAAAAATAATCAGGTTATTTACTCATTCGCTGCTGCTCCTCACGTGGGCTGTCCCCAAAGTGGGGAAATATCTGCCCACAGATGCGCCTCCATGCCGCCTCTTTCCTTGCGCGGTCTGCATAATGTGCATCTCGTTGGTCCCAAATTTCGGGCCTCTCCTGCACCAACACAAACAACATCTCGACATTGATGAGGGTTGACATCATGGCCGACTCCGTGGAGGCGTTCTTCCGGGATGTCTGGTGCTCTTTTTGAGCTAATTTGCATGTGTCAGCTTCCTGATGCATGTGTTGCACCATTTCCTGTGAGCTGCAGAAGTCTTGCTTATTTCTCGCAAGTCACACGTCTGGTCCATGTGTAATCCGTTTTTTTATCGCACCCATAGACTTTCATTGGCGTACAACGGCCGTAATACGCGTACAATTGCAGCATGCTGCGGGTGTCTCGCACAGTAACATACGGCTGAGAAAAATACGCATGATCAGAGCTGCCCCATAAAGAAATATTGGTCCGTGTGTAATGCGTGGTTTTCACGCCTCTCACTCGTCCGTATTCCTCCTTAGTGTGACGCCGGCCTAAACGTGGCTTCCAGGTACACATAAATTGGCCATTTTATGCGCTAAGACTTCTCAACTTTTCATATTTCTAAGGCAGTGATGCAATTCATTTTTCATATTTTGTGTCTGCAAGCTATAGCGCTACAGTGTGCTACCTTTTTTTCTTGAATGTGTATGAGTTGGTGACTCTAGGTTTAGCACCTGTTCACATTAGGTCTATTTTTGGATGTGCCGGTCAGTTTTTTGATACTGTAAAGGGTGCTCAAGAAGCAGTCAGCCCCATATGAGTAGAGTAATAGGGGAATGCACCAAATAAAGAAAAAATGAATTACTATCTACAGCGCTCCTGCATATGACAGCCACTGGTGTCAATATTTGTTTTAGTAAAGTTGTTTTAGTGAATAATGAGTATGGTGGTATTATTTGGTCACTATATGGCGTTAATATGTGTTGCAATATTTGTCTTTAGTATGTGTTACTGTTGGTATATTGGTCTTGGTATAGTGGATACTAGAGACGAGCGACTTTTCCTCCCGGAAGGTCGCGTCAGGTTTCGGACCAACCGACTTTCCAAAAAGTCGAGTCAACGAAATCGGCCGACTTTGGGAAAAAGTCGAAGGTCCGACTGAAACTCGAACCGACCCCAATGCAAGTCAATGGGGAAGAAAAGTCAGCAGGGAGTGGAGGACAGTAAACACACCTACAGTGCCCATTTTAATGCCAACGACATCAATTCTTATTACTTAAGCTTGTCAACCTTAATTTTCTTTATAATAATAGTAACGCATTGAAAACTGGGGGTTATTTGGCTAAAGTTGTGGGGGGGCAGAGCTGGCTCCAGGTTTTCGTGGGCCCCGGGCGAAAGAGTCTTAGTGGCCCCTTTAACACATACCACAATTCATGATGCTCCAATCCGGCAGAGAGAATACCCCCTATAGGTATAGTAATTCTACAATGCCAAATACCGACATTCCTACATACAGTATTATGGCCACATAGATTGCTACAAAAATAGCCCCACATATTGTTCATCAACAATTATGCCAATATAGTGCGCCATACAGAATAATGGGCCCAATATAATGCTTCATACAGTATAATGAGCCACATATATTGCTCCATACAAAATAATGAGCCCCATATATTGCTCCATACATAATTGGTCCCATATAATGTTCCATACAGTTTATGATGAGCTTCACATAATGCTCCAGTATACGATGGTCCCCATACAATGTGCCATACAGTATAGGACGTTCTCCATAGAGTATAATGAGCCCCACATATTGCTTCATACAGTATAATGAGTCGCATATAAAGCTCCATACAGTATATGATGGGCCCCATATATTACTCCATACAGAATGGGCTCCATATAATGCTCCATATAGAATAGGCCCCATATGTGCTCCATATATAAAGGGCCCTATATTATGCCCCATAAATAATGAACCCCATATGATGCTCTAGTATATGATGCTCCAGTGTATGATGAGCCCCATATAATGCTCCAAATGTAATGGTCCCCATATATAATGCTCCATATATAATGTGCCCCATATGATGCGCCATATATAATGGGCCCCATATAATGCTCTTGTATATGATGGGCCCCATGGATGATGCTCCAGTGTATGATGGGCCTATATAATGCTCCATATATAATGGGCCCCATATGATGCTCCAGTATATGATGGGCCCCATGGATAATGCTCCAGTGTATGATGGGCCTATATAATGCTTCATATATAATGGGCCCCATATGATGCTCCAGTGTATAATGGACCCGTATATGATGCTCCAGTGTATGATAGGCCCCATTTATACTGCTCCAGTGTATGCTGTGCCCCATATATAATGCTCCAGTGTATAATGGGCCCTATCTATGATGCTCAAGTATATGATGGGCCCCATATATAATTCTCCAGTGTATAATGCTCCCCATATATTGCTCCAAACATTAAAAAAATGAAATACCTCTCCTCGCTGGTCACTGCTTTACTCTGGACTCCTCAGCATCGCCATCTTCCAGCTCTCTGCACTGTGATGGTTCAGGCAGAGGGCACACAGACGTGACGTCATAGCGCTCTCTGACCTGAATGTTACTGTCAGGAAACGCGGAAGACGTCACAGCGGTGGAGCAGGGAGAGGTAAGTATTGCAAGTGCTGGGGCCCTGAGCAAGCGGGGGGGCAAACTCGTGGGCTCCAGCACTGGCACAGGGCCCGTCATAGTACGCCGGTGTCTCTGACGGCGAGTGGGCCCCCCACCTGCTCAGAGCCCCGGCACTTGCCCGGGTGCGCCAGGTGCTGATGCCGGCCCTGGGGGGTACAGCCCAGTTAGGGAGGTGGAAAAACTGGCATATGTTGAGGTGTAGGCTGGACGTTCAGCAGCTGCAAATGGAGGAATTGGAGAAGTCGGAGGAAGAGGAGGACAAAGCGAGCCATTTTGCTGGCAACTAGGGTTGAGCATTCCGATACTGCAAATATTGGGTATCGGCCGATATTGGCTGTATCGGAATTCCGATTCCGAGTACCGATATTTTCGTCATATCGGATACCGGAATCGGAATGTCACTGTCACTGTCAGTGTCCGTCGGTCGGGTCTGTCAGGAGTCAGCGGAACTTACCCGGCAGAAGATCTCCGGCGGTCACATCCTGGACTGCTTGATGGCCGCCATCCTCTTCTCCCTGGCGGTCACATGCAGTTTCTCGCGATAACTGCAGTGACTGCTGGGTAATCGCGGCCGTAAAGCAGTCCGATGACGTCACCGCCGGAGAAGCAGGTAATCAGCTGTGCTGCGCCGGGATGTCAGGCTCTGCCTGGCATTCCGATGTAGCAGAGCTGGATCGTCGTGGGACACTCGTTACTATGGACTGCGTCGGACAGGTGGTATACTGTTGGTTTGTTTTTTTTTCTTTTTTTACAGGAGATCGATGGCGTCGCAGGAATGAGAGAGTAATAAAATAAATGAAAACTGTGTTGTCTCTTTTATTTCATTAAAAGACTTTTTTCTTGCTGTGTCTTTTTTTTAAACATTTAAAAACTTTGGGATTAATAATGGATCGGTGTCTTATTGACGCCTCTCCATTATTAACAGGGCTTATTGTCACCATGCAATCAATGTTGACATTAACCCCTTATTACCCCGCTTGCCACTGCTACAGGGCAAGTGGGAAGAGCGGTAAAGTTGCCACAATGAACATCTTTTGATGCGCCAAATGTGGGGCTGCTGTAGCTGGTATTTCAAGATTTGAGGGCAAAATCCATGGGCCTTGACAGTCTTTTAATACAGGCCGCAGCAGTCTGCATTTTAACTTGGCTGGTTAACAAAATAGGGGGACCCCTACGCCGTTTTTTTTCGGAGGGGATCCCTATTTTTGTTAACCAGCCAAGCTAAGCAGGACTGCTGTGGCCTGGTATTATCAGGCTTGCAAGGTCCATGGAATATTGGTCCTTACCAGCCTGATAAACCAGGCCTCAGCAGTCTGCTTTCATCTGGCTGGTTAACAAAAATAGGGGGGACCCCACGCCAATTTTTTTTTGAGGGGATCCCCTATTTTTGTTAATCAGCCAAGTATGCAGACTGCTGTGGCCTGGTATTATCAGGCTGGCAAGGTCCATGGATCTTGGCTCCTTAACAGCCTGAAAACCAGGCCTCAGCCGTCTGCTTCATCTGGCTGGTTAACAAAAATAGGGGGGACCCCACGCCAATTTTTTTTGAGGGGATCCCCTATTTTTGTTAATCAGCCAAGATATGCAGACTGCTGTGGCCTGGTATTATCAGGCTGGCAAGGTCATGGATCTTGGCTCCTTAACAGCCTGAAAATCCAGGCCTCAGCGGTCTGCTTCATCTGGCTGGTTAACAAAAATAGGGGGGACCCCACGCCAATTTTTTCGAGGGGATCCCCTATTTTTGTTAATCAGCAAAGATAGCAGACTGCTGTGGCCTGGTATTATCAGGCTGGCAAGCAGGGTCGGACTGAGCCACCGGGACACCGGAGAAACCTCCGGTGGGCCCCAGCTCCTGCGTGGTGGGCCCTGATTTGAAAGGATAGGTCGCAGGGCAGAGGGGGCGGTGGCCCCGGGCCCCGCGCTCTGAGGGGGCCCACCCGGAGCTACGCTACAGTTACATTCTGCGGCAGAGCAGGGAGAATCGCTCTCCCTGCTCTGTCGCACGGAAGCTATGGGGCCTGAACAGGCGGTGGGGGGGCCCGGTGCCAGCAGTGGGCCCCCCACCCGTCATGGGAGGGTCAGCTGTATCGGTATCCAGCCGATACAGCTGACCGCATAGAGAGAGAAGGAGCGAGCGCTCCTTCTCTCCCATAATCCCCCTCTCAGCGTCTGACAGCGGGCGCGATGACATCACCTGCCGGCGCTGTCAGACGCAGAGAGGGAGAACAGTGAGCAGCACAGGAGCCGGGAGGTGAGTATTGTTTTTTTTTTTTTTTTTTAATGGGGGTGCATTATACTACAGAGACTGTATATGGGGGTGCATTATACTACAGAGGCTGTATATGGGGGCTGCATTATACTACAGAGGCTCCATATTGGGGTGCATTATACTACAGAGACTCCCTATGGGGATGCATTATACTACAGAGGCTGCCTATGGGGGTGCATTATAATATAGCGGCTGCCTATGGTGGTGCATTATATTATAGACTCTGCCTATGGGGGTTTATTATAATATAGAGGCTGCCTATGGGGGTGCATTATACTATATTGAGGACTATCTGGTGTATTATGCTGTATGGATGCTATCTAGGGGCCATCATACAGTGTTGGACCCATTAAATAGTTTGGGGACATTAAGGGGTCAGTATATATCCAGTGAGGGGCATTATTCTGTGTATAGGGGAGATGTACAGGGGGAGACTTGGGACATTATTAAATGTAAAGTGAAAAATATTTAGACTTGAGAGTCCTCAGTGGTTGATACCTTTTAATGGCTAACTGAAAAGATGGTAACAAATTGCAAGCTTTCGAGACTACTCCGGTCTCTTCATCAGGCAAAGACTAAAACAAAAACTGAAGAATCACATATATATATATACACAAGAGGACACAGGAATAGTGCAATAGGTAAGACAAGTGACGTGAAGCAGAACTGTCATTATGGCAGAGGAATGAACATAAATATTGGAACAGATCATAGATAAGGAGAGAGTTTTATTACCCTCTGATTGGGGTCTGGTGTTGTGTTTTGATGCCCCTAGAAGGTCAGAGACGCAGATTCCTTAATTGATATAGAATGACATGAATCCATGTGACACGTTCATTCCAGCACTAAGAGTGTCAAAGGTCATCATAAGTTTGTATTCCCAAACCTTTCTATCTTTCTCAGATTTGAAGTTAGATTTTAATACCAGTAATTCCATATCCATTATGCTATGACCGGGCATACAAAAGTGTTTTGCCACAGGTAAATCCATTCTTTTTTCTCTTATCGTGTGGCGATGAGAATTCATCCTTGTTCTCAGTTTTTGCCCGGTCTCCCCCACATACAGACCCCCAGTTGGACATTTAGTACATATAATTAGGTACACCACATTAGATGTGATGCAGCTGAAAGTACCTGGGATCTTGTAGTCCTGATGGGAGTTGGGTATCTTTATCTTGTCCGTGGTCATTATAGATGCACATGTTTTACACTTCTTCTGTTTGCAAGGAAAGGTTCCTGCAGCTGTTGGGGAGGACAGGGAGCTTCTGACAATGATGCTTCTTAGATTTGGGGGCTGCCTAAAACATAGTAGTGGGGGGTCTGGAAATATGGATTGTAATCGGGCATCTTTTTGTAGTAAAGGTTGTAGTTTCCGTGCAGCTCCCCTTAGCATCTCCAGATTTGGATTGTAGGTGACCACTAGAGGCACCCGGTTATTTTCTTCTTTAGTTTTGTAATGTAGCAGGTGATTCCTTGATATTCTGGTGGCTCTTGTAATTTGGTTTTCAATTGTTCTTGGATGGTAGCCCTGGTTCAAAAAAGTCTTTCTGAGGCGACCAAGGTGTTCATCTCTATCCATGGGGTTGGAACATATACGGTTGTATCTGATGGCTTGGCTGTAGACTATAGAGTTTTTTATGTGTTTTGGATGGAAACTGTCCCATTTAAGGTATGTTGGACGGTCGATTGGCTTCTGATACAGGGATGTCTCTATTTCATTGTTCTTTAGCTTAATGGTGGTGTCTAAAAAGTTAATTTCAGTGCTGGAGTAGTTGAGTGTTAAGTTGATGGTTGGATGAAATTGGTTGAACTGTTCATGGAACGTCTTTAGCTGTTGTTCAGACTCCGTCCAGATGATTAAAATGTCATCAATGTAGCGGTAGTAGGCCCGAGGCCTGATGGGACATGAGGACAAAAAGTCGCTTTCAAGCTTGGCCATGAAAAGATTTGCATACTGTGGAGCCATTTTACTTCCCATAGCTGTGCCAGTCTCCTGAAGATAGATCTTGTTGTCAAATTCAAAGTAATTGTGGGTGAGGATAAATTTTGTGAGTTTCACCACAGAATCAGCATCATTCCCGGTGTTTCCCATGAAGACTTTGCAGGCATTTAATCCATCCTGGTGTGGGATATTAGAGTACAAAGATTCCACGTCCATGGTGGCCAGGATGGTTCCTTCTGGTAGGGGACAATGTAAAGTGGACACTTATTGTTATAGGGGAACTCGGGTTACTGTGACTGTCAAAGGGGCACACAGGGCATTATTACAGTCTAGGGGACAAAATGTGGGCACTGTTTTCTAGGGCACTTGCACCCGGCATTACTATATTCTAGAGGGGTGCTTTAAAATTTAGAGGTCACAGAGAACCACACAGCAGGTGCAGTAATAGGGACACATACGGCAGCAGCAGCTCAGTATTGGGGTATCAGGTGCAGTAATAGGGACACATATGGCAGCAGCGGCTCAGTATTGGGGTATCAGGTGCAGAAATAGGGACACATATGGCAGCAGCGGCTCAGTATTGGGGTATCAGGTGCAGTAATAGGGACACATATGGCAGCAGCGGCTCAGTATTGGGGTATCAGGTGCAGAAATAGGGACACATATGGCAGCAGCGGCTCAGTATTGGGGTATCAGCAGGATGAGGAGTTTGTGCAGGTTGAGAATAGTCCAATTGGTGACCGTGACAGTGCTAAAAATATGAGAAGTGAAATGTGTCTTTGTTGTAATCTCTGCAGTCGAGTCCTGGCTGGAGAAGTCGTCATGTCGGTCTGGGCCAGATGGAAAAGACATGAAAAGTGAACAATTCCATTAGAAAGAACATCAGCGGTAAGTCATTATCTGTACCTGTGCTGTAATCTATTATATGTTCTGTAGGACTGGTATCATTTACCACAGACCATATGGCGGTAATATCAATATTGGTCTTTTTATATATAGATTATTTTTGGCAACAGCGCGGTCATTTGTTGAGGTTCTCTGATTAGGGGCCCACTCAGAAGTTTCGCCCCCACTAAACCAAAACCCTAGCTACGCCTCTGGCTCTCTCTCTAGTCTTTCTTTCTCTCTCTAGTCTTTCTCGCTCTCTGTTCTTTCCTTCTCGCTCTCTGTTCTTTTTTCTCTCTGTTCTTTCTTTCTCTCTCTCTTTTCTTTCTTTCCTCTCTTTCTTTCTCTGCTTGTTCTTTCTCTCTCGCTGCTCTTTCTTTCTTTTCCTCAGTACCAGCCACTGTGCCCTCATTACCAGTCAGTGTGATCAGCAGTGCTAAATGGGTACGCTTGGGGCGAGGATATGGTGTGATTAGCTGTGAAATGGGTGTGGTCGGGGCGTGGCCTAAAATTTGCAGCGGCACGAGTAGCTCGCCGCAGTCTTTAACCCTCTTTCCTGTCTTCAAAATTTGGGAGGTATGCTGTATGACCTCCCTACAACTTCTGGGCATGCTCCTGATGAGCACGACGGATGGTCTCCTGAGGGATCTCCTCCCACACCTGGACTAAAGCATCCACCAACTCCTGGACAGTCTGTGGTGCAACGTGGCATGGCCTAAAATTTGCTGCAGCAGGCACAGCGTGCCACAGCCTTTGTCCCTCTTTCCCTTCTTCAAAGGTTGGGAAGTATGATGGTGGGCCCCAAGAATAATTTTTCTCTGGTGGCCCAAGGTACTCCAGTCCGACGCTGCTGGCAAGGTCCATGGATATTGGCTCCTTAACAGCCTTAAATACCATGCCTCAGCAGTCTGCTTCATCAGGCTGGTTAACAAAAATAGGGGGGACCCCACGCCATTTTTTTTTCGAAGGGAACTCCTATTTTTGTTAATCAGTTCCCTCTGACGTCACTGATTGTGTCCCTGGCTGACCTGAAGTGAAAGTGGAAAGCAATCAATTAAGCTTTCCACTTCCTCTCCTGTGAGCCAGGAGAGGAACTCATTCATTTGGGGGTTTACTGTGAGGCTGCAGCATTAGCTGCGGTCCCTGCAGTAAACATTAACCCTTTCTGAAGGATTACACCGTGGGACCTGACTGTGCATGGGATAGGTAAGAATAATTTTGCTTTTTTATTTATTTTTATTACAGGAAATGGTTTTTGCAGTAAAATAAAAGATGGTCAAAAACATGTGTCTTTATTTCATTAAAATGATTTTTAATTAAAGTGTGTGTGTTTTATTTTTATTTCATGCAATAGGATTAATAATTGATAGTTGTCTAATTGACAGCTCTCAATTATTAACCTGGCTTAAGGTCACCTTGCAATAGCAGGGTGGCTTTAACCCCATATTAACCCATTCGCCACCGCTACAGGGCAATGGGAATAGACGGGCAAAGTGCCAGAAAGGGCGAATCTAATTATAGATTTGTCTTTTCTGGGGTGTCTGGGGGCAGATGTTAGTAGCCAGGGGGGCCCAAAAATAATGGTCCCTCTCTGGGCTATTATTATCTGCCCCCACTCACTGGCTTTGTCTGTCTGGTTGCGAAAATAGGGCGGGAGCCCACGCATTTTTTTTCAGCAATTTTACACCTCATATATATATATACATGTCATTGAATTTGTGACACATATATATATATATATATATATATATATATAATTTATAGTTCATACACTTCTACATAGTATAATAGCCGCTAATTCAATTGCCGGCTTTTGTGAAAATGCAGAACCCGACATGAAATGACACTTGGTTTACATAGAGTTAACCATGTCTTTTCATGTAGTTTGATATCTGATTTGCACAAACAATTACATGAGTGTAAGTGTGCAAAATTTCACACCTGTAGGGGTTAATTAAAGGTGTAAATTCGTAGCAAAAAAGTCCGTTTTTTTTACAACGAATTTACACCTTTAATTAACCCCTACAGGTGTGAAATTTTGCACACTTAAGGGTATGCCACACTAAACAACATCGCTAACGGGATCGCTAAAAAACGTCACTATTTAGCGATCCCGTTAGCGATGTTGTTGTGTGCGGCATCTACCAGCGACGTGGCCCCTGCTGTGATCTCGTCCGTCGTCCTGATCGTTCCGGACCCTATTTTCATCGCTGGCGTCCCGCTGGTAAGTATCTAATCGCTGAGTGTGGCACCTTTTTAGCGATTTAGCGGTACTTTTGTACCGCTAAAGTCGTTAAGGAGATGGCTAACCGCGATAGCGTCCTTAACGATATCGCTAAATTAGGTAGTTACTAGCGATTTAGAAACAATCCCGCTAGTGATCTCATTAGTATGCGACGCTAACGAGATCGCTAGCGGGATTGTGTAGTGTGGCAGTACCTTTACACTCATGTAATTGTTTGTGCAAATCAGATATCAAACTACATGAAAAGACATGGTTAACTCTATGTAAACCAAGTGTCATTTCATGTCGGGTGCTTCTGTCTTTTTACAAAAGCCGGCTTTACCCGGCAATTGAATCAGAGGCTATTTTACTATGTAGAAGTGTATAAACTATAAATATATGTATATATATATGTCACAATGACATGTATATATATATATATATATATATATATGTATTCTATGTGTGTATATTTAGTGTTTACAAGGAAAGAAAGAGGTTTTTTTAGTTGCGATATTTTGTTCCCATAGACTTACATTGGATTCGGTATCGGTATCGGGTATCGCCGATATTTTAATGGTATCGGCGATACCATTCCGATTCCGATACTTCTGGATATCGGAAAGTATCGTTCAACTCTACTGGCAACCTATGTGTCATCAGGGGAAGGTGGTACAAAATCCTTTGAAACCCAGGCATGGTTCATTTTAATGAAGGTAAGATCACCAACATTTTGGGTCGACAGCCGGGACCTTCTTTCTGTCAGGATTGATCCAGCAGCACTACAGACTCTTTCTGATAGCACACTACCAGCAGGCAAGCAAGCTCCTGTAAGGCATATTGTGCCAATTCAGGACAGGTGTCCAGTTTACAGGCCCAGTAGTCAAAGGGGAATGAACTGTGAGGGAGAACATCGATAGGGGAGGAGAGGTAATTTTGAACCATAGTTAACAACTGCTGTCTCCTGTCTGTTGCAATCGATTCATTATTACCAGTCGTGTGAGCGTTACTCGAGAAATCAGTCCACAACATGGTCATGAAACCCCTGTCTCCAAAGCCACTTCAGCTGTGTGCACCACGAACACCTCTTCCATGTTGCCCGGAACGGCTCGGGGTAGAACCTGCACCGCAGCTGTGTGCTGGGAATGCCTCTAACAAACGGTTTACCAGAGTTGCTTGTTTGTTCGCCAATATTAGCTCTAGGTTCTCCTGTGGCATGATGTTCTGTAATTTGCCTTTATAGCGTGGATCGAGGATGCTGGCCAACCAGTAGTCGTCATCCTTCATAATTTTGGCAATGAAGGGGTCCCTTTTTAGGATCCGCAAGACATAATCACACATATGGGCCAATGTTCCAGGTGTCAATGATGCATTGCCAGTTGTGGGTGGAGGAGCACTTTCTGCCAAATCCACATCCCTCCAGTCACGCACAAACCCTGTACCTGACCTTTGCAAGCCAACATTTTCTCTTGCCCCCTGAGAAGCATACTCCTCCCCAAAATAATCATCCCCCTCATCCTCCTCTTGTTCCTCCACCTCGTCCAGGACAGGTCCCTGAGCAGACAATGGCTGACTGTCAAGGATTCCCTCCTCCTCCTCTTCCACTGCAGATGCCTGATCCTTAATGTGCGTCAAAGTTTGCATGAGCAGACGCATAGGTGGGATGCTCATGCTTATGATGGCGTTATCTGCGCTTACCAGCCATGTGCATTCCTCAAAACACTGAAGGAATTTACAGAGGTCTTTCAGCTTTGACCACTGCACACCCGACAACTCGATGTCTGCCCTCAAACTGCCTGCCCGTGTATCCTCCCACAAATGCATTACAGCCTGCCTCTGTTCGCACAGCCTCTCAACTATGTGCATGGTGGAGATCCACCTTGTTGCAATGTCTATGATTAGGTGGTGCTTGGGGAGGTGGAGTGATCTCTGCAGCCTCTGCATACGACTGGAGTCTACGGGCGAGCGATGGATGTGTGAGCACAGTCTTCGCACCTTATGGAGCAGGGCTGTTAACTCTGATAATTATTTACGAAGCACTGCACCACCAGGTTCAAGGTGTGAGCCAGGCAAGGTATGTGTAATGTATGTAGTACAGTTCATATAGCGTCTTGTGCTTGGGTGCGATGAAAACACAGGAGTCACAGGTTTGATATAGAAAAGTCCTGTATTACTTCATACAAGTTGGCAGAAATAGTCACACAGTTTGCAGACACAGAAACAGGAGACACAGCAGGCCAGAGTAATCCAAGCACAGCAATCACTCTCCAATACAGATTCAGGATCTTCTTCTCTGTTACCGTAAGTCCATGCAAACGTGGGTCTTTCAAAGAGCAGGGTTCAGAGTCCACAAGTGCTTCAGAGTTCCTCAGTAGGAATAGCTGGAGTACAAGGTCCAAGGCTTACAGGAGTCAAGTCACAGGTTCACTGCAGGCTAGACTCTGAAGCACCGATTGCTCAGCTGTGGCTGCCCAAGAAGCAAAGGAGAGAATCAGGGCGGGAACACGCAAGCTGGAAACTCCACTTTGACTGAGGGCAAGATAGCTGCAGCAAGACAGAAAGTAAAATGGCTGACGAACAAACTGAGTTTCAGGAATATATACATAGAACCTTACAGTATGTGTCTGAGTTTTGCCAGGGCTATGGCCGCCACAAAATAAATGCCGTTATCACTGACTACCTTGCCTGGCTCAAGATGTAGACTGCCCAGCCATGACTTAGTTTCTCGCTGCAAGTAGTCGGCCAGTACCTCCGCGGTGTCTGTTGTCGCCCAAAGACATCATCTTTAAAACAGCCTGCTGACGCTTACCACTAGCTGTTCAATAGTGGGACACCTCGTGTGCAACACTAGCAGCTGCGGATGGAGTGCTCGTGTGACTGCGCTCTGTCGATGAGCTTTCGCTTGTGGAGGAGGAGGATGGTCAAACGCCTACAGCCAACTGTTGTCTATAAGGTGGGCTAGGCAGCACTGTCCCACCGCCGCTGTCCCCTGTGGACCCTGCATCCACATTAACCCAGTGCGCAGTGATGGACACGTAACGGCCCTGGCCATGCCTACTGGCCCATGCATCTGTTGTGAAGTGCACCTTACCACTCACCGATTGTTTGAGTGCATTGACAATGCGGTCTTTCACATGCAGGTGGAGGGCAGGGATGGCTTTTCTAGCAAAAAGTGCCGACTGGGTAGATCATAGCATGGGACAGCGTAGGCCATGAGCTCTCGGAACGCTGCGCTTTCAACCAAACGGAAGGGCATCATCTCTAATGAGATCAGTTTGGTAATGTAGGTGTTCAAAGCCAGTGTACCCGGATGAGTACTTTCTTGTCCTACTCAGAGAGTCTGCTAGGGTGAGCTGGACTTGAGAGCTGCATATGGGGGAACTAGCGGTGGACATGGCGGACTGAGAGGGGGTTGGTGATGGTGGTGGTGATGGCCTAGATTCAGTCTTTCGTTGGAAAAACATTGTCATTCCCTGACTGCTTTGGCCTTGCGACGACACCTCATCATTTCTTGCTGGTTTTGTGCTAACCGGTGAGCTTACATTGGAGGAAGCGATGTAACGATGCTGGCTACCTTCAGTCGGAGCAAGTGCACATGTGCTACCTGAGGTTTTGTAGTCCGTCCACGATTGCAAGTGCATGGTGTTTAAATGTCTAAGCATGCAACTGGTATTCAAATTTCTGTCATTTTTTCCTCGGCTAAAGGTCCTTCCGCACTTCTTACAGATAACCTTTGCTTCATCAATAGGATTTTGGTCAAAAAAGTGCCACACTGCACTCTTCCTACTATGGTAAAACTTTTCAGGGCTTGCACCCTGTGCTAATTTGACTGTCTGGCCAAGCTGTCCTGCAACTCCTTTTGTGTTTTAAACACGTTTTTAGACTGCTATGAGCCTGCCAGATAACTGCAGCTGTGATGTCGATGCCTGCTGCGGATCCTCCTCCTCTTCTGAGCTATTGCCAGCGGCACCCTCTTCCCCCAATGGATGCCAATCCGGGTCAACATCTGGGTCATCCATCACCTCCTCTTCAATTTCATCTGCACCTTCCTCTGTGTCACCATGTAAAGTGGTATAGTATGCGGGAAGGGGCACCTGAGTTTCATCAGGGTCAGATTCTGGCTTAGTAGACAGCGAGGGCAATGTAGTGCTCTGGGTGAATGTACCAGCAGAATCATATAGCAGTGGCTGTGCATCAGTGCACTCCATGTCATATTCATCTTGGACTGGGGAATTCAGGATTTGACTTGATAACCCAGGCATGGTATGTGAAAAGAGCTCCAGGGAGTAATCTGAAGTGTGACCTGCCGCATCCTTCACTTTTGTTGGGGATGAAGGACACAAGGAAAGGTGTCGTTCCTGACTAGGAGCCTGCACTGACGACTCAGTGCTTGCAGTTTTTGAAACTTCAGAAGAGGAGGCGATAGAGCTGGAGGCTGTTTCGGCAATGTAAGTCAAAACCTGTTCCTGATGCTCCGGCTTTAAAAGCGGTTTACCTACTCCCAGAAAAGGTAGCCTTCCAGGACTTCTGGAGCCAGATGATGACGCAGGCTCAACACCTCCTGCCTTAGGTGCTATTGTGCTTTTGGCACTACCAGCAGCTGCACCACCACCACCATCAGTACCAGCTGGCCCCCAAGCAGGTATATGGTACTGTATGAGGAGCGTACAGCTGTATACAGTGTAGGGGAAAATTGAAATCTCAGTATATATTTCAGGAGTTACACACAGACGCTCACTCAGTATGGATTTGACCGTAATGCAAAAGGCAGAAAAACGGTACTGTATCAGTAGCATACAGCTGTATACAGTGTAGGGGAAAATTGAAATCTCCGTAACTATTTCAGGAGTCACACACAGACGCTCACTCAGTATGGATTTGACCGTAATACAAAGAGCAGAAAAACGGTACTGTCTCAGAAGCGTACAGCTATATACAGCGTAGGGGAAAATTGAAATCTCCATATATATTTCCGGAGTCACACACAGACGCTCACTCAGTATGGTGTTATGTTTCGGTAGCTGAGCAGGACAGGAACAACAGCAGGGCAGCCGAACACCTGAGATGTTGGTAACTGATGGGTTGCAGATTCCTAAACTAACGACACTAGAGGCAGCCGTGGAGCGTTCCTACGTTGATCCTAGACGCCTCGTCACAGCCTGAGAGATAACTACACCTAAAGGCAGAAAGATGAAAGTTATCTGCCCCGGAGCAGATCCCCAAAGAAAATAGGAAGCCCCAAACATATAATGGTGGTTAGACAAGATGAAAATACAAACATAGGCAGAAAATAGACTCAGCAAATGCTGGGGCCACAAGCTGACTAAATAGGATAGGAAAGGAGAGATTACTTTCTGCAACCCAGAAAACCCTACAAAAATCCAACAATTCTGATTACAAAAATACTGAGATCACACGAACTAGCCTCCCACTTAATCAGATCTCAGTGTGAACAAAAACCAAGCAGCAGCTGCTGAAAAAACAGGAAAAAGCAAATGAGCAAATAACAGTGGCTGCAGAAAAACTGTGAGGAGCTCAGGCCCCAGGAGGGGACCTGGCTGACCTCCACAAAAGTGCAGAAAACATTGCAAAAAGCAAGCACAAAAAGAAAAGCAAAAAATATCTTATCTGAAAGCAGGAGGAGCAGACAGGACTCCAGCAAACTTCCAAATGAACCAGGAAGCACAATTGAGACAAGAACAATTGATCACCGGCAACCATCATGGGAGGGAGCCTCCCTTATATCAGACCAGTCCGTGATTCCAGATTGCCACTCCTCGCTGAAAGGTTCAGTAAAGTCTGTAACCACCAGAGGGAGCCTCTGCTCAGAAACCATCTCTAGCACATTCATAACAGTATGGATTAGACCAGAATACAAAAAGCAGAAAAATGGTACTGTATCAGAAGCATACAGCTGTATACAGTGTAGGGGAAAATTTAAATCTCCGTATATATTTTCCGGAGTCACACACAGACGCTCTCTCAGTATGGATTTTACCATAATACAAAAGGCAGAAAAACGGTACTGTATCAGAAGCATACTGTAACGGGTCCGGAGGGCGGAACCTCTGAGCTACTATACAAGGGGGCGGTCCTTGTAAGGGAGCGGGTGGCGACCAGGGTAGACAGGCAGGCAGTCACAGCAGGTAACCGGGGCAGTCTCTGGATGGACGGGCAGGAGGTCACGGCAAGTGACCGGGGCAGTCTCTGGATGAACGGGCAGGAGGTCACGGCAAGTGACCGGGGCAGTCTCTGGATGAACGGGCAGGAGGTCACGGCAAGTGACCGGGGCAGTCTCTGGATGAACGGGCAAATACGACCTGTGATGGCTGAGCCTCCCGGTAGGCTAGCAGGCAGATAGCAGATGAGCGCTCCCAGGTGAGCGGGCGAGAGTCTCTGGAATAGCAGGTGGTCACCGAACGTGACGGCAGAGCCTCCAGGTAGGCTAGCAGACAGGCAACAGATGAGCGCTCCCAGGTGAGCGGGCGAGAGTCTCTGGAATAGCAGGTGGTCACCGAACGTGACGGCAGAGCCTCCAGGCAGGCCAGCAGGCAGGCAACAGGTGAGCGCTCCCAGGTGAGCGGGCAGGCTGGTCCATAGACAGACTGGCAGGTGATGGTGGACAGACTGTCGGACGGTGGAGCCTCCAGGTAGGCTAGCGGGCTGGTAACAGGTGAGCGCTCCCAGGTGAGCGGGCAGGAATCTGGCAGGTAACAGGCAACGGAACCTGAGGGCTGAAGCAGAGTAGTGAACAGTGCAACAACATTGCTCGGGCACCTCCATTTTGGAGGAGGTGCCTTATATATGGTGAAGTCCTCCGGCCATTGGCCGGGGACTACTTAGGAGGACGCGCGCGGCCCCTATAAGGCTATGGTTCCACGGTCCGGAACCATAGCGCTTTTGACGGAGCGGAAATTCCGCTCCGTCTAAGCCCCGCCCCCTTTATGACGCGCGATCTTTCCGGAGGTGTTCAGGACACCTCCGGAACACCTCCGGAAAGAGCGCAGGGCTACATAGCCCTGTGTTAATTATGTTGCGGCGACGCACCGTCGCCGCAATACGCGAGGACATGCTGCGGTCTGAAAAGACGCGCCGCATGTCCGTTTACGCAGGTTTGCCACCTGCGTATTGTTACGCATAGTGGAGACGGGATTTCTTGAAATCCCCTCCACTATGCTGTAACATCTGGACGCTGCGTGTTTGGCGCTGCGCCAGCGCACAGCGCCAAACACGCAGCGTTTCCTGACCGTGGAAACTCACCCTAAGAGGAAGGGAGCACGCGCGAGTGCGCGCCCTAAGCACAGTGGCCGGAAAGGAGCGTACGCCACCAGCAGAGCGGGAGGAGGAAGACGGACCCGGAGCAGAGGGGTGAGGGGAACAGCGTCCCTGCCTAGCAGAGGGCAGGGACGCCGACGCTACACATACAGCTGTATACAGTGTAGGGGAAAATTGAAATCTCCGTATATATTTCCGGAGTCACACACAGACGCTCTCTCAGTATGGATTTGACCATAATACAAAAGGCAGAAAAACGGTACTGTATCAGAAGCGTACAGCTGTATACAGTGTAGGGGAAAATTGAAATCTCCGTATATATTTCCAGAGTCACACACAGACGCTCACTCAGTATGGATTTGACCGTAATGCAAAAAGCAGAAAAACGGTACTGTCTCAGAAGCGTACAGCTGTATGCAGCGTAGGGGAAAATTGAAATCTCCGCATATATCTCCAGAGTCACACACAGACGCTCACTCAGTATGGATTTGACTGTAATACAAAAAGCAGAAAAACAGTACTGTCTCAGAAGCGTACAGCTGTATACAGCGCAGGGGAAAATTGAAATCTCCGTATATATTTCCGGAGTCACACACAGTCAGCAATGCATGTATTTGTCCATGATACCAGTCAGTACATGGTAGTGTGTGAGGAGCATACTGCTCTATACGGTGTGGGAAAAAATGAACGGTCGGGAATTGTGCAGAAAAAATTAATAAAAGTATTAGTGCTGTGTAAAAAACAGTAGTGTACACACAGCAATACAGCTATCAGGCAGCCTAATAACCAGCGTTGCTGCACACTAGAAAATCCTCCCCTGTCACTGCACAGTAACTGTACAGCACAATTGCTATCAGCACAAGAGAACTTTTTTTCCAGCCCTAACTCTCTCCCTACTGATAAACAGCAAGCAACCTCTCCCTACTGTTAAGATCGGCAGAAGTAAAATGGAGGTCGGCGTTCAGGGCTTTTATAGACACTATGACGCTACCCAAAGCAAGCCAATCACTGCAATGCTCTTCTCTAAGATGGTGGTGGACGCTGCCCATGACATCTCGTTGCCCACAGTGTACATCCTTGCTCATTGGCTAAAAAAAGGCGCCTGCAAGCATTATGGGAAAACCGACTTTGGCGCTTGTTTTTCCAAACGCATGGCCGACTTGAGGCTATGGTCAGGTTTCGCTTGGCAAAACTCGACTTTGGCGAAAGTCGGCGACTTATGAATCTGACCGACCTGTTTCGCTCAACTCTAGTGGATACTGTTCAGTAACAGGATGATGGATATATTCTGACACTATGTGGTGGTAATATATGTTTTGGTCATGGTGTGGCGGTATTTCCATTTGGTTTTATTGGTATATTGGTCTTGGTTTAGTGGGTTTTGTTCAGAAACTGGATTATGGTAATATGTAATAGTATTATGTTGAGGTTGTATAGCGGTTGTATAGTGGTATTATTGATATATTAGTGTTGGCATAGTGCTCTTTGTTCAGTAACAGATGGGGTTTATATTCAGATACTGTGTGACTGGGCTGCCACCAGGAATTAAGGGCCCTATACTGAAAAAATATTCGAGCCCCTTGAGACTCCTTCTCAGCTCCACCTCCATCCCTTGAACCTTCCACCACTCACTCTTAGAAAAACTAGTAGCAAAGTAGAGATTCTAATTGGAGCTGCTGTCTACTTTGACAACTAAGGGTCCCGTTACACATAACGACTCACCAGCGATCCCGACAACGATATGCACTTCATACAAAAAAAGGCTGCACTCAAGCATACTGAAGCATGACAACATAGAATACATGAAATTTTGAATAGCAATATGGCTTTGGTGTATAAGGAAAAATTTGAGACGCTTAGTATAAACATTTGGCCAAACATTTTAAAGCCCACCAACCATCGTCAAGGTGGTCTCAATTCTGGTGAGTCCCTGACCTAATGTGAACATACCTCTATTAGTCTGATATCTGAATTTCTGGGTGAATATGCACCTTTGTCAGTAATGCCTGCATTTATGGGTAAAGTAGGGACCTGGTGTAATTAAAATCACCACCTGGTGGGGCGGAGTGCTCGGTCAGTAAGCTAACATTCAAAAGACAAAAAACCTGACTGGCACTTCCAGACTAATGTGAACTAGGTGCAAACCAAAGGGAGCTACCCCCATGTAAAACATACAAAAAAAGGCTGCACTCAAGCATACTGAAGCATGACAACACAGAATACATGAAATTTTGAATAGCAATATGGCTTTGGAGTATAAGGAAAAATTTGAGACGCTTAGTATAAACATTTGGCCAAACATTTTTGGTGATTTTAATTACACCAGGTCCCTACTTTACCCATAAATGCAGGCATTACTGACAGAGGTGCATATTCCATATTCACCCAGACATTCAGATATCAGCCTAATAGAGGTATGTTTACATTAGGTCAGGGACTCACCAGAATTGAGACCACCTTGACGATGGTTGGTGGGCTTTAAAATGTTTGGCCAAATGTTTATACTAAGCGTCTCAAATTTTTCCTTATACTCCAAAGCCATATTGCTATTCAAAATTTCATGTATTCTATGTTGTCATGCTTCAGTATGCTTGAGTGCAGCCTTTTTTTGTATGTTTTACATGGGGGTAGCTCCCTTTGGTTTGCACCTAGTTCACATTAGTCTGGAAGTGCCAGTCAGGTTTTTTTGTCTTTTGAATGTTAGCTTACTGACCGAGCACGCCGCCCCCACCAGGTGGTGATTTTAATTACACCAGGTCCCTACTTTACCCATAAATGCAGGCATTACTGACAGAGGTGCATATTCACCCAGAAATTCAGATATCAGCCTAATAGAAGTATGTTCACATTAGGCCAGGGACTCACCAGAATTGAGACCACCTTGACGATGGTTGGTGGGCTTTAAAATGTTTGGCCAAATGTTTATACTAAGTGTCTCAAATTTTTCCTTATACACCAAAGCCATATTGCTATTCAAAATTTCATGTATTCTATGTTGTCATGCTTCAGTATGCTTGAGTGCAGCCTTTTTTTGTATGTTTTACATGGGGTAGCTCCCTTTGGTTTGCACCTAGTTCACATTAGTCTGGAAGTGCCAGTCAGGTTTTTTTGTCTTTGAACGATATGCACTTGTCAGGATCGCTGGTGTGTCGCTACATGATCGCTGCTGAGCTGCCAAACAGGCAGCTCAGGCAGCGATCAGGACAGCAACTATGCCGGTAACAAGCGACGCATGTTGCTTAGTTACCCGAAGTGTACCTTAGATACCAGCGGGCTGATGCAGGGGAGCTGGTAACCAAGGTACACATCGGGTTTCTAGGCACCGCTCGGCGCTTAGAAACCCGCTGTGCACCTTGGTTATCAGCTCCCCTGCATCAGCGCGCTGGTATCTAAGGTACACATCGGGTTTCCAGGCGCCGCCCCGCGCCTGGAAACCCGATGTTTACCTTTGTTACCAGTTGCGGCTGCTGATCGATGGTCTCCCGCCTGTCACACGCAGCGATGCGTGCTGGCCAGAGGGAGACCAGGGATCAAAAAATGGTCCAGGACATTCAGCGACGATCATCGACACCCAGCAGGGGGCTGATCGTCGCTGAGTGTCACACTAAGCGAGATCGCTGGTTAGGTCGCTGCTACGTCACAAAATCAGTGATGTTTCAGCGATCTCGCTTAGTGTAAAGGGGCCTTAAATGTTGAGAGTTCTCAATGGGAGACCCCCTTACGTCAAACTTCATTTTACTAGTACCTTGCAATCAAATGTTTCAAAGAGAAGTTAATTTCTCAGGAACTTTAACAATTTGTGCACCCTTTCAATGAAATAGAGCTTATCTAAGTGTATGTAAAGGTATGTGCATAAAGGGGTCTCTGAGACTAGGGCTGTGTTGAACCAGCTGGTTAGCTGAACTGGAGGAAAAGATATAAGCGAAGAAAGGAACTAGAATATTTACTGAGTAAATACAACAAGTACAGGACTTCAGAGAATACAAGATAATCTGGCTGAGCTACTTATTGCTCAATGTGCTAGAGCTGACTGCGAATGAAACGGCAACAGTAATTATTTCATGTCTTTGATTATACACCTTTTGTGTACAAGACAGTTGACTGTCCGTGCTACAATGGCAGGAGAGATTGGACCTTCCTATAGTACATATCGGGTTCTATAATCCAAAAGTTTGAGGCTTTCCAGACTTTCAATCCAGAAGCTCATTTCTACCTCTGAGCTTTAGGACACCTTCACACGTCTGTTTTTTCATGTCCATAAGCAGTCCATTTTTTAAGGACCGCAAATGCGCACATGGATTGCATTCAAACATATCCGGTTTATCATACAAAAAAAGGCTGCACTCAAGCATACTAAAGCATGACAACATGGAATCCAAGAAATTTAGAATAGCAATATGGCTATTCTAAATTTCTTGGATTCCATGTTGTCATGCTTTAGTATGCTTGAGTGTAGCCTTTTTTTGTATGTTTTACATGGGGGTAGCTTCCCTTGGTTTGCACCTAGTTCACATTAGTCTGGATATGCCAGTCAGGTTTTTTTTGTCTATATCCGGTTTATCACACGGCCTGTGTATCCATGTGAAAAACCCGCAGGCAAGTCAGTTTTTTATCAGCAGTACATCCCATACACATGTACACTGATGACACACGGATGACATCTCTGTGTCATCGTGACATGTACCAATGCCTAGGAAAAAGCAGTACAGTTCACGCTGTACCCAGGTGCCGGGTGCTGAAGACAGATGTTATTGTTGCCTGCTCTCCCTGAGCTCAGTGTGACCAGGAAACAATGATGGGAGTTGTATTCAGCATCTGATGTGTACATTCTGAGTAAAATTAAGAATTAGACAAAAAAATTGGCGTGGGCTCCTGCATAATTTTGATAACCAGCAGAGGGAAAACCCACAGCTGGGGGCTGATGTTACTAATCTGGGAAAGGGGACAATATCCCAAAAGTTTCCCAGGCTATTAATCACAGCTCACCGCTGTTTGCTCAGCTTTTACTGGTTAGTTTATATGGAACCTGGAAAAAGTGACGTAGGGCCCCCCCTATAATTTCTGTCCAGCAAATTGTCTATTGTGGATTTTTGTCAGTAATCGAACCCAGTACCTCTTGTCCACCGGCCAGCAGCTCTACCATCTGAGCTATTCTGCTGGCTGCAAGGTTCCTTGCTGAACCCAGATACCATTGACTGTTCTTCCTGATCGGCTCCACCCAGTGCTCTCTTGATTGGCCTCTGATTACCAATTACACACCCTATATAAACCTGGCCCTGTGGGTGTGTCATTGCGAGATTATTGTGCTCTTAAGGTACTGCCACACTACACAATCCCGCTAGCGATCTCGTTAGCGTCGCATACTAATGAGATCGCTAGCGGGATTGTTTCTATATCGCTAGTAGCTACCTAACTTAGCGATGTCGTTAAGGACGCTATCGCGGTTAGCGATCTCCTTAACGACTTTAGCGGTACAAAAGTACCGCTAAATCGCTAAGAAAAGGTGCTACACTTAGCGATTATACTTACCCAGCGGGAGCGCCGGCGATAAAATAGGGTCCGGAACGATTCCAGCGACGAGCGAGATCACAGCAGGAAGCTCGTCGCTGGCAGCTGCCGCACACAACAACATCGCTAACGGGATCACTAAATAGTGACGTTTTTTAGCGATCCCGTTAGCGATGTTGTTTAGTGTGGCATACCCTTTAGCCTCTAGTCAAGCATTTCCTGCTGTTCCTGCTGCTACTAACACTGCTCTCCTGTGAACTGACCTCGGCCTGCCCTTCTGACTACGCTCTCCACCTGATCCATTGCTACTAACACCGCTCTCCTGTGAACTGACCTCGGCCTGCCCTTCTGACTACGCTCTCCGCCTGATCCATTGCTACTAACACCGCTCTCCTGTGAACTGACCTCGGCCTGCCATTCTGACTACGCTCTCCGCCTGATCCATTGCTACTAACACCGCTCTCCTGTGAACTGACCTCGGCCTGCCATTCTGACTACGCTCTCCGCCTGATCCATTGCTACCAATACCGCTTTCCTGTGAACTGACCTCGGCCTGCCCTTCTGACTACGCTCCCTGCCTGATCCAGTGCTACTAATAACGCCTTTCCAGTGTACTGACCTGGCTATCCTCTGACCACGTTACCTGCCTCTGCTTCCCCTAGTGTTTGCAGTAACATCGGCTCCAACCCAGACGGGATCCTGACAGAATAATCTCGCGCCAAAATGGAGTCCGCTGTAAGCACCCTGAGGCAGCAAGTTACGGAACTTCAAAATTTTTGTACTAACTATCAAGGAAAATATTCTAAGTTACAAACGGAGTTCACGGGTCTACAACAGGAAGTAATTGAGCTACAAAAACAACTTCTGGACATGCGCAATTCAGGGTCCGAATCAAAAGCGCGGCTGCCGCTGCCTACAAAGTTCAGTGGGGATCGCCAGCAGTACCGAGGATTCCGCAATCAATGCCGCATATACTTCCAGATGCAACCTGCTCCCTTTACCAGTGAGAGGAAGAAAGTTTTTTTCATGATAAATCTCCTGACAGATGAAGCTCTTGCTTGGGCTTCACCTTATGTAGAAAAGGACTATGACCTCCTTAATGACCTGGAAGCTTTCATCGCAGCTATGAATCAAGTTTTTGATGACCCAAACCGCTGTGCCACAGCAGAAACCAAATTACATAATTTGCGCCAAGGACGTCGCTCTGTTGCGGAATATACATCGGAGTTCCGTCGCTGGGTGGCCGACACCACCTGGAATTCAGCGGCCCAGAGAAGTCAATTTCGACGAGGGTTATCAGAACCAGTGAAAGACGAGCTTGCCAGGGTTGAGACCCCTGACCAGTTGGAGGACTTTATTCAACTGTGTATCCGGATAGACCAGAGACTTACTGAAAGGAGAAAGGAGAGACTGCGAGCACTTGGGAATAGCCCTGGCTTCTCATTTTCAGCATCAGACCACCAAGAAAAGACGCAAGGCGTGTCTGAACAGATGCAGATCGACGTCATCCGAAGACCACTCTCTGCACAGGAGGAGAGGCGACGTGCAGAACATCTCTGCCTCTATTGTGGGGACCCTGGACACTATGCCATCAACTGTCCTAACAAAAGGACTATAGCCTTTACCAACAACAGGTCTGCCAGCAATATGGACCTTTCACAGCAGTCGGATTCCATCTTGCAGACTATCTCATCAGTAACGCCAGAAACAGACAAAATACATACTACATCATCTCATTTTGTAATCCCCATTCAGGTTGTAATGGGCACCCAAAAAATACAATGCTCTGCCCTGTTGGATTCGGGAGCAGGAGGAAATTTTATGGACTTAAAATTTACACGTGATAACAATATTTCCAGTAGGACCAAATCCACACCAATTGAAATGGAAACTGTGGATGGATCACCCTTGTCTTCTGGACCTGTCACGCATGAGACAATCGAACTTGAGATTTGTATCGAACCAGATCATCATGAAGCTGTCAGTTTCCACCTTATTTCATCTCTGAAATTTCCGGTTATTCTAGGGATCCCCTGGTTTTTAGTCCATAACCCTTCTATCAACTGGGCATCAAGGACCATCACCTTTCCATCTGACTACTGCAAGAATAATTGTCATAAGGAACCCCCTGTTCCCCAACAAGTCCAAATCTCTGAGATTTCGCATGAGAAGGAAGAGAAACTACCACCTCAATATCAGCAGTTCTCTGATGTCTGCAGTAAGAAGAAAGCAGATCAATTACCTCCTCACCGTCCGTACGACTGTCCCATTGAATTGCTGCCAGGAACAACCATTCTATTTGGGCGGATTTACAATCTTTCCGAACCTGAATTGAAGGTATTAAGAGAGTTCCTGGATGAAAATTTAAAGAAAGGCTTTATTCGACCTTCCACATCTCCAGCTGGGGCACCCCTGTTCTTTGTTGAAAAGAAAGACTCCACTCTGCGGCCATGTATTGACTACAGAGAGATTAATAATATCACCGTCAAGAATCGCTACCCGCTACCCTTGATTCCTGAACTATTCGAGAGACTCCGTTCTGCGAAAATCTTTACGAAGCTGGATCTTAGAGGGGCTTACAATCTCATACGGATTCGCCCAGGAGATGAGTGGAAGACCGCCTTCAGAACGAGATATGGACATTTTGAATCTCTGGTTATGACCTTTGGTCTTAGCAATGCCCCAGCCACCTTTCAACATTTTATTAATGATGTATTTCGAGATTTCTTGGATCAATTCGTTGTGGCTTATCTCGATGACATTCTTATATTTTCAGACACCTTGGAAGAGCATCGCAGGCACGTCCAGTTAGTCTTGGAACGACTACAGGAGAACCATCTTTACATTAAACTTGAAAAATGTGAGTTTGAACAAACCAGTATTCAATTTCTGGGATATATCATCTCCCCAGAAGGTCTGAGCATGAATCCCGGCAAAATCAATGCTGTAGTGGACTGGCCTGTTCCAAGAAATTTAAAAGACGTCCAGCGTTTCATAGGATTTGCAAATTTTTACCGAAAATTTATAAAGAACTTTTCACGGATCATACTACCAATTACTACACTAACAAAAAAGACCAAAGCATTTTTCTGGTCTCCGGAGGCACAGGAGGCTTTTGACAAGTTGAAAATTCTTTTTACGTCTGCTCCATTGTTAGTACACCCAAATCCTGAATTGCCATTTACTATCGAAGTGGACGCCTCGGACTCTGCAGTGGGAGCCATTCTGTCTCAGCGAGTTGGGGACAAAATGCAACTTCACCCATGTGCGTTTCTTTCCCACACCATGTCATCTGCAGAAAAGAACTACGACATCGGTAATAAAGAACTGTTAGCCATTAAAGTTGCCTTCTCTGAGTGGAGACATCTTCTGGAAGGTGCCAATCACCCTGTGACTGTCCTCACGGACCACAAGAATCTTGAATTCCTCCGTACAGCAAAAAGATTGTCTGCAAGACAAGCACGATGGGCCTTATTTTTCTCAAGATTCAATTTTATAATTTCTTACCGGCCTGGTTCAAAAAATGGCAAGGCTGACGCCCTGTCCAGGATGTGTTCGGAACCTCAGGAGAGGTCTAGTAATGACGATACAATTCTAGGCCCTAAAAATTTTTTGGGAATATTGCACTCTAAAGGACTATGTAATAGAATTAAAGATGGATATCAAGAGGACTCTTTCCTTAACCATCCTTCGGAAGACGTCGATCTTTCATTCAAAGAGGGGTTTTGGATGCAGAAACACAAAATATATGTACCTGAATCTTCTCGCCTTGAAGTCCTCAAAAGTGTCCATGATTCTAAACTGGCAGGACATCCTGGAGTTGCAAAAACACAAGACTTACTACTTCGTTTCTTTTGGTGGCCTAATTGTAGGAAGGACGTAAGGAAATATGTTTCAACCTGTTTAACATGCGCACGAAACAAGACCCCATGATCGTCTCCTCTAGGACTCTTGCAACCACTCCCAGTTCCATCCAGGCCTTGGGGATCTATTTCCATGGATTTTATTGTGGAACTACCCCCTTCCAAACAGATGACCGTCATCCTTGTCATAGTGGACCGACTCACAAAAATGGCTCACTTTATTCCAACTGAAAGAATTCCTACTGCTGAAAAAACTGCAGAACTGATGATCAAAGAGGTATTCAGGTTACATGGAATTCCTGACAGCGTGGTGTCTGACAGAGGCGTTCAGTTTACGTCAAAATTTTGGAAGAGTTTCTGTACAGCCTTGGGAGTCACGGTGAATCTTTCTACCGCTTTCCATCCTCAGTCCAATGGCCAGACAGAGAGAACGAACCAGACTTTGGAGCAATACCTCCATTGCTTCATTTCCTATCTTCAGGATGACTGGGTGGACTATTTACCAACAGCAGAGTTTGCCTACAACAACTCCATACATAGCGCTACATCTCAAACCCCATTTTTCGCTAACTATGGATTACATACAGTATTTATCCCTAATCTGCCAGTGAACACTCCCATTCCTGCTGTTAATGACAGGCTTGCAAAATTACAGGAATCCCAGAAGGAACTATCAGAGATGTTACTCAAGACCCAGGAAGAATATAAGGAAGCAGCAGATAAACATCGGAGAGTGCCCCCTGCTCTTCAGGTTGGAGACAAAGTCTGGCTGTCCACTAAAAATCTATAGACACATGTACCATCCTCCAAATTGGGCCAAAAATTCATTGGACCTTTTCAAATTTCTGCAAAAATTAACCAGGTTGCTTTTCGTCTAAAACTTCCCAAAAATTTAAAGATTCATCCAGTATTTCACATATCCTTGCTCAAACCCTTTTGTGAAAACCCGTTTCCAGGAAGAATTCAGTCACCTCCTCCACCAGAAAGGATCTGTGGTGAAGAAGAATACATTGTGGATAAGATTCTGTACTCCCGAAAGTTCAGAGGTAAACTGCAGTATCTGGTGCAGTGGAAGGGTTATGGACCAGAGGAAAATTCATGGGAACCAAAGGACAACGTCCATGCTCCTAGACTGACAAGAGCCTTCCATCAGAGGTACCCAGATAGGCCATCTCCTGAGATGTCCAGAGGCCATCCTGGAAGGAGGGGAGTACTGTCAGGAATCGAACCCAGTACCTCTTGTCCACCGGCCAGCAGCTCTACCATCTGAGCTATTCTGCTGGCTGCAAGGTTCCTTGCTGAACCCAGATACCATTGACTGTTCTTCCTGATCGGCTCCACCCAGTGCTCTCTTGATTGGCCTCTGATTACCAATTACAAACCTGGCCCTGTGGGTGTGTCATTGCGAGATTATTGTGCTCTTAGCCTCTAGTCAAGCGTTTCCTGCTGTTCCTGCTGCTACTGCTGCTACTAACACTGCTCTCCTGTGAACTGACCTCGGCCTGCCCTTCTGACTACGCTCTCCGCCTGATCCATTGCTACTAACACCGCTCTCCTGTGAACTGACCTCGGCCTGCCATTCTGACTACGCTCTCCGCCTGATCCATTGCTACTAACACCGCTCTCCTGTGAACTGACCTCGGCCTGCCATTCTGACTACGCTCTCCGCCTGATCCATTGCTACCAATACCGCTTTCCTGTGAACTGACCTCGGCTTGCCCTTCTGACTACGCTCCCTGCCTGATCCAGTGCTACTAATAACGCCTTTCCAGTGTACCGACCCGGCTATCCTCTGACCACGTTACCTGCCTCTGCTTCCCCTAGTGTTTGCAGTAACATCGGCTCCAACCCAGACGGGATCCTGACAATTTTGATGTGTGTTTAGGATCATTATCCATTTGTAGAAGCCATCCTCTTTACACTATCTGTAAAAAAGCTGAAGTTGAAATGTTTGCACCCAGAATTTGTTGAAATTTCATTGAATCCATTCTTCCATCTACCCATGAAATATTCCATGTGTGATTGGCTGCAACACAACCCCAAATCATGATTGATCCACCCCCATGCTTAATTGTTGGTGACATGTTCTTTTCCTGAGATTCTGTGCCCTTTTTTCTCCACACATACCTTTGATCATTGTAACCAAAGAGTTCTATTTTAACCTCATTGATCCACAGGACTTGCTTTCAAAATACATCAGGCTTGTTTAGATGTACTTTGCATACTTCTGATGCTGAATTTTATGGTGAGGATGCAGCAGAGGTTTTCTTCTGATGACTCTTCCGTGAAGGCCACATTTGTGCAGGTGTCTCTGAACAGTAGAACAGTGTACCACAGTTTGAGTTTGCTAAATCTTTCTGAAGGTCTTTTGCAGTCAAGCGGGGTTCTGATTTGCCTCTCTAAGGGTATGTGCACACGTTGCAGATTTATATGCGTTTTTGCAGCGTTTTTGGAAGCGCAGAATTGCATCAAATCCGCAGTATAGCACACAGCCAATGTAATTCAATATGAAATGAAGAACTGCTGTGCACATGCTGCAGAAAAATCCACGCAGATTTGCAGCGTTTTTTTTTCCCGCAACATGTCAATTCTTTTTGCGGATCTGCAGCGTCTCTCTCTCAGACGGAGCACAAGGGACAAATACCATAAACATGATGCATTCCCAGTGCCACCTCAAAAATCTGCACAGCAAAAACGCATTACAATCTGCAAGAAATCCGCATCAATTACGCATGAAATACGCAAGAATTTTGCCCTGCATTTTCTGCCAAGAGATGCAGATTCTGTGCAGAAAATTCCACAGGCTAATCTGCAACGTGTGCACATACCCTAACAGTCCTAAGAGCATCTCTCACTGCAATTTTGCTTGATCTTCCAGACCTTATCTTGACCTCCACTGTACCTGTTAACTGTAATTTCTTACATTTCAAACTGAGGAAAGGGCAACTTGAAAACTCTTTGCTGTCTTCTTATAGCCTTATCCTGCTTTGTGGGCCTCCACCATTTTCAGAGAGCTAGGCAGCTGCTTAGAAGAATCCATGGCTGCTGTTTTTGGCACAAGGTTAGAGGAGGCTGGGTTCTTATAAAGCTGGGAAATTTGCATCACCTGGCCTTTACTAGCTAGGATAGTGAACAAGCCATAACCCCAACAGGCTAATTAAGGTCTGAAATCTTGGTCAAAGTTATTTGAGCACACAAATCTCCAAGAGTGCCCAGACTTTTGCATCTTTAACTTTAGGCCTTTTAGAGATCATTTCATCTTCACCTATCTTAACTGTTCACGATAACAGTAATTTTGACCAGGTGTGCTCAAACTTTTACATGCCACTGTATTTCCTTTATTTTCCCACCAATGCCGACCTGATATCTGAAAAAAATAAAAACAGAGAGTATGAAAATAACATAAAGACGTCAACTCACGGATCATGAAAAAAAGTTGCAAATATTATTTAAATATCTGAGCTAGGAAAATGTTGGCAGCTCTGTAAACCGCATGTATGAAAAATCCTGAAACTGCGCCTGGTCAGGAATGGGGGTTAATCGCACGGTCTCGAATGGGCTAAACAGAAGCCAAAAGAAAGCGTCAAATTTATTAGCAGGTTCAGCATTGGACCGCTCATGCACCACACACTGAGATTTACCCGAGCTTTGAGCAAATTGGAGTAAATCTGCCAGGCTGTGGTTGTCCACATTCATTCTTCCTACGGCCATGCATTTTTAAACAGAATCTGTTACCAGGTGTTTGCTACCTCATCTGAGAGCAGCATAATGTAGGAAAAGAGACCCTGATTCCAACGATGTGTCACTTATTTTACTGGCTGCAGCAGTTGTGATACCATCAGAGTTTTTAAATGTAGCATGTTACAGACCTCAGAAAGCTGCTCCCATCCACACCACAGCTTTCTGAGTGCATTGTATAGTGACAATAAGCTGCTAATCAGTGCCAGGGGCGGAGTTGGCTCACAAAGAAGGAGAGCTGTAGTCGTGTAGTGATAATCTCCTGCTGATAAAACACTCATTGTACTGAAATACCAGTACACAGCCTAGTGACACATCATTGTACTCAGTGTCTCAGCCCCTACATCAGGCTGCCCTCAGATAACATTGCAAAAACCTGCTGACAGATTTCCTTTAAAAAAGCGCACGCATAAAGCAGCAGTGTGGATTTTAATTGCCAAGTAGGAAAGATCCGCTAGAATTATTTGTTGTTTCCTGTGATTAATGGGTTATCCAGTCTAAGAAGACATGTTTGCTGTCGCTCCATGTGACTGCAGACTGCTGAATTGTGACAGTGTGCGATGTCTCCTGTATTTCCCAGTGGGAGTGGGCAGTGATATCACCATAAGTATGTGAACTGCATACTTACAGTCACATGCCAACTATACACTCCTCCGCTTCTCAATATTCTAGTGGATGAAAGTCTAGTCAGCAGGTGGCCACAAGTACGCAAATCACATACATGACCGCCCACTCTAATGAGAAATATAGGGGTTGTATGGAGGTATAGAGGTTATACAGTAACTGCAAACTTTCCTTCCTAGACTCTACAATCCATAACCTCTTTAACCCCACAGACCACCAGTAAAGCAACATTTTATACTGACAGTGGGGGCAAGAAATTCTTTAGGCTGCCTTCATACTACATCCACTATCTGGACTGTATCTGTGTAGCTAAATGCTGTGGACACAGTGTAAAACTATACAATTAACTGTTTAATTGTTATACAATTATTCGGGTGCCATAAGACAATATTTATCTAGTGATATATGAGACTGCCTATCTCAGAGGGTACAGTGTCAATGGCTAACTGTTCAGACAACTGCTAACGTTGAGTTCGCCTGTAGGTGGCAGTGTTGTGCAGATTATCACCAGTAGGTGGCAGCGTTGTGCGTATGGATGAGGTGACCTTGACAGAAGTACCGCTTAGTGACGTCACATCCTGGAGAAGATGGCGGTGTGCTTGTGAATAGTGTATGGTTTCCTCTCAGCTCTCTGGCTGACCGACTATGGCGCTGTCTCTCTGGAGCCGGGTGACCGTGCACTGTCGCCTTCTGCTGACAGGTTGGTATCACCGGTGCATGCATTTCACCCTGTGCATTTTCAGCATTGTACATGGGGATATACGCGGCTGCCGGTAAAGCAGTTTTGTCACTAGAGGCCTGCGTGTTCCATGCTGTGTGTCCCTAGAATGCTGCCCTAGCTACTCTGGCGGCCATTTTCTCGGAGACAGATGTAACGTATGTATGTATGTAGTGGAGCACTGACATAATGGCGCCTGTGTATGGGACGTCACACTGTGTGGTGTATCGTGTGGTGTTCTTATTGCATTGGCACTATAAGAATGCTAGTAGCATGTTATTTACAGGGTTATGGGGCATTTTACACCTCTGGTATAAAGGAAGAAGTATGAGTTGTGACTAATGGTGTGCTGTGTGTTTCATAGATTGTCAGTAGTTCCCCAGGGTATATATGGGCACCGGTCAGGGTAGGTGCACACGGTCAGTAAATGCTGCAGGTTGGAAGCTGCGTATTTAAGCAGCGTCCAGATGTTAAAGCATAGTGGATGGGATTTCTAGAAATTCCGTGTCCACTATGCGCGTAGTCACCTGCGGATCCCCCACGCAGACGGACATACGGCGCGTCTCTCCAGATCGCAGCAGGTCAGTTTCTCTTGTGGAGGCATGAGTCAGATAACTGTCCCAGTACAATGTATTGGATGTGGTGATTGTGCGCGGTTCAGTGATCACATGTGGATTTACCAGCGTTCAATAGCCGGCAGCGCTTTGGACACAGCGGACATGTTCTGCTTCCAAAGCGCTGCTACTTCCAGATTGTCTGCACACTCCCTCAGGGAAGTATGAGAGTATGGAAGCTGACAAACGCTTTTCCCCTTCTATGCTACAGAAGTCTAGGATTAGCCCAGTGGGCACTTCTAAATAGCCACATATAGCACAGGGCACCGGTGAGCATGTCTGAATAGCCACGCAGTACTGGGCATCAGCGGGGCTTCTGACTAGCCACACATTAGTGGGGATCGGCGGGCGCCTTTTGAACTATCACACGATACGGGCCACTGACGGGCATTTCTGATTAGCCACACTGAACTAGGCACCGGCCGGCGCTTCTGAAAAGCCGCATATAATACAGAGAAAAAGCTACGCACCTGGGCATATCACGGGTCACTAAGCCAGTTGTGGGCAACGTTGCACAGTCTTGTCTGTATAGCTCCTCTCCCTGATCACGTCAGCTCTGGCCGTGGGTTCCTGCTATTGCGAAGTTCAGGCCTGAATACCGTGATATATCCCTTTTTTTCTGATTCTGTCACAAGAGCCCAGATCTGAGGCTTATCTTATACCAGACACTGGTGACATGACCTGAAGTTTCCTCTTTCACTAGTCAATGAGGTTCTGCAGCAGGTTAGGTGTGTTCTAAATATATGTTGCCATAGAGCCTCATACCAATTGTATGATTCCTAGTAGCGCAGTGTTAGGCCCCCCTTCATTTTGAGTTGGAGCAGAAGGCCTAACGTGGCATGTATTATATAGTGCTGGATTGGCCACATTGGCAGCTTTCACCGGACATGGGCCGGCTTTCTTTTGGCGCAACAATCCCTTTAATGTGTTTTTTGTTGAGAGTCCCTCATTTTGTGTTACTGATCACACATTTCTGTGGCTGACTAGTGATTTTGTACAATATCTTTATCTTTTGGGTTGTACTAATTGATCCTATGTTGTTTCCTTCCCCATCTATAGGTTGTATGTCGAGTCCATATAAGACTGGTACGGCTGGAATCCGCTCCTATGAGCCTCCCCCAGACTTTGGCAGTGAGTACAGTGTAATAAAGACCGTCTGACGTTGAGCCCGCTCTATACATGGCAGGTGCCAGCTGTGTTATACAGCAGTGAACCGAGCCAAGTCATTGATGCTGTGATGTCAGGGGCCCTGAGTGAAGTAGAGGCGCTCTCCATGTAAATACACACTTGCCACATGTAATATTTCATGGACTTGCTTGTCTCCATCTTCTCAGGCATCAGTATGAAGGAACGACCTAAACTTCGCCTAATGAATAAAGTCCCAGATGTCATTAAAGTCGTGAAGGTTCCAAGGAGTTTGAAGGACATTCGCGGTCCAGCCATGGTGGGGAGGGAGTTCAAGGAAGGACAGTATGGCATTTTGGTGAGAAAATATAATCTGTAGCACAAAGTAATGAATAATCCTAATAATCTATGACCAGCTCCTATATTGGTAACATGAATGATTGCTCTGCCCTGTGTTCCTTGTATGGTGGGATGTGGGCATGTTATGGTATGGAGTAGTCATATTCTTTAGGAAGTACTATGTCTCCTTTTCCATTCTATAAAATGTTAGATCTACATCATATGTCTTCCATCATCTTTTTTTTTCAGAAATGTTAAATCTCACACGGGTCATTCTATGGTAGCTTACGTTACAACATAATATAGTAACTTGCGTTACAATGATGGTAACTTGCGTTACAAACAGTGTTTTTCCTATGATGGTAACTCATTGTAACGCAAGTTACCATCAGCTTTGTAACGTAAGTTACTAAAATTATGTTGTAACGTAAGTTATCAACATTTCTTGTTATAAAAACTGTTGCATTTAATTTAGAGGTTAAAATAAATTTGTTAAAGTTGCTTGGACTATGTTGTTTTAATACAATAAAAATAGTGCTTCTCCCCTGTTTACCAGAACAGATAATTTGGCAGTCTCATGATGGACAATTGCCTTTCTTTTTTTTGTAACGTAAGTTACCAAGTAATAGCACTGTATTTTGTATTTAATTTTATTGTTGAAAAATCAAACTGTGTTGAAATCTATTGAGAATAGTTAATTCACTCATTTTTGTGGCTGCCTTCAAAGAACAGTCTGTAGCCAGTTTTTGGCTTCTGACTGTAACGTAAGTTACCATGGAATGACCCAAACCTGTTTAAACAAGTTGATAGAGGATCATTTAACCAGATTTGTCTATCATCCGCCTCCTCCACTTGTCATGAGACTCCAATTGAAAAGCAGTGTGTATTTCATAGTGTATGTCGGTCATTGTTACGGGATATGGGCAAGTGTTAGAGAAGTATGGGGGGTCCTGCATGCTGACAAAACTCAGTGAATCCTGTGCCCCTGAATAGTCGAAGACCAGCCCAGTGGGCTCTTTTGAGTAGCCATTCAATACAGGGCACCAGCAGGCTGGGAAGAACCTATGTGCCCAGACAGGATTTTGGGTCATTAGGCCATTTGAGGGTAACCTTGTCTTGCCTGCAGATCTCCTCACACTGACCACATCAGGACTGGCCATGGGTTCCTGATGGTGCAAAGTTGATGCTTCAGTATAGTGATATCCTATGATATTGTGAATACCACCTAACCCTGATATAAAAAAAAAAATTAAATGTAAACTTTAGGTCTGATCTGTTATGAATGTGCTAGAGATGGTTTCTGAGCAGAGGCTCCCTCTGGTGGTTACAGACAGTACTGAGCCTTTCAGCGAGGAATGGCAATCTGGGATCGCTGACTGGTCTGATATAAGGGAGGTTCCCTCCTATGATGGTTGCCGGTGACCAATTGTTCTTGTCTCAATTGTGGTTCCTGGTTCATTTGGAAGTTTGCTGAGTCTTGCCTGCATCTTCTGCTATCAGATAAGATATTTTCTGCTTTTATTTTTGTGCTTGCTTTTTGCATTGTTCCCTGCACTTCTGTGGAGGTTATCCAGGTCCCCTCCGGGGGCTTGTGCTCCTCTCAGTTTATCTGAAGCCACTGTTATTTGTTCATTTGCTTTTTCCTGTTTTTTCAGTGGCTGCGGCTTAGTTTTGTTACACCAGAGATCTGATTTTAGGTAGCAGAGATCATGTGATCTCAGGTGTTTTTGCAATCAGAAGAGTTGGTATTTTTTAGGGGTTTTTTTTGGATTGCAGTGAGTATCCTTTCCTGTACTTTTCTGTCTACAGTCATGGCCAAAAGTTTTGAGAATGACACAAATATTAATTTTTACAAAGTCTACTGCTTCACTTTTTCTAATGTCAATTTGCATATACTCCAGAATGTTATAAAGAGTGATCAGCTTAACAGCAATGACTTGCAAAGTCAATATTTGGCTAGAAAATGAACTTTATCCCCCAAAACACATTTCAACATCATTGCAGCCCTGCCTTAAAAGGACCAGCTAACCTCTTTTCAGTGATTGCTCCATTAACACAGGTGTGGGTGTTGATGAGGACATGGCTGGAGATCAATCTGTCATGATTAAGTAAGAATGACACCACTGGACACTTTAAAAGGAGGCTGGTGCTTGGCATCATTGTTTCTCTTCTGTTAACCATGGTTATCTCTAAAGAAACACGTGCAGTCATCATTGCAATGCACAAAAATGGCCTAACAGGGAAGAGTATCGCAGCTAGAAAGATTGCACCTCAGTCAACAATCTATCGCATCGTCAAGAACTTCAAGGAGAGAGGTTCCATTGTTGCCAAAAAGGCTTCAGGGCGCCCAAGAAAGACCAGCAAGCACCAGGACCGTCTCTTAAAAGTGTTTCAGCTGTGGGATCGGGCTACCAGCAGTGCAGAGCTTGCTCAGGAATGGCAGCAGGCAGGTGTGAGTGCATCTGCACGCACTGTGAGGCGGAGACTCTTGGAGCAAGGCCTGGTCTCAAGGAGGGCAGCAAAGAACCACTTCTCTCCAGAAAAAACATCATGGACAGACTGATATTCTGCAAAAGGTACAGGCAGTGGACTGCTGAGGACTGGGGTAAAGTTATTGTCTCTGATGAATCCCCTTTTCGATTGTTTGGGACATCAGGAAAACGCCTCATTCGGAGAAGACAAGGTGAGCGCTACCACCAGTCTTGTCTCATGCCAACTGTTAAGCATCCTGAAACCATTCATGTGTGGGGTTGCTTCTCAGCCAAGGGAATCGGCTCTCTCACAGTCTTGCCTAAAAACACAGCCATGAATAAAGAATGGTACCAGAATGTCCTCCAAGAGCAACTTCTCCCAACCCTCCAAGAGCAGTTTGGCGATCAACAATGCCTTTTCCAGCATGATGGAGCACCTTGCCATAAAGCAAAGGTGATAACTAAATGGCTCAGGGAACAAAACATAGAGATTTTGGGTCCATGGCCTGGAAACTCCCCAGATCTTAATCCCATTGAGAACTTGTGGTCAATCATCAAGAGACGGGTGGACAAACAGAAACCTAAAAATTCTGACAAAATGAAAGCATTGATTGTGCAAGATTGGACTGCTATCAGTCAGGATTTGGTCCAGAAGTTGATTGAGAGCATGCCAGGGAGAATTGCAGAGGTCCTGAAGAAGATGGGTCAACACTGCAAATATTGACTTGCTGCATTAACTCATTCTAACTGTCAATATAAGCTTTTGTTACTCATATGTTTGCAATTATTATATTTCTGTCTGTGATAAAAACATCTGTCAAACACACATAAAAACCAGAGGGCAGCAGATCATGTGAAAATATAATATTTGTGTCATTCTCAAAACTTTTGGCCATGACTGTAGACAGATTGGGCCCCAGCGTTTTCTGTCTGTGTCCGTGCTTCTTCTTGTCTAACCGCCATTACATGTTTGGGGGCTTCCTATTTTCTTTGGGGATCTGCTCCGGGGCAGATAGCTTTCATCTTTGTGCCTTTAGGTGTAGTTATCTCTCAGGCTGTGACGAGGCGTCTAGGATCAACGTAGGAACGCTCCACGGCTACCTCTAGTTGTGTGGTTAGTTCAGGGTACTGCAATCCAATAGGTTCCAGCCTCTCTGGTGTATTGCCATTTTTGCTTATTCTCCTCAGCTACCAAAACACAACACTGATCCTGCTGTGGCTCTGTTTTCGAGTTTTGTACTAAAACTATAAATAATAGCTGTTTCCTGTGGTTCTGATGACCTCATTGATTTGAGCTCCTCTAGTGTGAATCTTAAAGCTCTGGTCACACTACCCTCTGCTACTACACTGGACACTTATTTTTAACAATTTTGTGTTGATTGTGGTCTGTTTTGTTTTTTTTGTACAGGCTTTAGGAGGTGGATACTTACATTGGGGTCACTTTGAAATGATGCGTTTGACATTAAATCGTAAATTTGACCTCCGCACAACTTTCAGCAACTGGTTGATAGAAGCTCCTCACAAACCCATCACACGCAAAGGACTTGGCCAACGCATGGGGGGAGGAAAAGGTGCAGTGGACCACTATGTCACCCCAGTGAAAGCAGAGCAGCTCATTTTGGAGGTGGGAGGACGCTGTGAATTTGCAGAGGTTTTACCTGTACTAACGCAAGTAGCCAAGAAGCTTCCATTCCCAGCAAAGGCTGTGAGCCGAGAAACCTTGAAACAGCTACAGGAAGAACTGGAGGAGCGTCAGAGAAACAACCAGAACCCATGGACTTTTGAGCGTCTGGTGACTCGTAACATGATGGGTTGTCGGAAATATCTTAGTCCTTACGACCTGCATTACAAGGGCAGATTTTGGGGTAAGCGCTTGCTGAAGGACCGTGTGTAAGAGGATGGTTCACATCATACCAGTTCTTTCGGCCACAGCATTTTTTGTAAGAATTTTTCCAAGCAAGAATGAAAAGCTGCCTATAACCCTGCCATAATATTTTTTTTTCTGCCAACACAACAGGTGAAATTAGTCTCAGATATGTAAAACATATTATCATGCTATCCTAAAATAAATGTCTTTTCTCCAACATCCAATGGTGCCTACCCCAATGTCTCGGATGATATTGACGTTTAACATATTGTATCACTGCAGGGCCACGGGAGCGGTAATTTATTAATATACAGTACTGAACAAAAATTGTATGCAGGTGTGGAAAAATTCTGCAAAGTAAGGATTCTTTAAAAAAAAAATAATAATGGTTTCTTTTTATCAATTAAAACACTGCAAAGTGAATGAACAAAAGAGAAATATAAATCCTATCGATTTTTGGTGACCGCCCTTTGCCTCCAAAATGGCATCAATTCATCTAAGTACACTTTGTAGTCAGGGATTACATAGGGTTATAGTCAGGTGTATGAGCACCAGTTATAGCGAACAGGTGATAACAAACCTCATATTCATACAGTACAGACCAAAAGTTTGGACACACCTCATTCAATGATTTTTCTGTATTTTCATGACTATGAAAATTGTAGAATCACACTGAAGGCATCAAAACTATGAATTAACACATGTGGAATTATACATTACACTTTACAAAAAAGTGTGAAACAACTGAAAATATGTCTTATATTCTAGGTTCTTCAAAGTAGCCACCTTTTGCTTTGATTACTGCTTTGCATGCAGAAAAGGTGAACGGATGGACTCTACATGCCTGGTTCCCACCGTGAAGCATGGAGGAGGAGGTGTAATGGTGTGGGGGTGCTTTGCTGGTGACACTGTTGGGGATTTATTCAAAATTGAAGGCATACTGAACCAGAATGGCTACTACAGCATCTTGCAGCAGCATGCTATTCCATCCGGTTTGCGTTTAGTTGGGCCATCATTTATTTTTCAACAGAACAATGACCCCAAACACACCTCCAGACTGTGTAAGGGCTATTTGACCAAGAAGGAGAGTGTTGGGGTGCTACACCAGATGACCTGGTCTCCAGTCACCAGACCTGAACCCAATCGAGATGGTTTGGGGTGAGCTGGACCGCTCACCTCTTCAATTTTGAATAAATCCCCAACAGTGTCACCAACAAAGCACCCCCACACCATCACACCACCTCCTCCAGGCTACACGGTGGGAACTAGGCATGTAGAGTCCAGCCGTTCACCTTTTCTGCGTGCAAAGCAGTAATCAAAGAAAAAGGTGGCTACTTTGAAGAATCTAGAATATAAGATATATTTTCAGTTGTTTCACACTTTTTTGTAAAGTGTAATGTATAATTCCACATGTGTTAATTCATAGTTTTGATGCCTTCAGTGTGATTCTACAATTTTCATAGCCATGAAAATACAGAAAAATCTTTGAATGAGAAGGTGTGTCCAAACTTTTGGTCTATACTGTATGTAAGTTGAAATTTCATTATTAAAAGAAACAGAAATCACTGTGTAGGAGGCTTAAAACTGGGTGAAGAATAGACAAACTGTGCTACAAAAGTGATGTTGTTGATGACCGTTTCTTGTCAGAAGACTGAGCACAGCAGTAAGACGAACATTAGTTATGCTGTATAAGTTGGGTCTTTTCCAGGCAGATACTTATCCAGTAGGGAGGCATCTGTCTCCAAATGTATTCCTGACCATGATCAAAATAAAACGGGCAACGTAATTTATCTTCAGCGTACAAGGAACAATGAGTCCTGGAAGTGATGATATGGCTCTCACAGGGCTCTGATCTTAACATCATTGTGTCTGTGTGGAATGACGACATCTACAGAAGATCTGTGGTTAGTTCTCCAAGATGTTTGGAACCACCTCCCTGCTCAGTTCCTTCAAAAACTGTGAGCGAGTATGCCAAGAAGAATTGATACTGTTTTGAAGGCAAAGGGCAACTACACCAAATATTGATTTGATTTAGATTTCTCTTTTGTCCTTTCACTTAATTGATAAAAATAAAGTAAAATACAATCAATATTTTCGGTGTTTTTTTTTTTTTTAAGCAATCTTTGCAGCATTTTTTCCACAACTGCCTCTCCACCTGCTTATTTTGGATTGTATTAAAGGGATTTCTTTTGTTTTTCTTTGTTTAAAGATTAATTTTTGTCTAATAAAATTGCCAGTCAGGCAGTACTGTTACATTGTGCGGTATGTCCTTACAAATGCCCTTGTTTCTTGGAAAATGGTGTAAAATGCGCTTCTTCATGAAGGTGTAGTATAGTTTTTTCCCCAGGAAACGCCACCACCTTCAGATTGTAATACGGAAATGCAGGTGTGCACTTTAGTAACTTACAGAGCCACTTTGGACCTATCTTATTGGAGGCTCTGTGGCTGGTTCTGCCCAATTTCTGGCTTAATCGCGCATGGGAAACATTGGCCATATTTGAATCCTGTGTTCTGTGTAAGAAAGTTCACTTTTTAATCATTCTCTTTTAGCGCCCAATGGGCTCACGGGCTTCTACTTCTACGATTTAGTCCTTGTAGGACAAGGAATGTTTCTCTGCAGTATTGCATCATTTATCTTAATATGTTTCTGTATAGCTGATTTTGACATGGCAGGGTAACTAAGCCAGGCCCATGAAAGACTAAATAATTCCATCTTATATCCTAAAATAGGTACAGCTCAAAGTCACCCTTGTTCTGAGCTTACCAGGTAAAAGCTGTATGGTTGCTTCTCTAATAAAATGAAAGCTTCAAGTTGAAAATCTTTACTGGTACATTTTGTTCTTAAGGGCTGGATTCCAAAACGCCCCAAAAATAAAATCGCAGCCTAATCTAATTTGTGTGAACATCACGACAATTTGTGCTGTGTTTGGCACCCACATGTCTGTATGTACTCCCGATCATTTTTAGAAGAGAGAAAAGTGCTCCCTGTGTGAATTGGCAACTGCATAAGGACAAGATCCAAGTATTGCTCACCTTCAATTGTTGTGCTGGACAGGCGGAAGATTGCTATAGGGTACAAAATGGAGGATTCTTCTGAGCAGCTGCTGCACTGTCCATCAACTCCCCACCCTCACCAGGCAGGAGCTGCATCGCTGTACTGAATGAGCACACCTTTGGAGGAGGTGTATGACGGATGATTTTCCTGATCAGCTGCTACAACAACCACCCGTTCCACACCTCCTGGGCAGGAGCTGGAGAAACCAGGAGGAAATAGATGTGGGCAGATATGTTCCAGACGCTGCGATGGAGAAGACCAGTCTATTCACAAGGTTAGATGTTTAATGGCACCAATGATGCAATTAAACGTCTCCTTCATTGCAGCATCCAGATCATATCTGCCCCCTTCTTTTTCTTCCCGCTAATTTCAGGACATTTTCCTGATGAGATGACGGATAGTGTCCTTGGCATTCTCCTCCCGATCGTGGACAGTCAGTGATGCTACTTGGTGTCAGATGCTCTGATACAATGTCACAGAAGTTATTGGTTTCAGATCTGGTGACTGTGAGGGCTAGATAATAGCATCAATGCCTTTATCATCAAAAAAAGGGTACAAGCTCTGGCCTCATAAGACCTGGCATTTGCCAAGACACCCTTGGCTGTCACATGGAAGCTTTATTCAGCCCTTCAGAGATATGATTCCTGAGACCACCACTGACCCATCAACAAATGGTCATGCTGAATGTTGTTGCAGTTTAGCATTCACTATGGTGTCTTTAGACTTTCACATGCCCAGTATAAATCTGTTCTCGTCTATGAAGGGAATAAAGCGCCAGTGGTAGACCTGCCAATTCTGGTGTTCTCTGACGAATGCCTATTGAGTTGCACAGTGATGGGTTGTAAGCAAAAGTCCCACTACAGGATGTCAGACCCTCACACCAGCCTCCTGGAATTTGTTCTGACAGATTAGTTAGATTCACACACCAGTTGCCCTTAGGGTTCTAGCAGTACTTCTGTTTACCTGTGCATGAAGGAGCAGATACAGGTTAAGCTGCCTGGTTGATACCCTTCTACAGGCCTAGAGTGATGGCTCCTGAAGAAGGTACTTGTGCCACCTGAATGGGTTGCAGGTACCACCTCATGCTACTAGTAGTGACAAGAACACTAGTAAAACACAAAACTATAGCAGAAATGGTTAGAAAGGAAAAGGCAAGTAATTGTCCATGGCTACCACTAGCATTCCCTTTTTGGGGGTTGTTTTTCTGGTGCCTCTCCATGTGCATAAAAGCAGGTAACACACTTATGTTTTATACCTGGACTGATATCCCTGAAGTGTAAAGCCCCCGTCTCACATAGCGATATCGCTAGCGAGATCGGTGCTGAGTCACTAGTTTTGTGACGCAGCAGCGAGCTCACCAGCGATATCGCTGTGTGTGACATTCAGCGACGATCAGCCCCCCTGCCGGGTATCGCTGATCGTCGCTGAAATGTCAGGACATTTTTTTGATCGCTGGTCTCCCGCTGACAGGTACGCATCGCTGCGTGTGACAGGCGGGAGACCAGCGATCCGCTGGTAACCAAGGTACACAGCGGGTTTCCAGGCGCGGGGCTGTGCCTAGAAACCCGCTGTGTACCTTGGATACCAGCTCCCTGATGCAGGAGCTGGTAACCAAGGTACACAGCGGGTTTCCAGGCACCGCGCAGCGCCTGGAAACCCGCTGTGTACCTTGGTTACCAGCTCCCTGCATCAGGGCGCTGGTATCCAAGGTACACTGCGGGTAACTAAGCGATGTTACCCGCAGTGTCGCTTGTACTGATCGCTGCCTGAGCTGCCTGTTTGGCAGCTCAGCAGCGATAATATAGCGATACACCAGCGATCCTGATCGTTGTCGGGATCGCTGGTGTATCGCTATGTGAGACCCAGCCTTAATAGTTTTGGGATTGATCTGTGATGTGTGAATATTTACTTAATTACGTGTAATTTGTTAATTTACTGATCTAATTATAATTGCAGTAGCTCAAACCTCCACTTGTCCTATGTGAATGTCTGGCAGAAAGGAACCAGCTGTAGGGGAGATTCAAACATCTGAATTTCACAATCCAAATACTTAATGTGATGTGCGAACAGGCCGCGAGTCTGCAGACCCAAACTGCAGCTCTACAGGCATATACAGTCATGGCTGAAAGTGTTGGCTCCCTTGAAATGTTCCAGAACATGAAGTATTTCTCCCAGAAAACTATAGCAAATACACATGTTTATTTCCTTTGTGTGTATTGGAACAACACAAAAAAAAAAAAACGAGAAATAAAGTCAAATTGGACATAATTTCACACAAAACCCCAAAAATGGGTCTGACAAAATTGTTGGCACACTCAACGTAATATTAATATTTGGTTGCATACCCTTTGGAAGAAATAACTGCAATTAATTGCTTACTGTAACCATCAACAAGCTTATATCTCTCATATTTGAAGGGTGCCTTCTCCCAACACCAATTTTAAGATCTCTCCACGGGTATTCAATGGGATTTAGATCCGGACTCATTGGCCGCTTAAGCTCTCTCCAACACTTTGTTTCCATCTGTTCGAGGTTCTTGAAGTATGTCTGTGGTCATTGTCCTGCTGGAAGACCCATGATCTAGCACCAAACCCAGCTTTCTGACACTGGACACTACATTGTGACCCAAAATACTTTGGTAAACTTCAGATTTCATGAGGCCTTGCACACAGTAAAAACCCAGTGCCAGAGGCAGCAGAAAAGCAAACATCTTTGAACTTTCGCCATATTTGACTATCGGTACTGTGTTCTTTTCTTTGTAGGCCTCATTCTGTTTTTGGTAAACAGTAGAATGATGTACTTTACCAAAAAGCTCTATCTTGGTCTCATCTGTCCACAAGACACTTTTCCAGAAGGATTTTGGCATACTCACGTACTTTTTGGCAAACTGCAGTCTAGATTTTTTATATCTTGTGTCAGCAGTGGAGTCCTTCTGAGTCTTCTATTGTAGCATTTCATTCAAATGTTGATGGACAGTTTGCTCTGTTTGTTGGGCCATGCTAGGCCACATCCCTCAGAGTAAGTCCCACCCACTGTTCAAAAAGTTGGCTGAAACGGTATAAAATGGCTTGATATAGTGTTTATGCTGCTTTAAATAATAACTCGCCCTAAGTGAGACACATCCTGGACTGAACACACAACACACTGATGCTTTCACAAATTCTTTAATAATCAATATCCAGCATGGTCTCTTTAAATTCAATATCCGACATCATAATCTTGATAACATGTTCCTCGGGTTTATGTTCTTCCACGTCTTAATTCAAAGGGGAGGAAAAATTGGCAAAATATATTTGGTAAGAGGTCTCATTTTCATGTCCGCTTATGAATCTAACTATAATATTCATTTAATGTATCTGCTTGTTTTGTACATTCTCTTCATCATTCACAACCAAAGCTGCATTCAGAACACTACTACATGCGCTACTCATATACAGGCGGGTGTAGGCAGAGACTTGTCAGTCACTGTCAGTGGGTGGGGAGAAGCTGCAGAGGACCCGCCTATATGACTAGTCACCTACTTGGCTTTGTCCCCGGCCGCTATTAATGGTATGTTTTTCTCTGAAACGCCACAGCTTTTCAGAGTCTGCTGCGATCGTACAGCCAGTGGCCGATACATGCTGCTCATGGTTTAAAGAACAATTAGTAGAAGTTAGAATGCAGCTTTAGAAGTTACCAGAGAAAAAGCTGTAATGCCACTCAAGGTATTTTTACTTAAAGGTAATGTGTTAGCAGGTTTAATCTGATAGCAATGTAGGGGCAGAGACCCTGATGCCAGGGATGTGTAACTTGCTCACAGCTTGCTACATCTGCAGCAGAGAAAAACAGGGATTCGAACAAAGCCGCATCAAGCAGTCCAGCATGTGACACAACTGGAATCTGTGTTTCTGCCCCTACATGATGCTGCTCTCTCTGATTCCATAGCAAAAACTTGGTGATAGATTCCCTTTAACACTATATATAAGTGTAAAGAGGATCTGTGACCAGGTCAAAAGTGGGCAGTTGTTTTCTCTTATTATATTCTCACTGCTCCCTTGAGTATTTGGTTTTGTCTTTTTATTTTTAAATCCCCCATAGACATCCAGAGAGAGGGGCCTTTTTATTTAGTGCTAATTTTTGTCCTTTACCAAGGGGGCATGGCTATTCAGAGCTTAAATACAATCTTGTGTGCCACACCCCTTGGTAAAGACCAATATATGTGTGCACTAAATAAAAAGGCCCCCTAGCTCTGGAACCGTATGACGGATTTAAAAATAAGAAAAAACGCAGAACTAAGGGGAGCAGCTGGAATAAATAAGAGGGAGAATGGCCCATTTTTAACCTGGTCATAGGTCTTCTTTAACCTGTAAAGGAACATTTTTAACCAACCAAAGTTCATGTAACATAATTTCCACCCTTTCCAGGTTTACAGTATCGGCAATACAGCTGTAACGACGTCCTCTAGGACATAATACATAGTCCCAGAGGTGACAATCAGAAATAACTTAATATGTACACATCTATATAAGTAGTTAACACAGCGATACACGCTACCCCAACGCCCTCACCTCAGCCAAAGATTCCTCCGATTGTGGAAGCTGCGATAATGATGAGGATCACACAGCAAATCAGAATCATGATCTTCTTCTGCAGCATGGAAAACGTCAGAAAAGGCAAAGCTCAGAATAAAGGGACAGCTTGGTCTACACCCACGGTGACATGACACGTACTCATCCACACAGGCAGTTTCAGGTTTTAGGGTCTCCACGCTGACAGCCCACTCACCTATGGGAATCAGTTTACTAGTTCATGTGAATGATTTCCTACATGGACAGAAAAAGAAACCCGCAGCTTGCACGAGTCTGCAGATAGAAGGTGCTAGTTTTAATTGGGCAAATTGCTCATGTGAGAATCTGCAGTGTGAGTAATCCCCCAGATCTGCACACTGACACCGTGATGTCTGCAATTAGCTGATATTACAGACCCGTAAATTACCACCATCATCTGAAATCAGAATTAGCCTTTTTAAAAAATAATCATTTTATCTCTGGAGGGTAAAAAAACGCGTGCACGTACTGTGTGTCTAGGTACCTGCTCCTTCTTATATCCCTGGCAGATCCAATAGCATACATATATATGCTATATATATATATATATATATATATATATTCTTCTTTGAAACCTGAAAATGGTTGTGTGGACGTAAACATGAAGAATAACTTATTAAAGGGGGTGTCCACTTTGATTTCCATGGCAAAAATTAAAGGGATTGTACCCACTTTGGTAGTAACTTTCCAATCGCTGGGCTTTGACCACTGGGACTCACCCATCTAAGGAGCGGGGGCTTGGAAGAGCTCCATGTGCATGGAGTGGTGGTTGATCATACTCTCTTCGCTCTATTCATTCTTAATGGGAGTGCAGAAGAGCAGCCGAATAAGCTGTGCTCGGCTGTCTCCGGCGGTCCCTTGGAGATTGAACAGAGGTGCACGTGATCGACTATGGTTCCATTCACACAGAGCTCTTAGAGCCCTGGTTCTCGGGATCGGTGAGGGTCAAAGATCAGGAAGTTATCCCCTATTCCATACATAGGGGATAACTTCCAAACTTGCTTCAACCCCTTTAACAACATGCTATAGTGTCCTGTGAGGCCTTGTCTATACCAGTTTATTGTATTTGAGCAGGCTCAGATAATTTAATCACTGCCATGTTGGTGAAAGACACACAAGATAAACATCCCCTTTAAAGAGAACATAGATTTTAACACCACATACTGAGCTGAGAAAAAAAGGTAATCTTTTTTTTTCCAGAGTAATGCCACTTTTGCATATGAGGTGTGCATAGTATTTTAACTGTCAGACTGTAACACCAGGTACGACCTATAGGCAAGAGTGGCGCTCTTTCTGAAAATAAGCAGAGCCTATTCCAAATCTACAAAGACAGGATTACACAAGATGGAAGAGGAGGGGAGAGGTATTGTTCCTTCATTAAGTATATGTTTTTATATTCTACAATATATACAAATGTACAAAAACGTGACGAGCATGGGCTGTACTGATGGGAGAAAGGGAGAAATAGAGGACAGATAAATAAGCTTCTCTTAATATATATAATCAAAAATGGGTTAAAGTGTGTCCAGTGTAAACAGTCGCACTTGACGATGTGTGCTTACATGGCTCCCTAATCTATGCCCAGACTTTCCTTATTACTGAAATAAGGTTCTACTTGCCTTCAAGACACCTTTTTGCCCCTAAACTATAATAGTATGACTCTTTAGAGGTGCAATTTGGTTTCATAAAAAAAAAAATAAAAGGCAAATCACAGATACAGTATGTTGCTGGTACATTTTACGAGGTAGTTCTCGAGGCACAACAGGACCTTATTGACGATCATAAGATGCAATGTTTGAGAATCACATACAGCTGTGTCACTGTAGCCTAATGTAGATGTATGGGTGTTACATTTAAAGGGAACATGTCACTTGCCTCCAAAAATTGAGTTAAATTCCTTGTGAAAATCCCTGAACTCTTTTACGGTTTGCAATGCGTCACTCCATTGTAGAGATATTCACATTTATTTATTCTGGAGAGCAGTATGTGAAATCTCTCATTTGCAGTTCAACTTGGAATTTCTTTAGGGTCTTCTCTGGGGGGCGTGCACATTCACCTCTAACTCTCAGATGCCGCCAATCACAGTTTATCAACTAAACTGTGATTAGCAGTGGCTGGGTGGGAATAGTGAAAGCTCACGCCCCCAGAGAAGACTCTGAAGAACTGCCAAGTTGGACTGCAAACCAGAGATTTCACATGCTGTGCTCAAGAAGAAACAAGCGTGAATATCTCTGCCATGGAGTAACAGCAAAAAACAAAACGGAAAAGAGATGCATAATCTGGGGAGCTCAGGGATTTTTCTAAGGTATTTAACTCAGTTTCTTTAAGCAAGTAACAGATCTTCTTTAAACCTTCTTATGGATTAAGAGAGTTAAGGGTATGCCACACTGAACAATATCGCTAACGGGATCGCTAAAAAACGTCACTATTTAGCGATCCCGTTAGCGATGTTGTTCAGTGCGGCAGCTGCCAGCGACGAGCTTCCTGCTGTGATCTCGCTCGTCGCTGGAATCGTTCCGGACCCTTTTTTCTCGTCGGCGCTCCGCTGGGTAAGTATCTAATCGCTGTGTGGCACCTTTTCTTAGCGATTTGCGGTACTTTTGTACCGCTAAAGTCGTTAAGAAGATCGCTAACGGCGATAGCGTCGTTAACTATATCGCTAAATGTGGCCGCACTTAGCGATATAGAAACAATCCCGCTAGCGATCGCATTAGTATGCGTCGTTATCGTGATCGCTAGCGGGATTGTTTAGTGTGGCAGTACCTTAAGAATAACAGACATTAGGAAGATCTTTCCTGATAATAGACTTCTTTGATGTAGAAGAAGCCCTGTGTCACGCAGCGCCCCTCAGACCCTTCATCAGGCATGGACAGTGCAGACTAGGTGTTCCTTTCAAGTCGTTTTTATATTAAATATGTCCACAAGGTGGCACTGTCTATTGCTGCTGAGACATTCTATGCATTACGTAATTGTCTCAGTATATGAAAACACAGAACTGACCCTGTTTATGTGTAATTTAATGTGTACTTTGTTATCCATTGACACAGCTTAACTACGACTTACTGTATGTCTGTGATTATTATTAGGGTGTGTTTCCACCATCAGGATTCCTTCAGTAAATGCTGCGTGCTTGACGCTGTGCGCTGGCGCAGCGTCAAACACGCAGCGTCCAGATGTTACAGCATAGTGGAGGGGATTTCAAGAAATCCTGTCTCCACTATGCGTAAAAACACGCAGGCGGCAGACTTGCGTTAACGGACATGCGGCGCGTCTTTTCAGATCGCAGCATGTCCTATCCCCTTGCGGCGATGCTCCGTCGCCGCAAGGGAAATAACACAGGGCTATGCAGCGCTGCGGTGATTGACCGCACGTTCACAAGGGGGCGGGGATTTCGGCGGAGCGGACTTTCCGCTCCGTCCAAAGCGCTGTGTTTCCTGACGGTGGAAACACAGCCTTACACATAATACTTCCCTACCTAATCATCAGCAGGGCTGTGAGGGTATAGAAACTCAGTCATTTTTCATTGTAGGACACAATTACAAGTCAAGCAGCACCCCAGTGGCCACAATATTCCAGTCACTTGCCTACAGTGCACAACTGCTGCTTTGCTTTATGTGTATCTTGTTTCCATTCAGTTACTATACAGGGAAGGTCAAGTAGGAGTTCAGGCTTCAGCAACTTACCAATAATGCCTGTTATGTCAATAACCCCCATGTATGAGAGCAGAATGTACCACAAACCACATTTCCCTGCATGATGTGAGAGATTAGGAATGTTCGCAACAACTACTTTTATTGTCTGTTACCCTCTAACCCACCAAACCTAAAATACAGGTTATACTAGTCTAAAAATGTACTTAACATTCCTTCATATCTCCAATAAAATACTTAAGTCACAAACAAATAAGATGTATTCTACACTGTTATATTACTGGGTATAATTATACTTCTTCTCTTACTAATGCCTGACAACAATATTGTGAACATGTGGCAGTAGTCTTGTCTGCTTGTCAGGTTTTTTACATGTGGGATAGGAAGGAGACAGCTACATTTACTGTCGTCTCAGACTGTTATTGTTTTTATCCATTCTTAAAAAAAAACAGGAGCTCCACTAGTGGTCATTACTGGTCATTTGTTCAAGGGGTTATAAAAATGGCCACTAAGACATATTACAAGCTGAAACCCATCCTAGACTTGTCTCAGGATGGGATGCTGCCTGGATAAAAACAGTTTGAGACATGTCTAAACTGTCAGAGGAGCAGCATCATGAGCTGATCTGCTCACTCCGCTATGGAGCAGAAATCTAGCAAGAGAAAAGATTATCTTGGAGGACTGATGCTGGAGAAAAATAGCCTGTTTTGCAGGACAAGTTAACATTCTATCTTGCTACAGTCCTGCTCCATGGCTGAGAGAGCAGATCAGGTCATGATGCTGCTCCTGTGACAGTTGAGACATGTCTTTAGTTGTTTTTCTTCAGGCTGTAACCCATTCTGACATGTGACAAGGACGGGTTGCCGCTTGAAATATGTCACAGTGGCCATTTTTATCACATTCTGAGGAAAACCCCTTTAATGTTTAAGAACAGTAGGAAAATGTTCTATGCAGCTGTCCTAGCATCAGTAAATAATACAGGAGTCATTACTGAATCTTTCACGAATCTTCTCATGGCCGAAATGGGAATAACTGCTTCAAGGTCCACTCCACCAGAGGTGCAGGATTGCCAACTTCTCTTTTGTTTTTTCCAGACTGCTTATCAAAAAGTCATGGACAGACAATATTTTTTATGGAAACATTGGAAAACAATAATAAATCATTACAATTTTAAGTGATCCATGTCTACAGCCCATAATTCTGTTATGTAGACATCAGCTGCATTTACTGTAAACTGTAAAATGATGAGAATTACAGCCAAAATAATGTGTATAAGTTTCTACAGCTTCAAAAAAATCACGGACGCCTTTATTTTTTTTATGGACAGGGCAAAAAAGATTCCTATTTTTACGGGCTGTACTAGAATTTATGGACAGTTAGCAATCCAGCAGAGGTGGCCCTACAGTCTTTGTGTAGCTCCCATAGCAATGATTAGGAATTATGTTCACAACTCAGGAAATACACCAAAAGATAGCACACTGCTCTACGCAGTTTCCGTAACTCCATTTCCCTACGAGTTACACAAACAGTGTACTTCAGCTGTTTCCATTGCCCCAATTCTGGTGGCCGAGAACTAGAAGTAGTTATTACTGTCTCAGCGGTATTGGAACTGCAGCATTATATGCATTGATAGTTCTGTATTTCACACAGTGCAACTAAGTAATGTGTGTAACTTATAGGAAAGCAAATATCTTTTTTGCAGTCCATTTTCATCTTTCATTATCCACCCATTACATCTCATTATATTACGTCCATCATTTACCACATTCTTAACTATTTTGCCAGTGGTGCCGGCAAACACCATAATGAGGTCACTCTTGACATTTGAAGTCATCAGTGGAATAAAAGACATTTATCATAGATATTTCCCAAACTGAGAAGGATTGTCAAAATTTATATATATATATATATATATATATATATATATGTATATATATATATATATACATATATATATATATCATTGCCTTTATTGAGTGTAATGAGAAAGACACGTTTTGTGTTTAGGGTACAACGTTCAACTTCTTAACGTATGTATGCCATGACTGATGTATTTGTCCAACCCAGAAACACGTGATTCTGATTACACCCAATAATAGAATTATATCCTAATCTTGATGATCCCTCACTACTTGGAAGAGCTAAGACTTTGATGAATTGGGGCCACAGTCTTGTCCTATAAAGCAGGGACTCTAAAAAAGGTAGTAATAGAGCTACTAAGCTATTTTCCCCTTCCCAGATTAATCAGCACACAGCCAGTCCAGCTCCAAACTGTTATGTCTGACAGTCTGTTTGCTAGAAGAAAATCACCCAACAACCACAGTTTATACATTGCAGCTGTCTTCTAATGCATCCATAGAATCTAGTCTGTCTCAGATTACTCAGATCTTTGGCTTAAGGCAGATTTTTCACTGAACTGAAAACAGAGAAGAGCCTTGAGAAGACATAAAGTGATAGAAATCATAAGTAGTCTGTAGTTAAAAAAAAGTCACCTCTTTCCAGGTAACTGATAAGGCTCAAAATATTGAACTTGATCAAACATATTAATAATTTAACATTTTTTGTTAAAGTTACAACTTAGTCTTCACACCATCTATCACTAAAATCCAAGAGTCAATGTACAATATGAGAAATAGCTTCTTGTTTGGCACATGCCTACATAGTTTTCACAAAATGCCATTATTAATTCAGCACCTTGTGGTTCAGTGTGTCTTTGTAAAATATACAGAAATAATGTGAGGTTCAATGTTCAATTGTCCTATCTTTCTCACGGTTTAGAATTCTGGACAGTAGAGAAGGAAGATGCCACAAACACAAGGAGAAAGCATGGGTCCACAAGTTCCAGGTAGGAGGGAGGTTTCCCGAAGGTTGGAACATGGATCCTTCTACTGGTGGTGGTAAACCTGGGTGGTGAAGCAGGTGAAGTTTAGGAGCAAGTTAGGATCAGTAGCATTGGAATGATTGGGTTCATGAATGGAGTGCTACACTAGGGATAAAGGAAAAAAGATATGTTACAGAAAACTACAAGACACTCTATGACATGTTTCAAGTTCTCGTCTAAGATCTATAACCTTTAAAGACCAAAACATTCTCATGCCTTCACGGGTCTATAAATATTACCACACATCATTATGATCTGCTATAAATTGCAAAGGATCCGTACACACAAAGATTGGATTACACATGACCTGTTATAAGTATCCTGATTTCAGAAAGATACATCCATTTTTTGGTGGTGGCTAAATTTGAAAGATGTAAACCAGGTGGAGTCAAACCACCCATATCAGGGGACAATCAGGTCCAATCTTTGGCTCTGTTATAGATATTTTTGCCCAACCTTATGATGATTCACACAGACCACAATATAATCCAACCATTCAGTGCTCATAGTAATATTGCTTTAGGGTTCCCATATAACTAGGAAATGTGGTTGCATCCTTTCCAGTTACAATTTTGAGGAACATAAACTATAAAAGAAAGGTGACTATTTTGCAATATAATTTGTTCAATATGTTGTATTAAGCCATAGTGCACATTAACATCAACGAGGAATATTAAAAGAAGAATGGATGATACAGGAACGAATGTCCGGTTGAACGCTATAAAACCTGGAGATCCGCCATTATGAAGGTGTAAGTACATGTAAAACCCAAGTATAGGATCATAAGTGAATCCAGCAGATCAATACAATAATAATGGTGAGGTCTATAAACAATGTAAATTAAGCTAAAAACAAGGATCTAAGCATTCAAATAAATCCAAGTAGCGTAGGCAAAATTTTAATTGGATCATTTCTGAAAATTTACCCTCACATTTGGGTGTGGGGATACAGTTCTAGCTTCAAAGGCTGATACTCTATTCACTACCTAGCGGCATCTTCTGGCTGATTGACAAGTCATTTACTCTGGTAGATGGTTATGGACCTTTCAAGCAGCTTGTCAATCAGCCATGGTAGGATGATGCTAGAGGATACAGCATGAGGCTGAGAAGCATAAAGTGCATTCACTTCCAGACACAACTCCAAATATGATTTCTTGCTGCTGGAGCAATGCTTGGAAGTCAGAAAGGGCTACACAATCGTATTAACGGTTTGAGGGTAAAAGTTTCTGACAGGTTCCCTTTCAAAGGCAACGACTGAAGGTAACCACAAAGTATAAAGAAAATAAGATCACATAATATCAGGAATGTGGTGCACAACCAAGACCACCCCTTTGACTCTAGCTTAATTTACATTAGTCATTGACCACAGCACTGTTATATTATTCATCTGGTGGATCCCTATACTTGGGGTTTACATGCACTGGCACGTATTTAATAGTGGATCTCCAGTTTTACAGTGCACAACTGGACATTATTTACCACATCATAGGTCCTCGTTTTAATCCCCTTCCTGTCATAAGAAGTAATAGTTCATGTTATGTCGAGTCCCTGTGTAGGGAGGAGGCTCAGCAGCTGAGCCCGCAGAAAACCAGGCAGAAGCCAGCTGTAACACAGAGAATTATATAGCCAGGTAATTTTTATTGCACAATGAATGCCATAATGACAAAACCAAAAACAATTTTTGTGCATCTTCACCACACCTGTTTTTTAGTACATTGAATGGTAAAATGAATGATGTCATTGAAAACTACAACTTGTCCTGTATAAAAACAAGTGCCGATATTTCTATGTGGACGAATAAATAAAAAGGTTATGGCTCTTAGAAGAAGGGGAGGAAAAATGAAAGTGCAAAAAACAGAAAATTGCCATTGTTGGTAAGGGGTTAATATTCCTCATTAATTTTAATCAAGTTTATCGAACATGTATTGCAGTATAGTCCCCTCCCATTTTCAAGGTTGTTGTCTTGTTTTTCGCGTGGGCTGGTGTGCAGTTTTAATGATTTGGGCATTGAGTGTGGGGTCAAGGATGCAAGATATGGGTGCTCCTGTCCCCAGGATAGACAGCCAATCTGTGGTGAATATACCCGGGAGTATATACCACTTCTCTTGATGACACTCATACTGTCCTCCTCCTCATACAGGGTATTGCCTTGAGGTAATTTGTTTGCGTAGGGGTACTAGCTTAAACATTTCGAGAATTATTGCTCTGTACTGTAGTACCAACTATTTTAAAGCATTGTCATATCGGAATTGTCACATTCCGGTTTTCCCCAAATCTCCCAAAAGTTCTCTACTTACAATTGGGTTTGCGTTTCCCCAAGCATCACGGTCATACTCTCACTTCTTCAGTCCCACAGATAAGCCGATAATCAAAGCAATAATTGCTAGTAGAATAATTACCACCACAATAATTATGATCATTTTCTGGAGGGAGGCAATATCATGAGAGGGATAAGTAATTGATTACAAAAATATCACTTACAGCCATAGTCGTGTTTGAGTGTCGGCCACAATTGTACAGTAGCAAAGTGTTGTGTACCGGGTTGCTATTCTTAGTACAAATGGTTAAAACATTTTCATTTTCCAAATTTTCATCACAATTTTTGTGGAACTTTTTTGAAAGTTATAAAGCATAAAGCAAATACCATCCAATTATATGAGTGTAGCCACAATAATAAATTGTACTAAGGTATATCTACTCAATTTTCAACTAGAAGTATGAAAATCAATAATCTTATTGGACACTCGTATGTTAGATAAATTATCGATGTGCCTACAGACAGTCAGTGTCTTATATACAAGGACATGGCCTGATTAATGTATTGTCCGCATGTCCACTGGTCAGGGTATTCCTCACTTACGTTCACAAACCTGGTCTAACATGTATGTCCCACCATGCAGTGGATGGCAGAAAAAAAAAAGATGGTCCAAAAAGTGCTGTATTTGTCATAGATATGATAGAGAAAAGAAAACAATAGACAAAAGAAAACAACATACAAAATGAAGGACTGATGGAAGGAAGAATAAGCACTGCAAAGTATTTTTCCATCTAAGAGACACAGCTAGGATCTGAACCCGGACATCAGGTTAACCACATTGCAATGTGATGTCCTACTGACAAAACAAGTTGTCAAACTAGATACTAAGGGTGTGGAGGACGTTGCTTCAGGGGAATTCTCACCCGCCTGGCCTCACTCTGGTATTTTACTGCTTTCTTTGTGTCAGCCACTGCTCGTTCCACAAATCCCACCGACTCATCCATGTTATTTTCTATGCGGTCTATAAGAGCACCCTTCATGAAGGAAAGAAGGAAAAAAAGGAATAGGCCGACAGAAGCAAGAGGAGGGAGGTGTACAGGAGTATGATAGAAGGATGGCGGGTACAATACATGTGGTAGACAAGCATTGGTTAGGGCAGGTAGGAAATAGTATGGAGACATGGAAGATCCAAGGCGGTGAGCATGTGTAGATAACAAGGGTAAGGTGCAGAAGCAGGATGTAGAAATTTAGAAGTGCACAGATACATAAATATGGTGAGATATTCTAGAGTCATATCACAAGGTACTGTCAATGGTCTTCTGTATGGACTTTCCCTGAGTCTCAAAACCCTTAGTTGTCGTAAATATATTGTGGTACTATTTTGTCAGTCATCTGGTGTCTCCTCTTCTCACCTTTCGTGCTTTATTCTGGTATTTTACAGCTTTTGTGGTTTCAACACGCGCTTTCTCTACATGATCCACTGCCTTCATGACGTTGATCTCTATATTGTCTGTCACTTCCCCCTGTAATAAACAGAATGCTTTAATAAATGCAACTGGAGAATCTTCACTCAGGAGAAGGAATGCAGCGAGCGACAGAAAATGTAGTTACCTGAGCTGTGTCGAGCCTCAGTCTCCAAGCAGAGCATTAAAGATAGAAAACAGGACACAACTGAGACATCCAACAATACATGTGACTGTCTAAAGAACCTTTTAGAAACTGCATATTTCCTCATATAGACCACCAAGAAGTTCATATAACTTCACCCCATATGTCATCTACGTTCTCATGGTCTCTGTCCTTGTACATTAACACATTAACCCATATGGTTACCTGGTTCTCAACCAACATGGCAATGTCCAGGAACATATCATGAAGTTCTTTCAAGCTGCTCTCCAACCGTACAATATCATTATGCCGGGATTCTATCTCACTTAACGCCTGACGGGATATCTGTGAGTCATTAATAATCTGAAAATAACAGAAATAACCTTTATATTAATATCTGGAGCAATGATCACAGAGTGATGTATTCCAAATAGAAGGTAGTTCAAACATTTCTTTACAATTTTTAATACCTGGGAAAATATATTATGATTTTTTAGTTCTCCTAAGGGATTTGTTTTATCTCTTGAACTATTTCTTGCAATACTTCTGTATTGTAGTATATAGTGAAATTAGAAATTTCTTTTGAAGCCTCAGGATCGTGCCACTTTAATGCTGCTGGTAGAGATTTACAGCAGCATTTAAGTGGTTAAACAGCAGCGATCTAAGCTAACTCTGATCACTGCTGCTAGAGGCAGACGCTGGCTGTATAACACAGCTGTATATACTGTCGTGGCCAAAAGTTTTGAGGCTTCCACAAATTTTGTTTTCCACAGTTTGTTGCCTCAGTGTCTTTAGATCTTTTAGTCGGATGTTTCCATGGTTACTGAAGTACAATTATCAGTATTTCATAAGCTTTTATACTTTTACTGACAAATACATCAAGTTTATACAAAGACTCAATTTTTATAGTGTTGCCCTGATTTTTCAAGACTTCTGCCCATTGCAGTGGCAGATGGATATCAGCTTCTGGGGCAAATCCTGATGGATGACAGCCCATTCTTATCTAATCAGTGCTTTTAGAGTGTCAAAATTTCTGTGCTTTTGTTTCTCCACTCGCTTTTGAGGATTGACCACTGGTTCTCAATGGGATTAAGCTCTGGGAAGTTTCGTGGCCAGTAACCCAAAATGTCACTGTTTTTGTTCACTGAGGAACTCGGTTATCACTTTTACCTTGTGCCATCGTCTCTATCATGCTGGAAAAAGCATTAATCATTGACCAAATTGCTCCTGGATTATTGGGCGAAGTTGTTCTTGGAGGATGATTAAATACTATTTTTTATTCTTGGCAGTGTTCTTAGGCAAAATAATGGCTGCGCCCACTCCCTTGGATGAAAGGCCCCCACACATGGATGGTCTCAGGATGCTTTACCTTGGCGTAACACAGGACTTATAGCAGCACTAACCATTTTTTTTCCAGACAATCATTCTGAAGGGGGCTTCATCAGAGAAAATAACTTTGCAATAAAAACAGGGATTATATTACAGAAGACTGGGGTAAAGTTATTTTCTCTGATAAAGCCCCCTTTAGAGTGTTTAGAATAGGGTTTCTCAACTCCAGTCCTCAGGACCCACCAACTGGTCATGTTTTCAGGATTTCCTTAGTATTGCACAGGTGATAATTTTATCACCTGCTCAAGCATTAATTCCATCACCTTTGCAATACTAAGGAAATCCTGAAAACATGACCTGTTGGTGGGTCCTGAGGACTGAAGTTGAAAGTTGAGAAACACTCAAAAGCATCCTGAGTCCATTCATGTGTCGGGGCGTTTCATCCGTCGAGTGGGCTCTCTCACAATTTTGTGTAAGAACACTGCAATGAATAAAGAATGATATTTAAACATCCTCCAAGAGCAACTTCTCCCTACAATCCAGGATTAATTTGGTGATTAACAATGCTTTTTCCAGAATGATGGAGACCACATCACAAGGCAAAAATTATAACTAAGTCGCTCAGTGAACAAAACATTGAAATTTTGAGTCCAGTACCAGGAAACACCCCAAACTTCAATCCTATTGAGAATTTGGAATTCTCAAAATGTGATTAGACAAAGAAAACCACAGAAATCGTGATAAACGCTAAACACTGACTAGGCAAGAATGGGCTGTCATCAGTAGGATTAGGCCCATAATTGAAAAATTATGCACAACACTGTAAATATTGCGTCTTTGTATAAAACGTGATGTATTTGTCAATAAAAGTGTAAAAACTTATGAAATGCAAACTTTTAATTGTACTTCACTAACCATAGAAACATCCGACTAAGAGATCTAAAAACACTTGAAGCAGCAAACTGTGAAAAAAACAATTAGTGTCAGCCTCAGAACTTTTGTCCAAGACTGTACTGCGAATGTCAAGAAGGGGTTAAGGGGACGATCTGAAGAGGGCCGCCTATGCATGACTGCCACCACATTAGAAAGATGTTTTCTTAAACTCTGAAAAGTTAGTGAAATAACTGGTCATACTGGTTATTGTTTGACATGTTATCTGTTCTTCTGTATATTGCAAGCTGCAGAAATGTATGTCATCGATGTGTCTCTATGAAACTGGCTACCTCATCTGTTATGTGTATAGTAAGCCATCCAGTGGTATTTAGTGTATGTACTGTATAACCTGTCAGGGAATGTACACAAACTATTACAATGTCTTAAAGGGGTATTTCCTTCTCAAAGATCCTATCTCAATATGTAGTAGGTGTAATAATAATAATAATATTAGCAAATACGTCCAATTAGAAATGTAGTATAGCACTCTTGATAACCTATGTCACTTACCCTATGTGCATGGCATTGCAGTAACTTAGGTATCCATGGTTACAACCACTCATATAGTGACAGTTTGTTAATTGCTAGTGGTCATAACTAAAGATGAGCGAATTTGTTCAGTTTTTGTCCCCGAATCTGATTTTGACATAGTCGAGCCATATTCGAACACTATTCGTGCCGACTGTATGTCTTATGATCGGTTCCAAACATATTCGGTAATTTCAACTTCCATTGACTCTAATGACATTCGCTGTGTTTGACGAATATTGCAAAAACAATATTCGATCCCGATCATATTCGGAACCGAATCCAAACAAATTCGCTCATCTGTAGTCATAACGATGGATACCTAAGTTACTGCAGTGCCCTGCACATGGGTAAGTTACATCGCGAATCAGAAGAGCTGTACTACATTTCTAATTGGAGTTATTTGCTAATGTTATTATTACACCTACTACATACTGAGACAGGATCTTGTAGATGGGAAGACCATTTTAAGCATTTTGTACGCTTTTAATGTATATTTCAAAAGATGGTTCTGTAGACTAGCAGAGGTCAGAGGTCATATGTGCCGGAGCCAGAGCGCACAAGCTTGGGCTCAAGTCTACAAAAAAACTAGTGACCACACCTCGTGGTTAGTTGGAGGTAGTTAGACCAGTTAGAGCAGTAAGACTATGTGCACACTGAGAGCCTGATTCAGGATTGCTTTTGTGCCCTTTCTAAGTTTTTGGAGTTTTTAGTGGTTGTGATCAGTTGTTTTTTTGTGCTAAATTTTTTGCTTTTTTATATTTTTATTTCTTAACTTGTTTTTTTATATGTTCAAAAATTTTTTTTTTTCTTTTTTTTTCGCTTTACAGATGTTTGCGGGCATATCATCAATTCCAACTTTTTAAAAAGTCACAATTTTTTGTAATCCATTTTCTCTCTGGAGTAATTTTATGTGAAACCAACACTTTTTCATAAATTTTGCAATGCTTTAGTGAAACATACGACCTTTTGTTCTACAATAAAAAAAAAGGTAAAAAGCAAAAATAAAGAGCATTATGAAGAAAAGTCAACAAATTACACAAGTTAAAGAAAAAATGGTAAACAAAAGATACAAAATTGTAAATCTTGATTTGGAAACTACTTCTGGAAACTCTTCATTTTTAGGATTTTTTTGGAGGAACTTTTTGTCTCCTGAAACATTTCCTAAAGCTTGAAGAGGTTTTTTTCTTAAGCATTTTTGCCACCTTTTGATTGTGTTTAGTTTAAAAAACTCTGCATATATGAAATGAATTAATGAGGCTGGAGATGAGCTTGATATAGAAGCAGAGACCACCACTGTAGATGCCCTAAGGACTGCACTAGTCTAGACAGCTGTTGGAAAGACTCATCTATAGAAGAGTGGCCCTAAAAGTAATGAACGGTTATGGGACACTCCCTGATTACTATTGTGATAGCTTAGCAAGTTCAGCTATGTCTTTAAAGTGACCTTCCAATTAACGATCGCTTTTGGGGTAGAAACCCTAAGGCTAAGTTCCCAGCATGAGCATTTGGTGTTTAGTGTTTCCATTTTTCTGCACCTATTAAGTAAATTAGGTTACTTGTGTTTTTTCCATTGCGTTTTTGAGTGCATTTTTTATTATGTGCATTTTTGTCATGTTTTTGTCTCTTTTCATTATGTCATGTTTTAAATAAATGCCATAAGAGAAACAATAGGTGGGTCATCTGCGCTGCTGATGGAGATCTGAAAGAATGGTCCAGGAAGTAGATTTGATGTGGCTTTATTATCAACACATTTCAAAGTCTTCATTTTCAACGCGTTTAATAATTACTTCGAAATGCGTTGAATAAAATAATAATAATAATCTTTATATAGCGCTAACATATTCCGCAGCGCTTTACAGTTTGCATACATTATCGTCGCTGTCCCCGAAGGAGCTCACAATCTAGATTCCCTATCTGTATGTTTTTTTTGGAGTGTGGGAGGAAACCGGAGTGCCCGGAGGAAACCCACGCAAACACGGGGAGAACATACAAACTCCTTGCAGATGTTGTCCTTGGTGGGATTCGAACCCAGGACTCCAGCGCTGCAAGGCTGCAGTGCTATCCACTGAGCCACCGTGCTGCCAAACTGCATCAAAAAGACTGCAAAACTGCATCAATCTACTTTGTATCCTGGTCAATCTTTTCGGATCTCCATCAGCAGCGCAGACGGCACCTATTGTTTCTCTTCTGGCATTTCAACGTTTTTTAAGCCCATGAGACTACAGCAGCTGACAAATTTAAGCTTGATCCTTGTGTGATACACAACTGTACCAGATGAGAAATTCCCTGCATCTTATTGTCTATTATCATCGGATAAGACCCTATTTCACTCTTTGCCACTCAGTTTATTCCTATATGTTTTAAATGAAGCTGCTTTTTTTTGTAATTCCTAGTATTTGGCTTTGACAAAGCTTCTTTGATACAGCCGTGTGCAGATTATATGCGTTTTTAGTGGATTTCCACAGTGGAAATGCAATAAAACACATATGGGTTTTTCTGGATCTAACCCCATTCTATGGGGAAAATCTGCACATAAAACTCAATCATCCTTAAGAGAATTTGACACTTTGTGGATTTCAAACACGCGCCACTAGTCAGTTTCCATAGAGTAAAAAATAAGCACAGTGGGCAGGAGAGTTCCACTTTGCTGGAACTGTAAGAAGCAGTGAAAATACATAGCGTCAAAGTTCATCAAATACTCATCATGGGAAGATAACCTTAAAGTCAATATTGAACCTTTAATGTTCTGTGCCTCATAAATTAGGATAAAAAGCCAAGCCAGACACTACATTTACAGACACTGTTTTATTTAGGATTAGTATCCCCACTAGGTGGCACTAGAGTTCTAGTCTTTATCCTCTCTGAAGATGCTATTTACATATTTAGCTTCCCAGAGGACTATTGCATGACCTATAAGTCTCCTTACACCGGCTTGGCACTCTCCACAAAGAGAAATGTTCCCTCTTAGACCTCGCCTGATAGAGGCTTTTTAATTAGACTGATCAGATCTCCTGCATTGCACTGCTGAGGGGCAAATATCCCAAAACATGTGATTGAAAATTAAGTCTCTGGTTTTGCTTATCCTACGTTACGTGGCCAGATTTGTTGAAGGGTTGATATTGACTTTTAGGATTGCTACCGCAAAATGTGTCATAGTTCAAGTCAAAAGAAGAGATATTTGCACTATTAAAGGGTGTGAGAGAAAGGGTCACTGAGAGAATCTAACCGCTACCTCAAATGCTCCCCACAAAATATTGACCCTCATACAAAATGACCTCCAATTCATCTTTAATGCAGTTCATGTACCAACAATTTAAAGCTGGCCATAAACTTAAAGGGAACCTGCCCGAACCACTGTCAGCTGACTCGAATTATGACAGCTTTATTGCATCCAGGTATGAATTACTCTTAAACATTGTGGTGTTACAGAATGAAAAGCTGTTCGGCGACTATGTGTCTCAACTAACTAGTCCGAGGCAGGTCCTTAGCCAGTATTTCCCAGCCCCAATCCTTTTGACTGATAGGTCTCTTCCTATATACAGTGGGTTCAGAAAGTAGTCAGACCCATTTAAATTTTTCACTCTTTGTTTCATTGGAGCCATTTGGTAAATTAAGAAAATTTCATTTTTTTAATCATTAATGTACACTCTGCACCCCATCTTGACTGAAAAAATAGAAATGTTGAAATTTTTTGCAAATTTATTAAAAAAGAATAACTGAAATATCACATGGTCATAAGTATTCAGACCTTTGCCCAGTATTGAGTAGAAGCACCCTTTTGAGCTAGTACAGCCATGAGTCTTTTTGGAAATGATGCAACGAGTTTTTCACACTTGGATTTGGTTATCCTGTGCCATTCTTCCTTGCAGATCCTCTCCAGTTCCATCAGGTTGGAAGGTGAACGTTGGTGGACAGCCATTTTCAGGTCTCTCCAGAGATGCTCAATTGGGTTTAGGTCAGGTCTCCTGGCTGTGCCAGTCAAGAATGGTCACAGAGTTGTTCTGAAGCCACTCCTTTGTTATTTTAGCTGTGTGCTTAGGGTCATTGTCTTGTTGGAAGGTGAACCTTCGGCCAAGTCTGAGGTCCAGAGCTCTGAGGAAGAGGTTTTCATCCAGGATATCTCTGTACTTGGCTGCATTCATGTTTCCTTCTATTGCAACCAGTCGTCCTGTCCCTGTAGCTGAAAAACACCCCCATAGCATGATGCTGCCACCACCATGTTTCACTGTTAGGATTGTATTGGGCAGGTGATGAGCAGTGCCTGGTTTTCTCCACACATACTGCTTAGAATTATCACCAAAAAGTTCTATCTTCGTCTCATCAGACCAGAGAATCTTATTTCTCATAGTCTGGGAGTACTTCATGTGCTTTTTAGCAACTCTATGCGGGTTTTCATATACCTTGCACTGAGGAGAGGCTTCCGTCGGGCCACTCTGCCATAAAGGCCTGACTGGTGGAGGGCTGCAGTTGACTTTGTGGAACTTTCTCCCATCTACCTACTGCATCTGTGGAGCTCAGCCACAGTGGTCTTGGGGTTCTTCTTTACCTCTCTCACCAATGCTATTCTCCCACGATTGCTCAGTTTGGCTGGACTGCCAGGTCTAGGAAGACATCTAGTGGTCCCACACTTCTTCCATTTAAGGATTATGGAGGCCACTGTGCTCTTAGGAACCTTGAGTACTGCAGAAATTCTTTTGTAACTTTGGCCAGATGTGTGCCTTGCCACAATTCTGTCTCTGACCTCCTTGGCCAGTTCCTTTGACCTCATGTTTCTCAGTTGGTCTGACATGCACTGTGAGCTGTGAGGTATTATATAGACAGGTGTGTGCCTTTACAAATCAAGTCCTATTTGTTTAATTAAACACAGCTGTACTCCAATGAAGGAGCAGAACCATCTCAAGGAGGATCACAAGGAAATGGACAGCATATGACTTAAATATGAGTGTCTGAGCTAGGGGTCTGAATACTTATGACCATGTGATATTTCAGTTTTTCTTTTTTAATAAATTTGCAAACATTTCTAGATTTCTATTTTTTTCAGCAAGATTGATGAGTGTACATTAATGAGAAAAAAAATTAACTTTTTTAAATTTACCAAATGGCTGCAATGAAACAAAGAGTGAAAAATTTAAAGGGGTCTGAACACTTTCTGTACCCACTGTACATGGTAACATCTAATTATCACTTTTCTGTGACTTCTATAAAACCTCTACAGGCAATTATCAGTCCCAGCAATAAAAAAAATGAATGTACAGTATATTCTGATGTGTGGCATGCTTTTTACCATTTACTAGTAAACCTGCCCAAGAGATACTGAAACACAATCTGGTATAGACACGAGTCAATGTGAGCCTGAGATTATTCCTCCCCTTTAAATAATCTTAGCTCTGCTCTTTAATTCTCACCCCAGATGTAAAAATATTTGGATTTCCACTTTCAAGCATTTCTTCCAGTTCATCATCTGTTGTATTTTTGCCAGCTGGAAAACAAGACATAATTATAATGACATTCCACTATACATTCATATACACTATGTATTCATTTATTTCCAGAAATGTTATATTTGCATTGTCAGTGTTGGATCAGAAGAGACATGACCTTTTAGGTTATCTCATCCACATTTTGGTCATATGGTCATAATGCAATACAAGTTCACTATGGAGAGGATGCATCTCACTGGGTACTATATTGTAAGATGGATATACTGTATGTATATATATATCTATAATATAACGCTGGGAGCGTCACTCTGTCCGAAGCCTTTATAGACTGCGCAAGTGCGAAACACCTGCACAGTCTGGCTCCAGACAGAGTGAGGCATCCAGCGGTGAGGATTGTGTATGGCGCCGGAGATTGCGGTATGTGTAGACACTGATACCGCAATCTCCGGTGCCATACCTGCATACTTACCTGACCGGGAGGAGGATTGCCGCGGCGCTTCTCTTCTCGCCGGGGTAGGAGACCAGGAGTGCGCGTCGGAATCACGCATGCGCATAGCGCTATCCGGCGCCATTTTGCTGAAGACACATTTACAGTGTGTCTTCAGCAATATGGCGCCGGACAGCGCGGTATGGGCATGCGCGTACTCCGGTGCCACTCTCCTCCCCCAGCCTCCAGCAGAATGAGACAGCGCTGATGCACAGGGAAGAAAGGTGAGTATAAATGGGGTTTTTTTGGGTATGTATGCAGTTTAATAGGGATGAGGGGGACCATACAAATCAGGATTGGGGGTGAGGGGAACATGCATATCAGGAGTGGGGGGTGAGAGGTAGCATGCATATCAGGATTGGGGGGGTGAGAGGACCATGCATATCAGGATTAGGGGGTGAGGGGACCATGTATATCAGGATTGGGGGAGGGGACCATGCATACCAGGATTGGGGGGTGATAGGGCCATGCATACCAGGATTGGGGGTGAGGGGACTATGCATACCAGGATTGGGGGTGAGGGGTCCATGCATACCAGGATTGGGTGGTGAGGGGACCATGCATATTAGGATTGGGTTCGTGAGGGGACCATGCATATCAGGATTGGAGGGTGAGGGTACCATGCATATCAGGATTGGGGGTGAGAGGACCATGCATATCAGGATTGGGGGGTGAGGGGGACCATTCATATCAGGATTGGGGGCTGAGGGGACCATGCATATCAGGATTGGGGGGTGAGGGGAACATGCATACCATGATTGGGGGGTGAGGGGACATGCATATCAGGATTGGGGGTGAGGGGACAATGCATACCAGGATTGGGGGTGAGGGGACCATGCATACCAGGATTGGGGGTGAGGGGACCATGCATACCAGGATTGGGTGGTGAGGGTACCATGCATATCAGGATTGGAGGGTGAGGGGACCATGCATATCAGGATTGGGGGCTGAGGGGACCATGCATATCAGGATTGGGGGGTGAAGGGAACATGCATACCAGGATTGGGGGTGAGGGGACCATGCATATCAGGATTGGGGGGTGAGGGGACCATGCATATCAGGATTGGGGGTGAGAGGACCATGCATATCAGGATTGGGGGGTGAGGGGACCATTCATATCAGGATTGGGGGGTGAGGGGACCATGCATACCAGAATTGGGAGATGAGGGGACCATGCATTCCAGGATTGGGTGGGAGGGGAGCATGCATACCAGGATTAGGGGGGGTGAGGGGACCATGCATTCCAAGATTGGGGGGTGAGGGGACCATGCATATCAGGATTGGGGGTGAGGGGACCATGCATATCAGGATTGGGGCTGAGGGGACCATGCATACCATGATTGGGGGCTGAGGGTGTACCATACATCCTGCGATAGGGATGAGGGGACCATGCATACCAGGATTGGAAGCTGAGGGGACCATGCATGCCAGAATTGGGGGGTGAGGTGCCCATGCGTTCCATGATTGGGGGGTAAGGGGACCATGCATACCAGGATTGGGGGGTGAGGGGACCATGCATTCCAAGATTGGGGGGTGAGGGGACCATGCATATCAGGATTGGGGGTGAGGGGACCATGCATATCAGGATTGGGGGTGAGGAGACCATGCATACCAGGATAGGGGATTGAGGGGACCATGCATACCAGGATGGGGGTGAGAGGACCATGCATACCAGTATTGGGGGTGAGGGGCCATGCATACCAGGAATGGGGGATGAGGGGTAACAGGCATACCAGGATAGGTGGGTGAGGGGTACCATGCATACCAGGATTGGTGGTGAGGGGACCATGCATACCAGGATTGGGAGGTGAGGGGGTACCATACATCCTACGATATGGATGAGGGGGGACCATGCACACCAGCATTGGGGGTGAGAGGACCATGCCTACCAGGATTGGGGGTGAGGGGACCATGCATTCCAGGATTGAGGGTGAGGGACCATGCATTCCAAGACTGGGGGGTGAAAGGACCATGCATACCAGGACTGGGGGTGAGGGTACCATGCATTCCAGCATTGGGGGGGAGGGGACCATGCATTCCAGGATTGGGGGGTGAGGGGACCATGCATAACAAGATAGGGGGGTGAGAGATCCATGCATACCAGGATAGGGGGGTGAGGGGACCATGCATTTAAGGATTGGGGGTGAGGGGACCATGCATACCAGGATGGGGGTGAGAGGACCATGCATACCAGGATTGGGGGGTGAGGGCCATGCATACCAGGATTGGGGGATGAGGGGTAACATGCATACCAGGATAGAGGGGTACCATGCATACCAGGATTGGGGGGTAAGGGGACCATGCATACCAGAATTGAGAGGTAAGGGGTGCCAAGTATACCAGGATTGGGGATGAGGGGACCATGCATACCAGGATTGGGGGGTGAAGGGCACCATACATCCTACGATAGGGATGAGGGGGGACCATGCATACAAGAATTGGGGGTGAGGGGACCATTCATACCAGAATTGGGGGGTGAGGGGACCATGCATTCCAGGATTGGGTGGGAGGGGAGCATGCATACCAGGATTGGGGGGTGAAAGGACCATGCATACCAGGATTGGGGGTGAGGGGACCATGCATACCAGGATTGGGGGTGAGGGAACCATGAATACCAGGATATGGATGAGCAGGTACCATGCATACCAGGATAGGGATGAGGTGGTACCATGCATACCGGATTGGAGGGTGAGGGGACCATGTATACCAGGATGAGGAATGGGGTGCCATGCATACCAGATTTGGGTGAGGGGACCATACATACCAGGATAGGGATGAGGGGTACCATGCATACCAGGATTTGGATGAGGGGTGCCATGCATACCAGGATAGGAGGGAGCAGCATATACCAGGATAGGAGACCATATATCTATAAAAATGCTTGCCACCCGGGCGTAGAACAGGTTCATAGCTAGTATATATATATAATGTTTATATGATAGGCAGATGTACTACCATGGCCTGCAGCATCTCTGAACTTGTCTTCCATCTAGCATCTGGGATGTCATTGATCGTCAATTGCAAAGGAGTTTGATTATTTCTGTGCCCAAGTGCATTCAGCATAGCCTAACATCCTTCAGACATCTATTAATAATCTCACTGATAGCATACAAAGGTGTGTAAGTGTATGCATATATGCATGTGTTGCTTGGATCTGAGAGCTCACAGGTATCAGTAATCACACTTATGTCTGTTGTGCTCAATGCAACTTGTCATTGCTCCTCTGTAAGAGCAAGCTGTCATTATGTCTGACACAAAAGTAACCTGTTCTGAGCTATTGTGGGCAGTGTTCTTCTTTCCCCTGTACGTTGCTGCCTGTTTATGATTGGGCAATGAGGAAGAAGTACATTCCCCAGTGAAAGCTCTATTAGACTTAGCTTAGCTCACTAGGTGCCAAGTAATTTGATTGCTAGTATCTCTGCAATGGATGCGAAATTAAAAACAAAAATGTTTTATTCTGCACTGCAGCCACTATTACATCAAGTGTCCAGCTCAAAATTAAAAAAATTGGTGAAAGGTCCTATTAAATGACATTGGTTGTATGTCTGAGGTCGTTGAACTGCTGCAAAAAAAACATTTGGAGCCAATCAGAGTACAGCCTGATGTTATTCCATGATGTATAAGTATCTGCCTGTATTGCTCAGAATTAAAGACATCATAAATCCGGACCAGATCTCCAAATCCATTTGCTAAAATGCAGCAACAAACTTGTAAGGCACCTCCAACATGCTTCACTGGAGCCTTCAGATATTTTTTATTGTACCACTTTCCAGTCCATCGGCAAACAAGATCTGTGATTAGTTCTCTTTGTCTTTGGGACAACCTCACTGCCGAGTTTCTTCCAAAACCGTGTTCAAGTGTACGGAGAATTGATGCTGACTTGAAGACAAAGGGTGGTCAGACTAAATTTTGATTTAATTTATATTTCCTGTGTGTTTATTACCGTTTCATTTTCTTTATTGATAAAATAAACTATTAACACTTCGGATTTTTAAATCATTCTGACTTTGTAGCATCTTTCTACACCTCCACATTCAGTATATTAGATACAAGTAAATCTGTAAGAGTTTATTACAGAAAAAGTAGCCAAAACATATGGGCAACTCACTGATTTCAAGCTGTCTTTGGATCCGTCCTTTGCTTCGCTCCCTGAAATCAACCTGAGCTTCATTGTACTTTGTCATGACATCCACAAATTTCCGGGCGAGAACAGAATGCTGTAGAGAAGACAGGCAATTAAAGTTAACCAAATGATGTGTGATACCCAAAGGGCGTAACTATAGTGGTTCCAGGGGTTGTAGTCATACCCGGTTTCTGGAGCCTAGTGGGACCCAAATGGTCCCCTTGGCCCATGTAAGTAGACCAGTTCTATTAAACACCTGTGATAGTTGGGCCCTAATGCAGATTTTGCAAGTTATGCCATTACAGAGCATCCCTTAGTGAATTGGCACTGGTTAATGCAACAATGTAGCAAAGACCCAATTTGGAGCCAATCAAATAGTTACAGAAAATGTAATCAATAATATCTAATAGATTATTTGTACACTTTCCTATATGTGCAATACAATCAACAAAAAATACAATGAAATTGTAGGCATTTAATGTATAAATGGAGGATTGTCTCTTGAATTAATTTCCACACCATTCTGATGATGAACCCGTAGATCTACCACTGAGCCACCTAACTGTTTTTATCTGGTCCCATTGTGGAGATTTTCTGCTATAAGCATCAGTATATGGGATAATTTCACAATGCAGGCCTGTTGGTAATAGACCCATGCTTTGGACACATTATTGCCTTAAAGTTATGACCAAGGGTTAATTCAAAGTAAGGCTAGGGTAGCTTGGGTAAATTGCAGAATATATGGCATGCTCTCCTTTTCCAGGACCAAGAACGCTCTGACTGCAAAGCTAATGCTGCACATAGGAGGAGAAGTAGGAAAAGAGAACTAAAACTATTGGGGGCATTAATGACTCCTCATATTTAAAAAAATAAGGTTAGGAAAAGCCATTTAATCTAGCTCAGGCTCCTGAATGGCAATTTGTCATCACTGTGACTCCCAGAAGATGATCATCTGGCCTCCCCTGCTATGTGGCCGCATTGTATGTCTATTTCTAAGAAACCTAAAAAGGAACATTTTATAGACAGTGCTAGATTTAGGGATGTAATGAGGGTGACGTAGACAACTCTGCCCTTGTTTGATCAATACATGTCCTGGTTTATACCACATTAACCTGACATTAGAACAGTTTGCATTTAGGTAAACTATACTGAATTAGACCATGTTCCAGAAACATTCTGTATGTGCTATACCTGCGATTTCCGTATTCGAAGGTCAGCAGAGGATTGTATGGAGTCCTGTTCTATGGACTGTTCCATTGCTAGAAAGTGTAGATAAGAGTTTTGATTAGGCTACAGTTCTAAAGAAGAGAACAGTATATCCATTTACCTCCAAGAATCAGTCTGAGCAACATGTCATTGAGAGGACACTACAGATTAGTGACTACCATATATTGTAGACAACGGGATGTTGGCGGTAATAGTCATTGTACACACAAAGCACTCACACTTTAAACGTGACCTGACGCTGTTTGCAGCTTTCTTGATCTCTACTGTCAAGTTCTCCAATTCGTCCTTCGTTTCTTCAAGAGGAAAAAATATCCAGGTATTAATATCAAGTTGGAGGTTTTAGGACAGTTTCAAAAAAGACATCTAGAAATCCAAAACTGACACTCAGGTTTTTGCCTCAGATTTGTCAATAAATGTCCCATCACTTTTCTTTTTTGTCCACTGCAGAGTTTAAGTCTTTGGATGCAGTCAGACAGCAGTATAACATGGACGACTGTCGTATAACACGGACGACAGTCTCATCCCAATGCTCGGACTGGCAGCAGCTCTCCTGACCCAAACGTGACAGCTGCATAGAAATACATGCTATCACTCTCGGGTCAGAAGAGCCAACATCCAGTCCGTGCATTGCGATGCGACCGTTGGTGAAAAAATCCACGCCATGTGACCTAAAGAGCAGATTTCCATTGAAAACCATAAGAGGTGGTTTTCACAGATTTTAGACCAGATTATGACTATATTAATATAGAAAATACTATATATAAGTCTTCCCTAGTAAACAAGTAAATTGTCAGAGGTCAAGTTTTGGCGCATATAATGAGTAAGAGTCGCTTAATCTGCTGACTCTACAGTCCTAAATATAATGGTATTACACACTCTGTTCAGGTAGCGGAGCGGAGAGGATCACACTGTGCAGTCTCTTCGTCTCATTAACACTCTCAGAGATCTTCTCGATGTTCTGCCGAGTCTCCTCAATCTAAAATTGGTGAATGTAGAAAACATGGAAGATTTGGTAGGGAATATAGAAAAAATTGTAACCAAAAAAATAGCAGTAGATTATAAAGTCCTTTATAAACCATTACACACGAGAACGTTGGCACAATACATTTTTGGATGCGTGGCAGCTCTGGTTCCACTATGATTTAAATGTAGCTTTTTTCCCTTCAGGCTAGCAGGGGTTAATGTCAGTTATTCTTGCTGCAACTGCAGAGTTGCTAGGCCAGCTGATGTGGGTGGTGACCACTCCCACCATCCTTTAAACAGTCACCTGTTGCATCAGCTGACTGTCAGGATAGAACAATCTATGTTGACCAAGCCTGGAGTAAGGAGCTCTCTGAGTGCAGTGGTGAATCTGCTGATTTCGTGGAGTTCGTGGTCCTGGTGCCTTTTTTCTGCTGTGTGGTGCTTTGCAGCAGAGAAATTAGTTAAGTGTTGTGTATTTTACCACGTCAATCTCATGTTTGTCACTGTCCCCTGTGTTGCACCATCTGCAGTGGTGAGGCTCGCGCCCTTGCCGGCCAGTGCACTATCCAGGGCAGTATGAGGTGACAGTGAGATACGAGGTTCATAACGGTGGCAGGGGGAAGGACCAGCTAAGGGCGTTAGGGGAGTGTATGCATATGCACAGAGAGCATGTCTCACCTGAGCAAAGAAATCATCCATAAAGGCCGCATTGTCGATGGAGATGTCAACTTCATCTGTGTCATCTGTGTCTTGAGTCTGCAATGCAAAAATCTGCAGTGTTACAGACATGCCCAGCACTTTTTAGATAATGACAAGTGTAAAAGGACAAGAGCTATATGTGCCATAGGAAACATATATGTCGTAAGGGCAGTGAGCTAAACAGATTTGAGATAGATAGATAAAATGGAATAAAAAGGCAGCACTCCAATACTTGTTAAAGTACAAAACAGGACTTTAAAATAGCCCTGGTGGTGTGGCAATGTTTCAACTACTCTGAGCCATTCTCAAGCCTTGAGAATAGCCCGAGAAAGGCTCGCAGTAGCCAAAAATTTGCCACACCACCAGGGCTATTAAAGTCCTTTTTTGTACCAAGTATTGGAGTGCTGCCTCTTTATTCCATTTTATATTACATTGCAAGGAAGGGTTTCCTGGCACCTGAAGTAACCTTTTTCATGTGTGCTGTTCCAATTTTTTCTAGATAGATAGATATGAGATAGATAGATAGATAGATAGAAATATGAGATAGATAGATAGATAGATAGATAGATGATGATAGATAGATAGATAGATAGATAGATAGATAGATAGACAAAGAAAAACCTGATCAGCACCTCCTGGTGTGAACACATGCAAGCTGCGACGTTTGCACAATATAGACAAAAAATTTCACAGCAGCACATGTGTATGAATATGGACCATGTGAAAACAAGGAAAACATTAAAAACCCTCAATAAGACCAAATTCCTCAAAATTTTCAAAAAAGATTTTTTTGAAATTTTTTTTTTACTTACAGTGATAGATGAAAAATGAAGGTTCTTAGCGCATAAATTGGCCAATTCATTAATACCCATCAACCGCGGCAAGGAGACTTCCCTCTGATGGGTCCCTGCTCTACACTACAAGCCACTTCTGGGCCACCAACCTGCAGCTTTGGACAAACATGTCACTACAGGGCTAAGCCTACAATTTATTGGCTAGTATTGAGGGTTTTTAATGTTTTCCTTGTTTTCACATGGTCCATATTCATACACATGTGCTGCTGTGAAATTTTTGTCTATATTGTGCAGTCGTCGCAGCTTGCACGTGTTCACACCAGGAGGTGCTGATCAGGTTTTTCTTTGTCTTAATATATGGTTGCTGGCTGCTTCCAGTTTGATCTTGTACCCCTCCCATTGGCCGTGCAGGTGCCGCAATCAGTTCTACCAGCCCATAAATTGTAGGCTTAGCCCAGTAGTGACATGTTTGTCCAAAGCTGCAGGTTGGTGGCCCAGAAGTGGCTTGTAGTGTAGAGCAGGGACCCATCAGAGGGAGGTCATCTTGCCGCGGTTGATGGGCATACATGAATTGGCCAATTTATGCACTAAGAACCTTCATTTTTCATCTATCACTGTAAGTAAAAAAATTTTTTCAAAAAAATCTTTTTTGAAAATTTTTAGGAATTTGGTCTTATTGAGGGTTTTTAATGTTTTCCTTGTTTTCACATGGTCCATATTCATACACATGTGCTGCTGTGAAATTTTTTGTCTAGATAGATAGATAGATAGATAGAAGTGCTTCTCACTAAATTAGAATATCATCAAAAAGTAAATTTATTTCAGTTCTTCAATACAAAAAGTGAATCTCATATATTATAAAGAGTTATTACAAACAGAGTGAGCTATCTCAAGTGTTTATTTCTGTTAATGTTGATGATTATGGCTTACAGTCAATGAAAACCCAAAAGTCATTATCTCAGTAAATTAGAATACTTTATAACACCAGCTTGAAAAATGATTTTAAAATCCGAAATGTTGACCTACTGAATTGTATGTTCAGTAAATGCAATCAGTACTTGGTCGTGGCTCCTTTTGCATCAATTACTGCATCAATGGGGCATGGCATGGAGGCGATCAGTCTGTGGCACTGCTGTGGTGTTATGGAAGCCTAGGTTGCTTTGATAGCAGCCTTCAGCTCGTCTGCATTGTTGGGTCTGGTGTCTCTCATCTTCCTCTTCTCAATACCCCATAGATTTTCTATGGGGTTAATGTCAGGCGAGTTTGCTGGCCAATCAAGCACAGTGATACTGTTGTTGTTAAACTAGGTATTGGTACTTTTGGCAGTGTGGACAGGTGCTAAGTCCTGCTGGAGAATGAAATTTCCATCTCTAAAAAGCTTGTTGGCAGAGGGAAGCATGAAGTGCTCAACAATTTCCTGGTAGACGGCTGCGCTAACTTTGGCCTTGATAAAACACAGTGGACCTACACCAGAAGATGACATGGCTCCCGAAACCATCAATGATTATGGAAACTTTACACTAGACCTCAAGCAGCTTGGATTGTGTGCCTCTCCACTCTTCCTCCAGACTCTGGGACCTTGATTTCCAAATGAAATGCAAAATTTACTTTACTCTGAAAACAACACCTTGGACCACTGAGCAAAATCCAGGTCTTTTTCTTCTTAGCATAGGTGAGATGGTTAGACACTTCTGGCATTGTCTATTGGTTATGAGTGGCTTGACACAAGGAATGCAACAATCCTTTCAAGGCTGCAGTTATCCCAGTTGTTTGTGCACCTTTCTCCACCACATTTTTTCATTCCACTCAACTTTCCATTAATATGCTTGGATACAGCACTCTGAGAACAGCCAGCTTCTTTAGCAATGACCTTTTGTGGCTTACCATAATTGTGGAGTGTGTCAATGACTGCCTTCTGGACATCTGTCAAGTCAGCAGTCTTCCCCATGATTGTGGAGTCTATTGAAACAGACTAAGGGACCTTTTTAAACACTTAGGAAGCCTTTGCAGATGTTTTTTCTTAATTATTCTAATTTACTGAGATAATAACTTTTGGGTTTTCATTGACTGTAATCCATAATCATAAACATTAATAGAAATGGGTTTCCATTGGCTGTAAGCCATAATCATAAACATTAATAGAAATAAACACTGGAAATAGATCACTCTGTTTGCAATGACTCTATATAATATATGAGTTTCACTTTTTCTACTGAAGAACTGACGTAAATTAACTTTTTGATGATATTCTAATTTTTTGAGAAGCACCTGTAGATAGATAGATATAGATTGGGAAAAATCTATCTATCTAGATAATTATGAGATAGATAGATAGTAAAAACCCTAGTCCATGCCCTCATGATCTTTCGCCTTGACTACTGCAGCCTCCTGCTCTGTGGCCTCTCCTCTAACACTCTCGCACCCCTCCAATCTATACTAAACTCTGCTGCCCAACGAATCAACCTGTCCCCCCGCTATTCCCCAGCCTCCCCACTCTGTCAATCCCTGCACTGCCAGATACTCCAGTTCAAAACCCTAACCATGGCATACAAAGCCATCCACAACCTGTGTCCTCCATACATCTGTGACCTAGTCTACCGGCAACCTCCGATCCTCACAAGATCTCCTTGATTCCCCTCTTATCTCCTTTTCCAACAATCACATACAAGATTTCTCCCGCACATCCCCACTACTCTGGAACTCTCTACCACAACATATCAGACTCTCGACTACCATGGAAACCTTCAAAAAGAACATGAAGACCTACCTTTTCCGACAAGCCTACAACATGCATTAACCACCCCTATCCACCAAACCGCTGCATGACCAGCTCTACCCTCACTTACTGTATCCTCACCCATCCTTTGTAGATTGTGAGCCCTCGAGGGCAGGGTCCTCATTCCTCCTGTACCAGTCATGATTTGTATTGTTTAAGATTACTGTACTTGTTTTTCTTATGTATACCCCTCCTCACATGTAAAGCGCCATGGAATAAGTAGTGCTATAATAATAATTAATAATAGATAGATAGATAGATAGATAGATAGATAGATAGATGATAGATAGATAGTTGTGAAATAGATATTGGATTTATAGCCAGCATTATGGGTATGTGATCAGTGTAGGACGCATCAGCAAATCTTGGTGAAAGGGGCATGATTATGTCACTTATTGTATCACCTCTGTTGATTACCGCCAATTGGTGATAACTTGTGCTCCTCAGGTTATATATGAAGTAACCTCAGTCCTATGATTTTTTCAGCCCAGTCACAGGCAGTCTTTCCATGACTCATGGCAGGAGTCTCGTGATCAGGTTAAATCTCCTCATCATCCTGACAGGTTCTGACAGTGTCATATGTGTGGTGTTACTCTAACTAGTAGCCAGTTCCTGACTGTTCCCCATCCTTGCCGGTTGCAGTTCATTAGAAGCCTCTGCTTTGGACCAGATGGTCAGTGGATAATCCCCCTAATACCTTTAACACGTTATTAAGGTTTTTACTGTTTGGCGGGGAAGGGATAGCGTCGGCGCTTTAAACAAATATAGGGAACCAGATGATATAAAGAGACAAAGCTAATCATGGTATCACCCCAACCTACAAATCTATGACTACAGTCTATTACAGGGCCACGAAATGCACAAAAAACAGTATAGATAAATAGGCAAGTAGCAAAAGGGATGACCACGGGGATACATTTAACTTGTATCCAACAAGCAATGGAATGTAGAGGAAGCAAGGATGTGATGATGACCCACTCCCACTCACATATTCACTGGGCCACTCTACTACAGACCATGTCATATGTACAAGTTCCAGAAAAAAGAACTTGATTTAAGAACATCAAATATTTTTAGATTTTATCAAAATTTTTATTTTTCTATTCCCAAAGCTGATGTTTTGCAAAGTACAACTTCCACTCTATTTTATCATCATTCAGCATTGTCGGATCCAGCAGAGGAAAATTAGGAGGATCAGGGCAGTGCCATCCAAGTAATATGCTCCATGACATATCTACCCGTCAGTTTCCTAGTAAATAAGATTTTGGCAATAGGTGATCACTGTTCATTATTCATTCATTGCAAATGATTTCAAATAGTTCATTGTATGAGACTCATATAAATGCTATGCAAGGGTCATACCGAAGAACCCAAAAAACTCAAAGCATGCATAGAATTTACATAAGAAGCTCATTTTCCTGGCACTACTCACAGCATCAGTAACATTATGATACCTTCATGAAGTGACCGTGATATAGTACCGCTCTATATATGCAAAAAAAATAGACATAGATGGACATTGTAATTCGCAGAAAGAGGTACTTGGGAGCCAGAGCACTATTTGGGGAAATGTTTAAATAAAGTATGTGAAGAAGGTGTTAGTGTGCTCCCCAAGTGAATAGTGTGTGTAAATCACTGAAGTCGGAGCATAAAATTGATTCACAGGACCCGGTCCATCAACTGCATCAGTAGTCTGTGGCTGCAGGTTGAGAATCCTTGAACCACCTATCTTCAAGCGCCTGCGGCTCTTCTTTTGATTATCCGGTTGTAGCGATACTAATGGTCGCATAGTGAACGGGAGGTATGTATCACAGGGATGGCCGCTCCCTGTGATGTAACCCGGAGTGTTTTCTTTAGTGCACGTAAGCACTAAGGGGTCGTTTAATACACTTGGGTCCGGGTTACGGGCAGCACTGAGAGATGGGAGGGTCGGGCTGCCCATATACCTCAGCCCTGGGTAGGGACATCACGTATCTCCATATGTGTTTTAGGACCTGTGGTGATGTCACTACCACATGAGTAGTCACGTGAGGTTGTTAGCTATGGTTATAGCTATATAAGGTAGGCTACTGCTTAACACATGGTCTGTATGTGGGGAGCTGGAAGCCTCCTGTGTGTGTTGAGGCTCCAGGACCGAGCCTGAAGTACTGGACATTTGTGCTGTTTTGCTTTAATGGTTTATGAAGCAATAAACCCCCATGAACTTTTAAAGGAATGTGCCTCCTGATTGCCTCCGTCGCACGTGAGCGAGTCAAACCTCTACAATAGGTGCTAAACTGCCGGCAACGGTCCAAGGAGCACATGTTGCAGTGCTGGGAATCAGGAGCCAGAGGAGGAATGGATGATCGTGAAAACCGTGAGTGTTATGCTGACAAGAATAAACTGTGTATTTACGTTTATGTGGTGCCTCTGAACATATGAGGTATCCGAAGACGCTGTTAAGCCGAGAGTGTAACAGACAGGAGTCTGTGTTGTGCTGACAGGTCAGTGAGAGACTGTTTTTTTTCTTATAAGACACGTGTGAGGTGTTTGCTGTGGCTCGGCGGGGTCACAAAGTTTTTTTGTTTTTTTTGCCTCAACTTGCTGTGGCTCGGCGGGGCCACGAAGGTGACAAGCGGCTGGCTGTGGATCGGCGGGTCCACGAAGTCTGCAGTGCGGAGCTGTGCAGGGACTTGCGACAGTGGGAGCTGCAGTGGCAAGTTACAGCAAGAGGTTCTGCAGCAGCAGGAGCTTCAGTGGCAGCAGCGGCTTGTGACCGGCAGCCGGCGGTTGTGGCTACAGCAGGAGTTGCGGCAGTGCCAGTAGGAGCTGGTGAGGTGCCATAAGGACATCAGAGGTCCAGAGTGGGCGACCCTTAAAGAGAGAGTCCCAGCCCAAAGAGACATAGAGGTCTGTGCGAACTGGGGCTTGAGAGAGCCGTGGGGAGTCCACGGTGTGTGCCCCAGAGAGGGGGTGGTGTCACTAAAAGGGGTGGATTCTCAAAAGGGGGCAGTGACCCAAAACAGGGATGGTTGCCAAAAGGGGGGGGAGTCCTGAAAGGGGGCAGTAATCCAATCAGGGATGGGTGCCCAAAAGGGGGCGGAGTCCCAAAAGGGGTGGTATCCCAAATCAGAACAGTTGCCAAAAAGGGGGCGGAGTCCCAAAAGGGGGCAGTAGCCCAAATTGGGATGGTGGCCCAAAAAGGGGCGGAGCTTCCAAAAGGGGCGGCACTGGTTACCTCAGTAGACATGTCTGAGGAACAGCGGTGTTTGTGTATGACTTATTCTGAGTGTGGCATAGACTTTCCGTACGACGACAGGGTACAGGTGTGTACCGTCATGTTACACCGTGAAGTAGTCTCTGGACGGCTGGACTCAGAGTCAGGTGACTCTGACAGGAACTCCTCTCATTCTCTGTCTGACCGAGAAAAAGGTCAAGGTTCGCTGCATCCATGGGGTCACTGTGGACTATACTGTAGATAGAGTGATGATTGATATGTCCCAAAGTGTCAGGTGCCAAGATGGCGGTACACCACCGGATGTATGGTACCCCTTTGAGAGGGATCGGGACTTCATATTGTTTGAAGATGCATGGGAGGTTGATAAAGTGTGGGGTTGCTCAGAGGAGAGACGGAATGTCCCTAAGGGAGCCCCACCACAGCAGGTGGCTGTAGTGGTTCCGCGTGGTGTGGTGTATAAAAAGGAGATAGCGACACCTAATGTCGATAGTCCCGAGTTCCAAGTGACCGGAAGAAAGTGTGGGTCAGACCAACTCGGGGGACTTTGGGGTAACCAAACCTGTGACCGTGGGAAACGGGGTAGCTCTAGGAATAGGGTCCAACACCTGTTTAAGTGGGGGCTTGCTGTTCCAGGATGACAGGGGGAGTGGGAGTGACTCCTATGCAGACTGTGACTCAAACACAAGGGAAAGCGGGTGCAGTAAGGTGGAGCTGAGTAAAAATGGCAGATATTACTCTCGCCGCAGGGGCCGCGGAAAGGCGGGATGGGCTACACCCTCTAAAAAGAGAAATGATGAGGAAGTCTGGGTCAGGTACAGATCAGGTTACTGTCCTTGATAAGGAGGCCACTTTACCTCTGACAAATCCCAGCACCGAGGTAGGGCTGGAATTAGAACAGATGTGTAGCATCTGCAATGCCCGGAAAGGGTGAAATGGCTCAGTATGATGAAGGCTCCAGAGTACCGCATGCTGCAGAGCTGGAGCTCTCTGAAGTTACCGAGAGTCGTGAGACAGTTAAAGCTGCGGATGCAGGAACAGGCGGAACTCTGAAGAGGCAGAGTGTGAGTGGGCAAGAGAGCCCATCTGAAAATTTAATTAAAGAAGTGATGGTGTGACATGTGCTGGCTAAAAGAGAGCAGGACCATGAGATAGAGCTGCTTAAAGAGACAGTGAAAGAGACAGTCGAGCGAGAAAGGGTCCTAAGACAAGTGATTGAGCACAGAGTGGAGGAGCTGGAGAAGGAAGTCTCTAAGCTCAGAGGTCATCTGTCAGCGTGCCAGACTATGAACAAGGCTCTTTTGAAAGATACCGGGGTGCTCAGAGAGGCCCAAGAGAAGCATCAGCAGGAGCTTCTCCAGAGAGAGGAGGAGCATCGCTGCTTGACAGAGGAGCGAGATAAAGTACGACGTGAGCTCAAGATAGAGAAGGAGACTAATGCCCAGTTCCAGAAATCCACTGGAGAAGAAATCCCGCAGGGGAAGTACCACGCAGATGGCCACACAAGAAATGTCGATGTCTTGGAAAACTGCGCTGACGCTCAGGACGAGGAGGTCCAACAGTATGTTCAAGGAGGGGAGACTTCTCTTTTCAAGTGTATAATAGAGGTACCTGAAGACATACTAGAAGAATGTGCCAGTGAGGATGTGCATGAGGCATTTAGAAAGGCGGTAGAAGCATGTAGCGTGAACTGGGCACAAGAGACGAAACAGTTGGTCATACTGTCGACTAGGGAAGTCACAATGAAGAGGGTGGCTGTCCTGAGATATATGCATCTACAATGCCTCCGAACGAAACAGATGATCATGTTGAGAAATAAGGAAGCCGCTCGACGTCTGGAGCAAGCAAGAAGAGCTCAAAGTCGGCTTGGATTGGTGGAAGACATCATTCAAGTGCCCAGAGGTCTGGTGAGGAAAGTCATCGGAAGACTTGGGAAAGTGATGCAGGAGATGGTGAATAGGTCCGGTGTGACGAGAGTGAGGATTCCGGCTGATGACGAAGCCCAGGTCGTGGATGAAGATGGGATGGTTCCATTCCTCGTTGTCGGTCCATGGAGAGCCTTGGGAATATCCGGATGCTCCTGGAGTATCACCTGTCGTACCTGAAAGAAGTAGAGCAGCTAAGACTTGAGAAGGAGCAGATCAACAGAGAGCTGCAGGAAATAGGAAGAAGACGGCCGCTACCTTCAACCCACGTTATAGAGAGGAGAAGAGGTTCGCTTAAGACTGGAAGTCCTCAAGCTGGAGCTAATACAGGACATAGGTGGCCTGATGTGAGAGGTAGAAGTAGTGATGCCTCAGTTAGCTCAGGGCTGAGTGACCTAACCAGGAGACCCTGTAGTGGATGGAATGAAAAGGAGTCAGACCAGACAGGATGTATGGGTGCAAGGGACTTGCGACACCGTACTGACTGCTGGGGATGCGGGTGGTCTGACAAGGGGGCCTCACTATCAAAGGACATGACGGAGTCGGATGACGGACGCCTACAAAACGTTCAGTAGCAGGGCCCCACTTTGACAGACGGTTTAACTGTCGGAGACTACCGAGAAGAGTCTCTGGTCGGATAATGGAAGGTGCCAAGCCCCACGGCTTTAAGCAGAGGGGGGACGTATGTAGCGATACTAATGGCCGCATTAGAACGAGAGGTATGTATCATAGGGATGGCCGCTCCCTGTGATGTAACCCGGAGTGTTTTCTTTAGTGCACGTAAGCACTAAGTGGTCGTTTAACCCCTTAATGTCCAATGACGTGCACAATCTGTCATGGCAAGGTGTCAGTTCCGGCACCAGGACGGACTGTGCACGTCATGCCTTTGATCTACCACTGCGTGTAAACACGCAGTGGTAGATCAGTGCCGACAGCTGTCACAGACAGCTGACAGGCACGGCAAGCGGTGCGGGGACCTTTGCCGTCTGTCCCCACACCTACAGCGCTGTGCTTGGTCAGTCAATCTGACTGACCAAACACAGCAGCGATCGCGCAGGAGATGCTGAAATTTCAGCATCTCCAACGCGATCAGTGCAGGAGCCGGCGCTGCAGTGGCCGAGCTTCGTGCACTGACAGCCAGGAGCGGCGCCCCCGCCGCCCCTGGCTGTTAACCCCCTGACTGCTGCGAACGAGCGCAGGGCCCGATCTCTGCCTTGATGACCCGGGGGTTGTCATGACAACCTCCGGGTCATGTAGCTACGGAAAGCTGCTGTGATCATGGTCACAGCAGCTTTCACTATAGTTACAATGCATTGCAATGCTGGTGAATTGCAATGCATTGTAACTGCAATAAAAAGTAAAAAAGTGAAAGTCCCATAAAGGGACAAGTAAAAAAAAGCATTTTTTTAAAAAAAATTGTAAAAAAAATAAAAAATAATTTTAAAAAAATCCCCTAAAAAATACACATTTTTATGTAATAAAAAAAACCAAAAAACAAAAAAACACACATGTTTGGTATCGCCGCGTCCGTAAAAATCCTATCAATAAAAGCGTATCCCTAGTTAACCCCTTCAGTGAAAGCCGTAAAAAAAAAAAACACAAAAAAGTAGTAAATTATACTTTTTCCAAGCGGTATCATCACACCGCTTGGAAAAAGTGCAATAACACGCGATCAAAAAGTCAGATAAAAATAACCATGGTACCGCTGAAAACGTCATCTTGTCCCGCAAAAAACAAGCTGCTATACAGCATCATCAGCGAAAAAATAAAAAAGTTATCGCTCGCGGAATAAACTGATGCAAAAATAATTATTTTTTCTATAAAACTTTTTATTGTGTAAAAAACGCCAAAACATAAAAAAATATATAAATGAGGTAATGCTGTAATCGTAGTGACCCGAAGAATAAAGCTGATTTATCAATTTTACCACACGCGGAACGGAGTAAAAAAAAAAAAAAAAACAATTCCTGAATTGCTGGTTTTTGTTCATTCTGCTTCCACAAAAATCGGAATAGGAAGCGATCAAAAATAAATGTACCCTCCCTAGGCTATTATTATCTGCCCCCACTCGCTTGCTTTGTCTGTCTGGTGGAGAAAATGCAGCGGGAGCCCACGCATTTTTTTTTCAACGAATTTACACCTTTAATTAACCCCTACATGTCTCAAATTTTGCACACATACACTTATGTAATTGTAAGTTCAAACCATATATCAAAATACAGGAAATGACATGGTTAACTGTGTGGAAACAATGTATCATTTCATGTCGGCTTCTGTGATTTCACAAAAGCCGGCAATTGAATTAGCGGCTATTACAGTATGTAGAAGTCTAGGAACTATAATATATATATATATACACATGTCACAATGACATATATATATATATGTATTCTATGTGTGTATATGTATTGTTTCTATTCTTTATTAAAGCTGTCAGTGTGATTTTACAATATAGCCAGGGATGAATTAGCGGCTATTATACTATGTAGAAGTGTATGACATATATATATATATATATATATATATATATATATATATATATATTTATATTTATATATATAATTTATATAATTATATATATAATTATTTGCTTTTTGTGTACATTTTTTTTTGACAATGTGATTTTTACATGACTTTTTACATAGAGATAACTGCTCTATGTAAAACTTCATGTTAAAATCGCATTGCATACAGATGGAAAACTGATGGAAAACTGATGGAAAACGCATGGTGCAATTTAAAATCGCATGCAAATCGCATGCCTTTTTACAACAATTGTACCGTTTTTTCCCTGCAGAAAACGGACCGATTTTTTTCCAGCCAGTGAGTATGAGCCCTAAAAATAAAAATTTGGGGGCAAAAAGGTCATTTTTGTGGAAAAAAAAGTTTTTTTTATTTTCACGGCTCTACGTTATAAACTTCTGTGAAGCCCTTGGGGGTTCAAAGTGCTGACCACACATCTAGATAAGTTCCTTGGGGGGTCTAGTTTGCATAATGGGGTCATTTATGGGGGTTTTCTACTGTTTAGGCACATCAGGGGCTCTCCAAATGCGACATGACACCCGCAGACCATTCCATCAAAGTCTGCATTTAAAAACGGTGCTCCTTCTCTTCCGAACTCTGCCATGCGTCAAAATAGTGGTTCCCCCCCACATATGGGGTATCAGCGTACTCAGGGCAAATTGCACAATAGCTTTTGGGGTCCTTTTATCCTTTGGAAAATAAAAATTGGGATGAAAAGATCATTTTTGTGGAAAAAATATGATTTTTTAATTTTACGCCTCTACGTTATAACCTTCTGTGAAGCCCTTGGGGTTCAAAGCTCTCACAACACATTTAGATAAGTTCCTTGGGGGGTCTAGTTTCCAAAATGGGGTCACTTGTGGGGGGTTTCCACTGTTTAGGCACACAGGGACTCTCCAAATGCGACATGGCGTCCAATCCAAAAAAGTAAAATGGCGCTGCTTCCCTTCCGAGCTCTGCCATGCGCCCAAATAGTGGTTTACCCCCACACATGGGGTATCGGTGTACTCAGGAGAAATTGTACAACAAATATTGTGGTTCATTTTCTACTGATACCCTTGATAAAATTTAAAAAAATTGTGTCGAAAGAAAAATTTTGGGAAAAAAAGTTAAATGTTAATTTTTTCCTTCCACATTGCTTCAATTCTTGTGAAGTACCTAAAGGGTTAATAAACTTCTTGAATGTGGCTTTGAACACCTTGAGGGGTGCAGTTTTTAGAATGGTGTCACTTTTGGGTATTTTCTGTCATATTGACCCCTCAAATTCACTTCAAATGAGAGGTGGTCCCTAAAAAAAATGGTTTTGTAAATTTTGTTGGAAAAATGAGAAATTGCTGGTCAACTTTTAACACTTATAACTTCCTAACAAAAAAAAATTTTGGTTCCAAAATTGTGCTGATGTAAAGTAGACATGTGGGAAATGTTATTTATTAACTATTTTTTGTGACATATCTCTCTGATTTAATGGCATAAAAATTAAAAGTTTGAAAATTGCAAAATTTTCAAAATTTTTGCCATATTTCCGTTTTTTTCATAAATAAACGCAAGTTATATTGAAGAAATTTTACCACTATCATGAAGTATCATGTCTGGGATGATTTAGAGAAGTCTGGGATGATTTAGAGAATCCTGCTTTGAGCAGGGGGTTGGTCCCTTCCAACTCTACTATTCTATGATTCTATGAGTCTAAGTACAATATGTCACGAGAAAACAATCTCAGAATCGCCAAGATCCGTTGAAGCGTTCCAGAGTTATAAGCACATAAAGTGACAGTGGTCAGAATTGTAAAATTGGCCTGGTCTTTAACCTACAAAATGGCTTGGTCGTTAAGGGGTTAATACACTTGGGTCCGGGTTATGGGCAGCACTGAGAGATGGGAGGGTCGGACTGAACATATAACTCAGCCTGGGTAGGGGCATCACCGTACCATTGTATGTGTTTTAAGGACCTGTGGTGATGTTACTACCACATGACTAGTCATGTGATGTTGTTAGCTATGGTTATAGCTATATAAGGTAGGCTGTTGCTGAAGACATGGCAGTATGTGGGGAGGTGGAAGCCTCCTGTGTGTGTTGAGGCTCCAGGACCGAGCCTGAAGTACTGGACATTTGTACTCTGTTTTGCTTTAATGGTTTATGAAGTAATAAACCCCCATGAACTTTTAAAGGAACGTGCCTCCTGATTGCCTCCATCGCACCTGAGTGAGTAAAACCCCTACATCGCATAAACGCAACATTACTGTTGCGGTGTGACGTACAAGTAACATTGCGCCAGGTTGGCTAATCAAAAGAAGAGATAAGGATTTCATCACTCCCAAACAAAACCTGAGGTGGCCGATGGGCTAGATCCTGTGAATCAATTTTCAACAACTCCAGTGGTGACAATAGAGAACGTCCTGTGGTAGACCTGAGAAGAGACATGGCAGAATAAGAGCAGAGCAAGTGGGAGGACAGGCACAGTCTCTTTGCTCAACTACAAGATAGCATACTCCACAGCAACTTCATGTTGGCTGGGATTAAAGCCCCTGTCTCACATAGCGAGATCGCTAGCGAGATCGCTGAAGCGTCACGGATTTTGTGACGCAACAGCGACCTAGCCAGCAATCCCGCTACATGTGACACGCAGCGATGACCGGCCCCCCTGCTGGATGTCGCTGATCGTCGTCGAATGGCCTGGACCATTTTTTCATCGTTGGTGTCCCGCTGGCCAGCGCGCATTGCTGCAGGAGACCAATGATCAGCGAGCTCCCAGCGCTATACAGCAGACGCTGGGAGCTGGTATCCAGGGTAAACATCGGGTAACTAAGCATCGTGTGGCGCTTCGTTACCCGATGTTTACCCTGAATACCAGCGTGCTCGCTGGTCCTGATCGCTGGTGAGTCTGCCTATGTGACAGCTCACCAGCGATCAGCTAACAATGTCCCAGCGATCCCATCCACGTCGCATCGTTGGTGGGATCGCTGGGACATTGAAGCGTGTGACAGGGCCCTAAGTGTTGTGTGTCTGGGATTAATCGTTATTCTCTGAGAAATCTTACTGGACAGAACAAGAAGAGGAAAGACAGGTCAGGAAGGCCAAGTCCTGGCAAAATGCAACCACTGAGCAAGTATTTTTTAATGTGCTAGAAAGTCACTAAAGAAAAAGTTCTTTCCAACCCAGCGTTCTGAGTTTTCATTATGCCACTCCCTAATTGACCTGTCCAATATTTTTCATTTTGACTTACTAAATTCTACAAATGGAACATATGAGAAAAATAAAACTTACACCATGTCTTTTCTGCGTATTATCGAAGTCAGCACTGGGTGCAGCACTGTGTCTTTAGGTGGTCACACATTACAGTATACTGACACTTCCCCAGCATGTGACTGAAATATAAAAAGCATGATTTTGCCCATTTTCTAGTTTTTATTTTGAATTCAATAATCAACCATCCTTGCAAATTGAGTAAGGCTATGTGCCTAAAGAGATTACAGACATTACAGCATAGGATCGCAAATGATTATTTCTTTGAAGCAAAACATTGTTTAAGAACAGGCAGTGAAATGTTTTACCTCACAGAAAAATCATTTGTGATCCCATGCTGGCCTGTCTGTATACTCTTTTGCTTCCTCCCCTGCCGAGTAGCTGTGGTATGATGAGACCATGTTCTTGCACGGTCAGACACAGCCATTACACCGTACACAGCAGGGGAACATTCATAAGATTATCTCAGCACAGGAATATTTTATTTACACATCCAATTGTGGAAATTATTACCATTCCAAGATTCATTGTTCAACCCCTTAACCCCTTTCTGTCATCGGACGTACAATCCCGTCCATGTGACCTGGGACTTAATTCCCAGGGATTGGATAGTACGTCCTAGGCGATCAGCTGCGCTCCCGGGGGGGAGCGCAGCTGATCGCCGCCGGGTGTCATCTGATTATCACAGCTGACACACGGCACTATGTGCCAGGAGCGGTCACAGACCGCTCCCGGCATATTAACCCCTGGCACACCGCGATCAAACATGATTGTGGTGTTCTGGGGGCACAGGGAGGCATTGCGCAGGGAGGGGGTTTCCTGCGTGCTCCCCTGAGGCCATCAGAACAGCGCGATGTGATCGCGCTGTTCTGAGGCCTTCCTCCCTGCAAGGCCCCGGATCCAAGATGGCCGCCGGGTCCTGCAGGGAGGCGGCATCCTCAGTGCCTGCTAAGAGCAGGCGCTGAGGAAGCCTGCAGCACTGCCTGTGAGATCACTGGTCTCACAGAGTGCTGTGCACACTGTGAGACCAGTGATCTGACCCTATACTGTAATGTCCCACCCTGGGACAAAGTAAAAAAGTTAAAAAAATAAAAATAACAAGTGTAAAAAAAAAATTCCAAAATAAAGAAAAAAAAATATTCCTCAATAAATTCATTTCTTCCTGTAAATAAAAAAAACAAAACCATAAAAGTACACATATTTGGTATTGCCGCATCCGTAACAACCCCCCTATAAAACTGTCCCACTAGTTAACCCCTTTAGTGAACCCCTTAAAAAAAAACAAAGCAAAAAATCAATGCTTTATCATCATACCGCCGAACAAAAAGTGGAATAACACACGATCAAAAAGACCGATATAAATAAACATGGTACCGCTGAAAACATCATCTTGTCCCGAAAAAAACGAGCTGCAATACAGCATCATCAGTGAAAAAATAAAAAAGTTATAGCTCGCAGAATAAAGCGATGCAAAAATAATTATTTTTATTGTATAAAAGCGACAAAACATAAAAAAAAGGATATAAATGAGGTATCGCCGTAATCGTACTGACCGGAAGAATAAAACTGCTTTAACAATTTTACCACACGCGGAACGGTATAAACGCCCCCCAAAAGAAATTCATGAATTGCTAATTTTTGTTCATTCTAACCTCCCAAAAATCGAAATAAAAAGCGATCGAAAAATGTCACATGCTCAAAAATGGTACCAATAAAAACGACAACTCGTACCGCAAAAAATAAGACCTCACATGACTCTGTGGGCCAAAATATGCAAAAATTATAGCTCTCAAAATGTGGTGATGCAAAAAATATTTTTTGCAATAAAAAGCGTCTTTTAGCGTGACAGCTGACAATCATAAAAACCCGATATAAAAACCCTCTATAAATAGTAAATCAAACCCCCCTTTATCACCCCCTTAGTTAGAGAAAAATAATAAAATTAAAAAAATGTATTTATTTCCATTTTCCAGTTAGGGTTAGGGTTGAGGCTAAAGTTAGGATTAGGGTTAGGGTTGGGATTAGGTTTAGGGGTGTGTTAGGGTTAGGTTTGTGGTTAGGGTTATGGTTAGGGTTGGGACTAGGATTAGGGATGTGTTGGGGTTAGGGTTGGAGTTAGAATTGGGGGGTTTCCGCTGTTTAGGCACATCAGGGGCAGGGTGGATTGATTTAAATCACGCCGATTTAAATCAACGATTTAAATCATGATTTAAATCAAATGATTTTTTCTATTTAAATCAGATCGATTTAAATCGTGATTTTAATCATGATTTAAATCACTGATTTAAATCAAAAGATTTTTTTAATATAAATCACGATTAAAATCTAAAACTTTCAATCATTGTTCAATTAACTCCACACTTCTAGCTTGGTTTCACTTTCTGTAGCTTGGTTTCAGTTTCTTTTTCCATTCAGTTGACATGCCCAAACTTGTTGGATAGTCAGTCAGCAGTACTTGGCTGTAGTAACAATCAAACATCAGAAGTGATCTGCGTGAGCCATGGCAGGTCGTAAGAGAGACCATATTTGGGTTCATTTTGTTGAGATGCCAGCAGAGCTTGGAAAGAAAGGTGGGAGAGCAAAGTGCAAATACTAAGGACTTGTTTGCCGTTTGAAATCACATTATGAAAACTGCAACCAGAAGGGAAATGAAGATGTTGATAGTGATACAACTAATGTCAATGAACCCCCACAGCTTCTTATGCACCAGGACCCTAGCACTAGTGGTAAGTCTGGCAATTCCAACCTATTTTAACAGACGTTTTACTGGGATGGTTAAAGTCTATGAAAAGAAAAATTTCTAGCACTAGTTCTGGAGTATAGAATTTAAATTTATGTTAAGGCAATATTTCACAGAAGATTAACGTTAAGTAAAAATAAAAGAGTGTGTATACGCCTATTTTTTTTTTATTGTAGGCTACAATTCACTTTTGAAGTCTGCCAAATTGACCATTTTTTTAAAAAAACATTTTTAAAACTTTTGTGACATAATTTTTTTCAGTTGCTCTGATATTACTAGTATTACAGCAACTTCACCGGAAACTTGAGTAGCATAACTTTTGAGACAGCCCTTATAGGCGAGGACCATTACATTGTTCAAAAAGTTTGTTTCAAAATATTTTCGTTATATTTCTTCAAATACGCAGTCGAATTATATTTTTAATTACTGTGCTTTCAGGGTCAAATATGGCTTGTGCTGCACGTGACAATCAATATCTGGGTACAACTTCAACAAAGCAGCCCAACAAAAAACTTTGCGTGCAAAGTGTAGAAAAATTCCTCTTAAAGACTATGACGAGCCAGAAAGAACATTTTGATGAATTAATTACTAAATTCATATTTGCAACCAATTCTTCTTTCCGACTAGTTGAACACCCATTGTTTGTACAAATGATCGAAGGAATAAGACCAGGCTACAAACCACCAAGTAGATTTGATATCTCAGGAAAACATCTTCAGGCTGTATACGACAAAGAAAGAGCGGCTTGTACAAAATATTTGAAAGACAAAGTTGTTAACATGAGCTTGGATGGTTGGAGCAACATCCACAACGACCCCATAATTTGCACTTGTGTCACAACAGAAGATGGTGAAACTTACCTTACAGACACAATCGACACATCTGGAAATTCACATACTGCTGAATATTTACTTGAAATTGCTAAGAACTCAATTCACCAATGCCAAGAAAGAACAGTTTGGATGTAAAGTAAGGAGCTTAGTTACTGATAACGCAAGCAATGTGGCAAAAATGCGAGCGGAACTGGCACATGAGGATGACACAAATGTCATTACATACGGTTGTTCTGCCCATTTGTTGCATCTTTTGGCAAAAGACCTGCATATTTCGGGTGTCAAGGAACATGTTGTAGAAATTGTTAAATATTTCCGCAATAATCATTTTGCACATGCAACCTACAAGGAAATGGGAGGACTGAAGTTGGTTTTACCACAAGATGTTAGATGGAATACCTTGGCTGAATGCTTGGAACTGTTTATTAACAACTGGTCAAAATTAGTGTCCATTTGCGAAACACATCGGGATAAAATTGATGCTAATATACGAAGCAAAGTATTAAATCTTGGTGTGAAGAGAAATGCCGAGGACCTTTTGGAAAGGTTAAAGCCAATATCTATTGCGTTGGATAAAATGCAGAAAGATACTGCAACCATAGCTGATGCCACAGAAGTTTGGAAAGATTTAGAAGGTTCGCTAGATCGCTTGAACCTCTCAAACAATGTAAAGGTTGCAATACACCACCGCAAGGACTAAGCATTAAAAGAAGAACACTATTTAGCCAATATCTTGCATCCCATCTACAGAGGGAAAAAACTATCTGAGGCGGAAATCAACTCTGCAATGGAGTGGCTCGCCAATACTAACCATGACATTGTGGCAACTGTGCTGAAATTGAAGTGTGAATCTGCACCATTTCAAAAATACATGTTTGCAGATAACGTCGTTAATGAACTAAAACCACTGGACTGGTGGAAGTCGCAATCACTTGTTCTTCCAGCGAAGATAATAAATGTAGCTACTCAGCTACTGACTGCATCGGCTTCATCGGCAGGAGTAGAGAGATTGTTTTCTTCATTTGGTTTTGTGCACACAACAGTCCGAAACCGCTTAAGAACTGCTAAAGCAGGACAACTAGTTTTCCTATTAAAAGTCCTAAATAAACAGTAGGCTTAAAGGACTGATGTATTCACTGAAGATGTTTGCTTACTTCAAACGTTAGAGATAGGCTATTGTTAAAAAGTACTTACTCTCTGTAGTTCAATTCTGATTGTTTAATAGTGCAAATAAAAATTATTAGGTTTCATAATCATCAACTGTTTTAATATTTTTATTTGTGTAAAACAATTTGATTTGCAAAAAGACAAAGTTTTGCTTGTGTACAACTTGATTAAAAAATCCGATTTAAATCAAAAAAATCCGATTTTTTTTGATTTTTTTAAAAAAATCATGATTTTTATCCACCCTGATCAGGGGCTCTCCAAATGTGACATGGCGTCTGATCTCAATTCCAGCCAATTCTGCGTTGAAAAAAGTCAAACGGTGCTCCTTCACTTCTGAGCTCTGCCATGCGCCAAAACAGTAGTTTACGGATATCAGCGTACTCAGGACAAATTGCACAATAACTCTTGGGGTCCAATTATTTGTTACCCTTGGGAAAATAAAAAATTGGGGGCGAAAATATCATTTTTGTAAAAAAAAAAAAAAAAAAAAAGATTTTTTGTTTTTACGGCGGTACGTTATAAACTTCTGTGAAGCCCTTGGGGCTTCATAGGCTCACCACGCATCTAGTTAAGTTCCTTGTGGGGTCTATTTTCCAAAAGGGGGTCACTTGTGGGGGGATTCCACTGTTTAGGCACATCAGGGGCTCTCCAAATGCGACATGACGCCCGCAGACCATTCCATCCAAGTCTGCAATCCAAAACGTCACTACTTCCCTTCCGAGCCCCAACATGTGCCCATACAGTAGTTTTGTCCCACGTATTGGGTATCAGCGTACTCAGGACAAATTGGACAACAACTTTTGGGGTCCAATTTCTCCTGTTACCCTTGGGAAAATAAAAAGTTGGGGACTAAAAGATCATATTTGTGGAAAAAATATGATTTTTTTATTTTCATGCTCGGGCGTTATAAACTTTAGTGAAACACCTGGGGGTTCAAAGTTCTCACCACACATCTAGATAAGTTCCTTGAGGGGTCTAGTTTCCAAAATGGTGTCATTTGTTGGGGGGTTTCCACTGTTTAGGCAGATCAGGAGCTCTCCAAACACGACATGGCGTCCAGCCAATTCTGCGTTGAAAAAGTCAAACGGCGCTCCTTCCCTTCCAAGCTCTGCCATGCACCCAAACAGTCGTTTACCCCACACATATGGGGTATCAGCGTACTCAGGACAAATTGCACAATAACATTTGGAGTCTTGTTACCCTTAATAAAATAAAAATTGGGGTGAAAAGATCATTTTTGTGGAAAACAATGATTTTTTAATTTTACGGTTCTACGTTATAAACTTGTGTGAAGCACTTGGGGGTTCAAATTGCTCACCACAGATCTAGATAAGTTCCTTAGGAGGTCTAGTTTCCAAAATGGGGTCACTTGCGGGGGGTTTCCACTGTTTAGGCACATCAGGGGCTCTCCAAATGCAATATGGCGTCCAATCTCAATTCCAGCCAATTTTGGTTGGCAAACGTCAAATGGTGCTCCTTCCATTTCGAGCTCTGCCTGTGCCCTAAACAGTGGTTTCCCCCAACATATGGGGTATCAGCGTATTCAGGACAAATTGGACAACAACTTTTATGGTCCAATTTCTCCTGTTACCTTTGGGAAAATAAAAAATTGGTGACTAAAAGATAATTTTTGTTTTCATGCCCGGGCATTATAAACTTGTGTGAAGCACTTGGGGGTTCAAAGTGCTCACCATAGATCTAGATAAGTTCCTTAGGGGGTCTAGTTTCCAAAATGGGTTCACTTGTGGCTGGTTTCCACTGTTTAGTCTCATCTGGGGCACTGCAAACGGAACATGACCCCATCAACGTCTGCATTCCAAAACGTTATTACTTCCTTTCCAAGCCCTGCGGTGCGCCCAAACAGTTTCCCCCCCCACTTGTGGGGTATCAGCGTACTCAGGACAAATTGGACAACAACTTTTGGGGTCCAATTTCCTTGGGAAAATTCAAAAATTTGGGACTAAAAAATCATTTTGTGGAATTTTTTTTTTTTCACACCCAGGCATTATAAACTTTTGTGAAACACTTGGGGGTTCAAAGTGCTCACAACAGATCTAGATAAGTTCCTTAGGGAGTCTAGTTTCCAAAATGGTGTCACTTGTGGGGGGTTTCCACTGTTTAGGCACATCAGAGGCTCTCCAAACGCGACATAGCGTCCAATCTCAATTCCAGCCAATTTTGATTTGAAAAAGTCAAACGGCGCTCCTTCCCCTTACGAGCTCTGCCGTGTGCTCAAACAGTGGTTTTCTCCCACATATGGGGTATTGGCGTACACAGGAGAAATTGCACAACAACTGTATCTGTCCATTTTCTCCTTTTACCCTTGTGAAAATAAAAAAAAGTTTGTAAAGGATCATTTTTGTGACTAAAAAGTTAAATATTCATTTTTTCCTTCCACGCTGCTTCAGCTCCTGTGAAGCACCTGAAGGGCTAATAAACTTCTTGAATGTGGTTTTGAGTACCTTAAGGGGTGCAGTTTTTAGAATGGTGTCACTTTGGGTATTTTCTGCCATATAAACCCCTCAAAGTGACTTCAAATGTGAGGTGGTCCCTAAAAAAAATGGCTTTGCAAATTTTGTTGTAAAAATGAGAAATCTCTGGTCAACTTTTAACCCTTATAATTTCCTAACAAAAAAATTTAGACATGTGGGAAATGTTATTTATTAACTATTTTGTGTGACATATTTCTCTGTTTTAAGGGAATAAATATTCAAAGTTTGAAAATTGCAAAATTTTCAAAATGTTCGCCTTATTTGCGGTTTTTTCAAAAATAAACGCAAGTTATATCGAATAAATTTTACCACTAACGTGAAGTACAATATGTCACGAGAAAACAATCTCAGAATCGTGAAGATCAGTTGAAGCGTTCCAGAGTTATAGCCTCATAAAGAGACAGTGGTCAGAATTGTAAAAATTGGCGCGGTCTTTAACGTGCAAACCACCCTTGGGGTTAAGGGGTTAATGACCACCAATATGTCTTTATACTGACCTGAAATATAAGAGACTGGAATCTCCCTGTGGGTGACAATTCTGTAGCTGTCAGCTGTAAATTATAGCTGACAACTTACTGAAACAGCCATTATCAGTGTTTGCACCGACCATGGCCGTTTAACCCCTTAGATGCTGTTGTCAATAGTGACTACAGGATCTAAATTGTTAACAGAGTGTGAGGGTTCCTTATTTGATCCCATTGGCATTTTGAGATCTAAAATTGTGTGGTCCTGATGTTTGCCATGGCAGTTTATGGCCAAATAATGGCCTTAGAGTCTGTCAACTATAGCAACCTGTTCAGAAGTAAGCAAAATTTAGGTGATGAAAATGAACTTATTCATTCCTGTTATGTCACTTTGTATTATTACCTGAAAAGCATTGTTAAGGATCTACCTGAAAGCAATTTATAATATGTTGAGGGATGCGGTTTTTAAAATTGTATCACTTTTGGTGGTTTCCAATATGCAGGACTTAACAAGGTCACTTCAAAACTGAGCAGGTCACTATAAAAAAGTTTTGTACATTTCCTTAAAAAATGAAAAAATACTGCAACCTTCTAATGTTCTGTCCCCACATGAGGCGAATGGAGGTGAAGTTGATTGGGGCTGGGAGAGTTTTCCTACCTTCCGCTTCCTCATGCAGAGCAGACAGGACCAGTGCTGTTTAGCGTCCGGAGAGATGATGCACACCAGGGATTGTGAAGTCCAGACTTGTTTATTTGGAAATCTGCACATACAGCTTATGATTGGTATACAGTAACTTCTCCAGAAATGCAGGTGAAAACGAGGTGCAGGAAGATGTAGCACCAAGTATGGCTGCAAGTGTGAGCAGCGAGATTGTATGGGGTGGTGGTGGTGGTCGAAAACTGATGCCTTTCACAGCTCGGTGCAAAGCGTGTCTCTCCCATAAAGAACTAACAAGCAAATGGCTGTTAACAGGAAGAAGAAGCAGTGACCTCAGCACAGGAAGTGAAAGGCATGTACCAGAATTAATTAGTTACAGACTGCCACACAGAAAGGCCACCAGGTGACAGCATAGAGCATGCAAGAATAGATTATACACAGCATGGAAATAATACAATACATAAACCAGACAAACGGAACAGCACACTCCCCGTCTGAAATTCCGTAAGGGATTTCACTATACTAGTGCTTTTGAAATAAAGTCCAACAACCTAGAAAAAACAAACACATAAACATGCATGAAATGCAATCATAACTTCGAAATGAGGTAAATGAATGTCTTTAAGTCAGTTCCTGAGGTAATCCAAAGGAATCCCATCTTCGGATCAGAGAAGCCGCACTAGGCCAAACTATCTCCAACCCAACAGTAATCCAATGGATGAAGTACTGGTGCAGTGTTCTGCTCATCTTTATCCTACCGGAATGTCCGCGGTAGAGAGCGGTTTATGGCAGACGTGCCAACCATGACAGTTTTTGTTTCCATGTGAGTCGTGATAAGATTTCGCAATGTGGACTAACCTTGCGAAGATCTTGACGAGTTTTATCCAATTGGAAAAGCATTCGAAGAGCTGGCAACCGAGGCAGGAGGTTGGTTTAGTGTTCGTGGCCAGAGCACTGACCTCGGAGCGGACTTCTGGATCGTTATCCAGATCCTGGATGCTGAAGTCTTCCTGGACACGATCACTTCCTTTCTGTTCCAGCAGAAACTTCGGACCTGAAAGCCAAGAAGAGTTAGCAAAAGAACTTATAGACATAGGTCTAGTGGCGTGGTCCGCTGGATTAAGCTCAAATGGGATATAGTGCCACTGCTCAGGCTTGGAAGACCTCCTGATTCTCTCGATGCGGTTACTGACGTACACATAGAAGCGCCTTGTTTGGTTGTGGATGTAACCTAAAACAACCTTACTGTCAGTGTAGTATTGTACGTCATCTATGTTGGAGTCCAGCTCATGCTGTATAAAGTCTGCGAGTTCTACAGCAAGCACAGTCCCACAGAGTTCGAGCCTGGGAATAGTGTGGTCAGGCTTGGGTGCCAACTTAGCCTTGCCGAAGACGAACCCAACATGATCTTGATTGTCGGATCCCGTCACCTTCAGATAGGCAACGGCTGCAATGGCCTCTGTGGATGCATCCGAGAACACATGGAGTTCTGTCCTAGTGCTAGCGGCAAGTGTGGTTCTGGCGTAGCATCTCAGTATGTGGATTTCATACAAGGCACACAAGGACTGCTTCCAGGTTTCCCATTTTGGTTCCTTATCAGGAGGGAGTGGGGCATCCCAGTCTTTGACGGTTTCGGAAAGCTGTCTCAGAAGGGATTTACCTTGTATGGTAATTGGTGCTACGAATCCCTGTGGATCGTATAAGCTGTTCACCACTGACAGGACACCACGTTTAGTGAATGGTTTGTCTGCACAGTTGATTTAAAACCCGAAGGTGTCGGCTGACAGGTTCCACCTCAGGCCTAAGCTTCTCTGCACAGGTGGACGGTCTGGTCCCAGGTCTATGTACTTGAATCCTGGTGCGTGGTCACTTGACTCAAAGGTTCTCATGACAGCTGGACTGTTTGAAGCAATTTTATGCAGTCTAAGCTTGGCTCTGTACAGCATACCTTGGGTCCTCTTAAGCAGGTCAATCGCCGCTTCTTCTGAGGGTAGAGATTTCAGTCCATCATCTATGTAGAAGTCTTTTTCTACAAAGTCTCTGGCGTCTGTTCCATATTCGGACTCTCCTTCCAGTGCAGTTCTCCGCAGGCCATAGGTTGCCACGGCGGGCGAAGGGCTGTTCCCGAATGTGTGCACCCTCATGCGATACTCCACCATCTCTTTGCTGGGGTCGTTGTCCTTGTGCCACAAGAACCTGAGGAAATTCCTGTGATCCTCTCTGACTATGAAACAGTGGAACATCTGTTCAATGTCGGCAGTGATGGCTATGGGCTCTTTCCTGAACCTCATCAACACTCCTACTAGGTTGTTTATTAGATTAGGGCCCGTGAGGAGGACGTCGTTGAGAGATATGCCTTGATGTTTGGCGCTTGAATCAAAGACAACTCTAATTTGCTTAGGCTTTCGTGGGTGATATACTCCGAATGAGGGTAGGTACCAGCACTCCTCATTTTCCTTTAAGGGAGGAGCTGGCTCGGCATGGTTATTATGGAATATTTTGCCCATAAAGGTGACAATGTGCTCTTTCATCTCTGGTTTGTTGCTTAGTGTGCACTGGAGAGAGTTGAATCTGGACAACGCTTGTTCACGGTTGTTCGGGAGCCTTACCCTGGTAGCTCTGAAGGGTAGGTGAAAAACCCAATGATTAGTCTCGTCCTTAAGGAACTCATTGTCCATTATCTTGACAAATTCCTTGTCTTCCATTGATGGAGCTACTTTGTTGTCGTCCTTAGTGGTACGAAACACTGATCTTCCCAAGTTGTCTGCATAGGGAGAAGGGATGACATCAGGCAGCTGTACGGGATCTGGAGGCTTCTCTTTCACCTCGTAGTGAAGAGGACATGGTTTGCAGAAAGTAGTGCGTCCATCCCGGCATACGTAGGTCTTAAAGGAATTGACTCCTGTTCGGTCCAAGCATACATTTCCTATGACTACCCACCCCAAGTCGAGTTTCTGGGCATAGGGGGCGTAGTCAGGAACATTACACTGTTGGTGGACCTTATGTATCCTTAAATTGTCTCTGCCGAGCAGAAGTAAGATTTCAGCATCTGTGTCCATAGGTGGGATAACGCTGGTGAAGTGCCTTAAGTGTGGTTGGTGGACCGCAGCTTTTGGGGTAGGGATTTCATCCCTTTGGTCAGGTATTTGATCGCATTCGATTAATGTAGGTAAGGGTATTTCTATGCCTCCGTTGATAGGGGAAGCAATAAAACCTTGTGCCCTTCTACTGCTAGTCTTTATGCGACCCGAGCAGGTATTTAGAGTGTAGGGCTTTGCTGGTCCCCTGATACCAAAGGCTTCAAAGAACTTAGGTCCAGCTAGAGATTGATTGCTCTGGTCGTCAATAATGGCATACATTTTTACTGCCTTCTCTGGATGCCCTTCCGGATAAACTCTGATCAGGCATATCCTGGCACAGCATTTAGCACTTCGGTTCTCCCCATATACCTCTGAGCATGAGCAGGAGACAGCCGTGGTAGACTTGTCGTGGTTCTGTGGCTCCCTGCCATGGCTTGCTGCTGGACTAGGGGTCACTGCGACTGCTGGATTGCTGGTGGCTGAGGTTGGATGCAAGGCTGATGGGTGTTTGTCGCTATGACACTCTTCACACTTAATGGAAGATTTACAGTCCTTGGCCATGTGTTCTAATGAGGCGTAGCACTTAAAACATACCCAAGTTCGCTGAGTATTTTCTTGCACTCCTGCATTGTTTTGGACCTGAAGTCTCTACATTTGTTCAATGAGTGTGGTTTTTTGTGAATGGGACACTCACGATTGAAAGATTTATCCCTCGACGGAATAGTGTACTGCTTATCAGCGGGTACTGCAGGTGGTGGCAGGTTAGTCTTCCTGACACTTAAGGGCCCGTCTCACATAGCGATATCGCTACCGAGATCGGTGCTGAGTCACTAGTTTTGTGACGCACCGAGCTCACCAGCGATATCGCTGTGGTGACTCAGCGACGATCAGCCCCTGCTGGTATCGCGATCGTCGCTGAATGAGACATTTTTGATCGCCCCTACAGGCACGCATCGCGGAAGCGGAACCACGATCCGCTGGAACCAGGTACACGCGGGTGCAGCGCGGGCTGTGCTGAAACCGCTGTACCTTGATACACGCCTGTCGAGCTGGACCAGGTAACAGCGGTTTCCGCACCGCGCAGCGCTTGAACCGCTGTGTCCTTGGTACCAGCTCCCTGCATCAGGGCGCGGGATCCAACGTACACTGCGTAACTAAGCGATGTTACCCGAGTCCTGTCCAGATCGCTGCTGAGCTGCGATTGCAGTCACACGATCATGTAGCGATACACAGCGATCTGACAGTGATACTTCGATGTGGGTAGTATGTGACCAGCCTTACACGTCCTCAAGTCTGAGTCTGTGGTGCTCATACTTGATGAGATGTTGCGAGTGCAGTGTTGCCCAGAAGTCTAGACTGGTATTCATTTGGTTGTCATCGACAACTGCGAACTGAATGAACGAGGAAGTGACATATGTGACTTTGTACTGAGACCACATCCCCACTTTTCTTGCGACTATGGCAACTTGAGCATGGTCACCATGGGCAGTGTCCAGTACCAGTCCAGACAGACGGGGGTCTCTTTTCGCAAGTTCCAGCTCCATAAGCAGATCACTTAAGTCCAGAAGTTTGTGGGCTTCCTTAAGATTGATCCTTGGAACATTCTGCAGTCTCTTAAATAGGGACTTTTCTATGGCTTCAGCGCTGCCGTAGGTTCTTTCGAGTCTCTGCCAGGCAGCAGCCAGACCTGCTTCAGCTTGTCCCACATAGACGGTCCTAAGACTCTTGATACGGTTTGTGGATTCTGGACCCATCCATTTGACCATGAGGTCGAGCTCCTGCTCCGCGGATAGGTTGAGGTCAGCAATGGCGGCCTTGAAGGTTGCTTTCCAGGCTCTGTAGTTCTCTGCATGGTTGTCGAATTTTGAGAGACTGGTGTTGATTAGCTCTCTGCTCACCATGAACCTGGCAAACTCGGACATGTCTGATCCTTCACTCCTCGTTACCGTGTTAACTTGTGGTGCCCCTCGGGCATATAAGCTGTGAGGCATGGAAGGGTGAATTGTTCCCGGGTAGAATGATGTTGCTGCAGGGTTGAGCTGTGGTTTAATCTCTGGAGATTCAGATGACTGCTGCCTGAACTGTGGAGGCGGGCTGGAGTGCGCCTTCTGGTCATCTTGCGGTGATGACTGCTCCTGAGGGGACACATCATGGCGTTGGTCTTGGGTCCCTGCGGAGGCTGTGGGTGCCACTGGCACCGTAAGTTGGGCCGACTTGGACGTTTCCGCAATGTTGGGTTGAACATCGCAGGAGAAGGTGTGCGCTGCAGATATCTGTTTCTGCACTAGTCACTGGTACGAACAGCTGGGTCATCTTCTTCCTGTGGTGGTAGGCAAATCGGTTTGAGGTTTTGCTTCAATGCTTGCTCGAGTATTTTTACTTGGCTAGAGCAATTTCTTCCTCCATTTCTGTTTGAAGAATCTTTGTTTGAGCCTCTGCTTTCTTGGCTTCTGCCTCTGCTTCTGCTTTCTTGGCGTCTGTCTCTGCTTTCTTTTCTGTGAAGGAACGTTAGTTTGGATCGCTCTGCATTTAAACAGGCCTCTAGAATTCTGTCGCTGAGTGTTGTGAGTGGGCTTGGGATGAGTTATGAGCAGAGGCTCCCTCTGGTGGTTACAAGCGGTGCTGGTCTGTCCAGTGAAGATTGTGAAGATTGTGAGTATTGGGAATCAGGTGTTACTGACTGGTCTTATATAAGGGAGTCACCTTCCCATCAGGGTTGCCGGTGATCAATTGTTCTGGTCTCTATCCTTGAATCCTGTTTCCCTTGTTAGCCTGCTGTGTCGTGTCTGCAACTCCTGCTAACAGATAAGACATTTTCTTCTTTTTGTTTTTGTGCTTGATTTTTGCATTTTGTCCTGCACTTCTATGGGGGCCTTCAGGGTCCCCTCCGGGGGCTTTTGCCCTCTCAGTTTGGTTCAGCCACTGATGTTTGTACTTTTGCTTTTTCCAGTTTTTTCAGTGGCTGCTGTTTTGATTTTGTTACACCAGAGAACTAATTTAGGTGGTAGAGGTCGTGTGATCTCAGGTGTTTTTGAAATTAGTAGAGTTGGTGCTTTTCAGGGTTTTCTGGGATTGCAGTAAGTACCCTTCCTATCCTTTTCTATTTAGTTAGTTTGGGCCCCAACGTTTGCTCATACTCTTTTCTGTCTGTGTCAGTATTTCTTCTTGTCTAACCGCCATTACATGTTTGGGGGCTTTCTATTATCTTTGGGGTTCTGCTCCGGGGCAGATAGCTTTCCTATATCTATCTTTAGGTGTAGTTAGTTTCTCAGGCTGTGACGAGGCGTCTAGGACCAACGTAGGAACGCTCCACGGCTGCCTCTAGTTGTTGTGGTTAGTCAGGGTACTGCAATCTCATAGATTCCAACTGCTCTGGTGTATTGCCTTTTTTGCCTGCACTCCTCAGCTACCGAAACATAACAGTATCACCGGCCCAAAATTTAAAATTGTATGGTACTCACAGAAGGGAAAAAATTTGTGAAAGAAAAAACGGTTGTCAGAGTTGTCAGAGATATTTTTCTGTTTGTTGCATTTTTTTTCCCTCTGTATCTCTGGGTGCTGGGGAGGATTTTTTTTCTCTCAATGGAGTTTGCACAGTTGTCTGGCCGTGTGGATCAGCTTGCCACTGAGGTTCAGAGTATTGCTGCATATCTTGCTAGGGTTGCCTGTTGTGGAACCTAGGATTCCCATGCCAGATTTGTTTTTAGGGGATCGAGCTAAGTTTCAGAATTTCAAAAATAATTGTAAATTGTTTTTTGCCTTAAAATCTAAGTCCTCAGGGAACGCAGCGCAGCACGTCAAATTGTCATCTCTCTCCTGCGCGGCCATCCTCAGGATTGGGCTTTTTCCCTGACACCTGGGGATCCTGTTTTGAGTGACGTTGATGCATTTTTTCAGGCTTTGGGGTTATTGTACGATGAGCCTAATGTCACTGATCAAGCTGAAAAAGCCTTGTTGGCATTAAATCAGGGGCTTGATGACGCTGAGTTATACTGTCAGAGATTCCGTAGGTGGGCTGTCCTGACCAAGTGGAATGACGACGCTTTGGCGGCCCTTTTTTCGGAAGGGTCTGTCAGATAATGTAAAGGATGTTATGGTGGGATTCCCTGTCCCCTTGGTCTCAATGATTCTATGTCATTAGCAATTCAAATTGACAGACGTTTGCGTGAGCGGAGAAGTATGCGTGGAATAGTGTTGCCTTGTGAACCTGCTTCTGAATCCATGCAGTGTGATAGAGTGGTGTCTGGGGCACAGCGTCATGAGTTTCGAAAGCGCAATGGGTTATGTTTCTACTGTGGTGATGCCTCTCATGCTATTTCAGTCTGCCCTAAGCGGGGAAGACGTTTTGCACGCTCAGTTGTCTTGGGTAGTGTTCAGACTAAGTTTTTATTAACTGTCACTCTGATATGCTCTCTGTCCTCATTTTCTGCTCAGGCTTTCGTTGATTCTGGAGCAGCTATTAACCTGATGGATTATGATTTTGCTAAACGTTGTGGGTTTCCCTTGATACCCCTACAGAAGTCTATTCCCCTACTGGGGATCGATTCTACCCCTTTGGCTGAGAATAAACCTCAGTTCTCTACTCAGGTGATAATGAGGGTTGAACCTGATCATCAAGAGTGCTGCAAATTTTTGGTTCTGTATAATCTGCATGATATTATCGTACTGGGTTTCCCTTGGTTACAGTCTCATAATCCTGTTTTGGATTGGAAATCTGTGTCTGTAACCAGTTGGGGCTGCCAATGTGTTAATACCAACACTCCTGTTTTTTCTGCCTCCCCCCAGGCTCAGGATGTTCCTGACTTTTTGATTGATTTTTCTGATGTATTTAGCGAAAGTAAATCTGCATCCTTGCCTCCCCATAGGAGCTATGACTGCGCTATTGAATTAGTGCCTGATAGTAAATTCCCTAAAGGTCGTCTTTTTAACTTGTCTGTACCTGAATATGACGCTATGCGGTCTTATATCAAGGAGTCATTGGAGAAGGGTCATATCAGACCATCCTCTTCACCCTTAGGTGCCGGTTTTTTCTTTGTGGTCAAAAAGGATGGTTCATTAAGGCCGTGTATTGATTATCGTCTTTTGAACAATATCACTGTGAAATATCAATACCCGTTACCCTTGATTTCTGACCTGTTTTCCAGGGTGAAAAACGCTACTTGGTTTACCAAGCTTGACCTCAGGGGGGCATATAACCTTATTCGCATTAAGCACGGGGATGAATGGAAGACGGCATTCAATACCCCGGAGGGGCATTTTGAGTACCTTGTGATGCCCTTTGGGCTCACTAATGCTCCTTCTGTCTTCCAGTCCTTCATGAATGACATTTTCAGGGATTTTGTGGATAAATTTCTGATTGTTTATTTGGATGATATCTTGATTTTTTCTAATGACTGGGACTCTCATGTGAAACATGTTCGAACTGTATTCCAGATTTTGAGAGAGAATGCTCTGTATGTGAAGGGATCAAAGTGTCTTTTTGGCGTACAGAGGATCTCATTTCTGGGATTCATTTTGTCCCCATCTGTTATGAAATGGACCCGGTCAAGGTTCAGGCCATCTGTGATTGGGTCCAACCTACTTCATTAAAGGCTCTTCAAAGATTTTTGGGTTTTGCCAATTTTTATCGTAAATTTATTGGTAATTTCTCGGTTATTGTTAAACCATTAACTGATTTGACCAAAAAGGGTTCTGATGTGGTGAATTGGCCTCCTGAGGCAGTCTCTGCATTTCAGGATCTTAAGCAGAGATTCACTTCTGCTCCTGTTCTACGGCAGCCTGATGTTTCTCTGCCATTTCAGGTGGAGGTTGATGCCTCTGAAATTGGGGCAGGTGCCGTTTTGTCCCAAAAAGACCCAGAGACCTCTAAAAGTAACCCTTGTGCCTTTTTCTCTCGAAAATTTTCTCCTACTGAACGTAATTATGACGTGGGTAATCGGGAGTTATTGGCCATGAAGTGGGCTTTTGAAGAGTGGAGACATTGGCTGGAGGGAGCCAAACATCAGGTGGTGGTCCTTACTGACCATAAGAATCTGGTTTATCTGGAATCTGCCAAGCGACTCAATCCTAGACAGGCCAGGTGGGCCTTGTTTTTCACACGTTTTAATTTTGTGGTTTCCTTTCTTCCTGGCACTAAGAATGTTAAGGCGGATGCCCTCTCGAGGAGCTTCCTTGCGGACTCTCCTGAGTTATCTGATCCTTCTGTTATTTTGAAAGAGGGTGTAGTTCTTTCCGCCATCTCACCTAATTTGAGACTTGCTCTGGAGGGGTGTCAGGAGGATAGGCCCGAGCGCTGCCCTGTTGGAAAATTGTTTGTCCCGGACCAGTGGAAAAAGAGTGTGATGTCTGAGATTCATTGTTCCGCGTTGGCTGGGCATCCCGGAATTTTTGGTACCAGAGACTTGGTTAGTCGGTCCTTTTGGTGGCCTACCTTGTCTCGTGATGTCAGGGAATTTGTGCAGTCCTGCGGGACTTGCTCTCGCTCCAAGCCTTGCTCTCACTCTAGTGGTTTGTTGATGCCATTGCCTGTGCCCAAGAGACCATGGACCCATATCTCTATGGATTTCATTTCCAACCTTCCTGTTTCTCAGAGAATGACCGCCATCTGGGTGATTTGTGATAGGTTTTCCAAGATGATACATATTGTGCCATTACCTAAATTGCCTTCCTCCTCTGAATTGGTGCCGTTGTTCTTTCAGCACGTGGTTCGTTTACACGGCATTCCTGAGAACATAGTGTCTGACAGAGGAGTCCAGTTTGTTTCCAGATTTTGGAGAACTTTTTGTTCTAAACTGGGTGTTCAATTGTCTTTCTCCTCGGCATTTCATCCTCAGACCAATGGTCAAACTGAGAGAACAAACCAGACATTGGAGACTTATCTAAGATGCTTTGTGTCTGCTGATCAGGATGACTGGGTCTCTTTTTTGCCTTTGGCTGAGTTTGCTCTTAATAATAGGGCTAGCTCTGCCACTTTGATGTCTCCGTTTTTCTGTAATTCTGGGTTTCAACCTCGATTTTCTTCAGGACAGACGGAGGCTTCTGTCTGTCCAGGTGTTGACTCTGTTGTGGAGCGTATGCAACAGATTTGGGACCAGGTAGTGGAGAGGTTGTCCCTCTCAGGAGAGGGCCCAGCGGTTTGCTAACCGGCATAGGACTGATGGTCCTCGGTTTAAAGTGGGGGACTTGGTCTGGTTGTCCTCAAAAAATATTCCTATGAGAGTAGCATCTCCTAAATTTAAGCCTAGGTTCATTGGACCTTATAAGATCATGGAGATTCTTAATCCTGTTTCTTTTCGTTTGCTTCTTCCAGGGACATTTAAGATCCATAACGTGTTCCACAAGTCCTTGTTGAAGAGGTTTGTTGAGCCAGTGGTTCCTGCTGCTGTGCCTCCTGACCCTGTTTTGGTTGAGGGCAATCTGGAGTATGTGGTTGAGAAAATATTGGATTCTCGTTTTTCTAGACGGAAACTCCAGTATTTGGTTAAGTGGAGAGGTTATGGTCAGGAAGACAATTCTTGGGTGTTTGCTTCGGACATCCATGCTAGGAGACTCATCCGTGCGTACCATAGAGCTCATCCTGACCGACCTGGTTGCTCAAATGAGGGTTCGGTGACCCCTCCTCAAGGGGGGGTACTGTTGTGAGTGGGCTTGGGATGAGTTCTGAGCAGAGGCTCCCTCTGGTGGTTACAAGCGGTGTTGGTCTGTCCAGTGAAGATTGTGAAGATTGTGAGGATTGGGAATCAGGTGTTACTGACTGGTCTTATATAAGGGAGTCACCTTCCCATCAGGGTTGCCGGTGATCAATTGTTCTGGTCTCTATCCTTGAAACCTGTTTCCCGTGTAGCCTGCTGTGTCGTGTCTGCATCTCCTGCTAACAGATAAGACATTTTCTTCTTTTTGTTTTTGTGCTTGATTTTTGCATTTTGTCCTGCACTTCTGTGGGGGCCTTCAGGGTCCCCTCCGGGGGCTTTTGCCCTCTCAGTTTGGTTCAGCCACTGATGTTTGTACTTTTGCTTTTTCCAGTTTTATCAGTGGCTGCTGTTTTGATTTTGTTACACCAGAGAACTAATTTAGGTGGTAGAGGTCGTGTGATCTCAGGTGTTTTTGAAATTAGTAGAGTTGGTGCTTTTCAGGGTTTTCTGGGATTGCAGTAAGTACCCTTCCTATCCTTTTCTATTTAGTTAGTTTGGGCCCCAACTTTTGCTCATACTCTTTTCTGTCTGTGTCAGTATTTCTTCTTGTCTAACCGCCATTACATGTTTGGGGGCTTTCTATTATCTTTGGGGTTCTGCTCCGGGGCAGATAGCTTTCCTATATCTATCTTTAGGTGTAGTTAGTTTCTCAGGCTGTGACGAGGCGTCTAGGACCAACGTAGGAACGCTCCACGGCTGCCTCTAGTTGTTGTGGTTAGTCAGGGTACTGCAATCTCATAGATTCCAACTGCTCTGGTGTATTGCCTTTTTTGCCTGCACTCCTCAGCTACCGAAACATAACAGCTGAGGACTGAAGTTCTTGAGCAGGGTGATTTGTATGACCGAGAAGAGCGTCTGGATGAACCTGACTTGTTGGATTTTGATTTTTGCAGATGAGCAATTCGGAGCTCCGCTTTATCTTTGGCATCTTGCACGGCGGCATTCCTTTCTCTGTCTTTGGAATCTACTTTGCTTAACTCTGATGAGGCTTCGTCAATATTAGGGTCTTTTAGGAAGGCGGCATACTTTGCGGACAGTCTCTTATATCTACCGTGGGCCGTGTCTAGCCGTCTTATTGTATCCTGCAAACTCACTGCATCATCTTTGCGGCGTTGGACGCTTGGCATGAGGGAGCTGACTCGCTCCCATAGGTTGTCCAGGTTGTAATTGTACTCATCCTTTGTATTGTGATAATTTTCGACAGCTTTTATGGTTGGTTTGACAGAGCGTTTTTGTCGAAAGACTTGGTCTTCTGGAAGCGTGGGTTCTGCTTACTGGTCTTTATGATGGGCAGTGTCAGGTTGTATTTGCTCTGTTTCAGCAGTGGGAGACTGTGTAGGGTCTTTTTTGGCCATTTTGATTTAAGGTGCGCTGTCTCTTTAAGAAACTGAACTTTTGAATTGGGGGCCGGAAATCGCAGTGCAGCTTAGTTAAAGGGAATCTGTCACCCTAAATTGGCGGGATATTTAAATGATGGCAGTCAGGTCAGATGGGCGGTGTTTTGGGTACTTGCCTTAACATGTTGTTCACCGCTGTCTCCATTATTTCTGGGAATTGTAGTCGTTGCCCTCCATATAACGCGCCTGCACATTGCAATCTGCGGGCAAAGCATACTGTGGGTGCGCAATTCAAGATTGCAATGCGCGGGCGCGTTATATGGAGGGCAACGACTACAATTCCCAGAAATAATCGAGACAGCGGCTAACAAAATGTTAAGGCAAGTACCCAAAACACCGCCCATCTGACCTGACTGCCATCATTTAAATATCCCGCCAATTTAGGGTGACAGATTCCCTTTAAGATGTCCTGATAAGATTCCCAAGGTGTTTTTGGAGAATTGTGGGGTTTTACAGTCCGACAATCTGCAGCGATGTAGTATAATATACAGGGAGTCTCTATGCACAATGCAGTCTGTAGTGACGCTGCAGACAGTTTATTAGCAGAGCAGGGCTGCAGTATGTGAGCAGGCAGGGCGCAGGCATGTAAATAGGGATATAAGGGTAATTCTGGCCGGCTTCAAGGCAATTTTCGACTGTTCTGTCCCCACATGTGGCGAATGGAGTGTGAAGTTGATTGGGGCTGGGAAAGTTTTCCTACCTTCCGCTTCCTCATGCAGAGCAGACAGGACCAGTGCTGTTCAGCGTCCGGAGAGATGATGCACACCAGGGATTGTGAAGTCCAGACTTGTTTATTTGGAAATCTGGACATACAGCTTATGATTGGTATACAGTAATTTCTCCAGAAATGCAGGTGAAAGGAAGATGTAGCACCAAGTATGGCTGCAAGTGTGAGCAGCGAGAATGTATGGGGTGGAGGTGGTGGTCGAAAACTGATGCCTTTCACAGCTCGGTGCAAAGCGTGTCTCTCCCATAAAGAACTAACAAGCAAATGGCTGCTAACAGGAAGAAGAAGCAGTGATCTCAGCACAGGAAGTGAAAGGCATGTACCAGAATTAATTAGTTACAGGCTGCCACACAGAAAGGCCACCAGGTGACAGCAGAGAGCATGCAAGAATAGATTATACACAGCATGGAAATAATACAATACATAAACCAGACAAACGGAACAGCACATCTAAAATGCTTACAAAATATTACAAATGCTGCTAAAATAAGGCAGACATAAGAGAAATGTTATTTATTAAAGTTTTTGTGTGGTATGACTACCTGGATTAGGCTGGGGTCACACACAACGTCTAAAAAATCGACCGTTTTAGTGGGACGATTATCGCACAAAAGTTTCCTGAACATTTATCCGTCTGTCATCCGATTATCCAGGGATGATGCGATTTATTCGCATCTGAGCGTACGTTTCACATCCGATTGACATCCGACTAGCGAGATTTTGTCGGTGGCTAGCAAAACCGACATATAATGGATCCAAATGAATAGTTTTAAAATCACAAAAGAGAGAATAGATAATATACAATATATTACATATATATATATATGTCATTGAGACATATATATACATATATGTATAGTTCATGCACTTCTACATAGTATAATAGCCCTAATTCAATTGCCGGCTTTTGTGAAATTACAGACCCGACATGAAATGACACATGGTTAACCATGTCATTTCATGTAGTTTGATATGTGGTTTTCACTAACAATGACATGAGTGTATGTGTGCAAAATTTCATACATGTAGGGGTTAATTAAAGGTGTAAATTCGTTGAAAAAAAATGCGTGGGCTCCAGCGCTATTTTCTCAACCAGACAGACAAAGCCAGCGAGTGGGGGCAGATAATAATAGCCTAGGGAGGGTGCATTTATTTTGTGCCCCCCCTGGCTACTAACATCTGCCCCCAGCCACCCCAGAAAAGGCAAATCTATAATTAGATGCGCCCTTTCTGGCATTTAACCCGTCTATTCCCATTGCCCTGTAGCGGTGGCTAATGGGTTAATAATGGGTTAAAGCCACCTTGCTATTGAAAGGTTACTTTAAGCCAGGTTAATAATTGAGAGTTGTCAATTAGACATCTATCAAGTATTAATCCTATTGTATAAAATAAAAATAAAACACACATTTTAATAAAAAATCATTTTAATGAAATAATCACACAGTTTTTGACCATCTTTTATTTTACAGGTAATCCGTGCGAAGCCCTTGTTCTCCTGTAATAAAAATAAAATAATAAAGCAACATTATTCTTACCTATCCGGTGCTCTGTCAGGTCCCACGCTGTAATCCTTCACAAAGCGTTAACTGGCTTACAGCAAGCAGCGCAGCTAATGCTGTCCGCTCAGCTGTAAGCCCCCAAATGAATGTGTTCCTCTCCCAGCCGACAGGAGAGGAAGTGATTAGTGTGGGAAGCTTAATTGATTGCTTCCCAGGCTAATCAGTTCACTTCAGGTCAGCGAACTGAACTGAACTGATTAGCCTGGGAAGCAATCATTTAAGCTTCCCACACTAATCACTTCCTCTCCTGCCTGCCGGGAGAGGAACTCATTCATTCGGGGGCTTACAGCTGAGCTGCCAGCATTAACTGTGCTGCTAGCTGTAAGCCAGTTAACCCTTTGTGAAGGATTACAGCATTGGACCTGACAGAGCACCAGATAGGTAAGAATAATGTTGTTTTATTATTTTATTTTTATTACAGGAGAACAAGGGCTTCGCACGGATTACCTGTAAAATAAAAGATGGTCAAAAACTGTGTGATTATTTCATTAAAATGATTTTTTATTAAAGTGTGTGTGTTTTATTTTTATTTCATACAATAGGATTAATAATTGATAGATGTCTAATGTCTAATGTCTAATTGACAACTCTCAATTATTAACCTGGCTTAAAGTAACCTTTCAATAGCAAGGTGGCTTTAACCCATTATTAACCCATTAGCCACCGCTACAGGGCAATGGGAATAGACGGGCTAAGTGCCAGAAAGGGCGCATCTAATTATAGATTTGCCTTTTCATGGGTGGCTGGGGGCAGATGTTAGTAGCCAGGGGGGCACAAAATAAATGCACCCTCCCTAGGCTATTATTATCTGCCCCCACTCGCTGGCTTTGTCTGTCTGGTTGAGAAAATAGCGCTGGAGCCCACGCATTTTTTTTCAACGAATTTACACCTTTAATTAACCCCTACATGTATGAAATTTTGCACACATACACTCATGTCATTGTTAGTGAAAACCACATATCAAACTACATGAACTGACATGGTTAAATGTATGTAAACCATGTGTCATTTCATGTCGGGTTCTGTAATTTCACAAAAGCCGGCAATTGAAGTAGCGGCTATTATACCATGTAGAAGTGTATGAACTATAAATTATATATATATATATATAATATTGTCACAATGACATGTGTATATATATATATATATATATATATATATATGTATTCTAAGTATATATCTATTCTTTTTATTCTTTATTAAACCTGTCAGTGTGATTTTACAGTATAGCCGGGGATGAATTGCCGGCTTTTCTAAAGGACACCGGTGCGATTTTCTCGCAAGTCACACGTGTGGTCCGTTTGTAATCCGATTTTTCATCGCACCCATAGACTTGCATTGGCGATTGTCGAGAATCGGTGACAATCGCAGCATAAAATGGACCATAAAAAATCGGATGCTGGGAGCTGCTCTATAGATTAACATTGGTATGACTGCAATGCGATATTTCATCGCTTTGCAGTCGTCTGATTTTGTTGCCAGTGTGACCCCGGCCTTAAAGGGATAATCATTCAAAGTTTGAAAATTGCTAATTTCTTAAACTTTTTGGCAAATTTCTGATTTTTTTATAAATAAATACAAAACATATCAACTAAATTTACCAGTATCATAAAGTATAATATGTCACAAAAAAACATTCTCAAAATCAATGGGATATGTTGAAGCTTTCCAGAGTTATTACTACATAAAGTCACACAGCTCAGATTTCAAAAGATTGGCCTGGTCACTAAGGGGTTAAAATTAACTTTTGTTCGTGGGAAATCCCCTTTAAGTTATCCCATATGCCCTATCCTATAGATGTGGGAAAACTTAATATTTTACAATAATCCTTAACCCCTTTAACCCCAAGTGTGGTTTGCACGTTAATGACCAGGCCAATTTTTACAATTCTGACCACTGTCCCTTTATGATGTTATAACTCTGGAACGCTTCCATGGATCCTGGTGATTCTGACATTGTTTTCTCGTGACATATTGTACTTCATGATAGTGGTAAAAATTTTTTGATATAACTTGCGTTTATTTGTGAAAAAAACGGAAATTTGGCGAAAATTTTGCAATCTTTTAACTTTGAATTTTCATGCCCTTAAATCACAGGGATATGGCACACAAAATACTTAATAAGTAACATTTCCCACATGTCTAATTTACATTAGCACAATTTTGTATCCAAATTTTTTTTTGCGTTACGAATAGTGTTGAGCAATACGATAATGCAAATATCGGCTATCGGCCGATATTAGCTCTATCGGCCTTTCGATAATTCGTTTCGATATTTTCGTCTTATCGAATACCGGAATCGGATTTGTCACTGTCACTGTGAGTGTCCGTCGGTCGGGTCTGTCAGGAGTCAGCGGCACTTACCTGGCAGAAGATCTCCGGCGGTCACGTCCCTGCTTGATGGCCGCCATTATCTTCTCCCTGGCGGTCACATGCAGTTTTTCGCGATAACTGCAGTGACTGCAGGGTAATCCCGGCCGTAAAGCAGTCCGATGACGTCACCGCCGGGGAAGCAGGTAATCAGCTGTGCTGCGCCGGGATGACAGGCTATGCCTGTCATTCTGATGTAGCAGAGCTGGATCGTCGTGGGACACTCGTTACTATGGACTGCGTCGGTCAGGTGGTATACTTTTTTTTTTTTTCATTTTTTTACAGGAGATCGATGGCGTCGCAGGATGAGACTGTAATAAAAGTAATGAAAACTGTGTTTTTGTTTTTTTTATTAAATTAAAAAACTTTTTTATGAACATTCACCCGTCCGGGTACATAAACAATTTAACTATTTACATACAGGGACCCTGTCCGGGTTATTTATAATTCTTTGGCAGGGGTGTTCCAGGTACCACCTGGTACTCTTCTGATGCTTGCCAAACATCCGAGGCACCAAGGACCACCAGGACCTGATGACGTCATGTGGCCTGTACAGTCAAGTCGTGACCCGCTATCTGGGTCTGTGTGGCCACCTCTTTCATCTCCCTCCGGGTCTGGAACCCTATGTCCCGGACTGAACGAACCCCAGGGGGCCTAACAGGCGCCGGGTACGGGCCAGCTATACTTATCATGTCCATAGCTGGGGCTGCTGAGGAGACCACTGAGGGAGGCTTGGGAGATTTACGGCGTGGGGTGGGCACTTTTGCAGAGGCCTGGATGTGGGAGGCTGAAGGCTCCGAGGGTCTCACAGGTTCCTGACACTCTGGGGAGTAGGGGTCGCACCTGGTAACATTTAGGGCGTACCATCCATTGTAACCCCAGTGTCGGGTGTAAGTCACCAAGTCTCCTGGCAACAGGTCCCTCCCCGGGTGTCCTTCTGGGAGGTGAGCCTCCACGTCCCGCTGGTTCACAAAAACTTCTAAATAAAGTCCAGGCTCCTTGATGAAGCCCCAACCACCTTTCAATTTAAAGCTCCGTACTGCACCCTTACGCCGCGGCTCACACAGGGTTCCTTTATCCTTTCTCATCCGGTCCTTATCTGCCCGGTCCTTCTCCAGGTTACGTTGCCGAAGTTTTTGGGATTCTCGCTGCTCCCTTTGTCGCTCTGCTTCCCGCTCCCAACGTCTCCACTCTTCCTCCTGACGCCAGTTGTAATTCTCCTCCACCAGCTGCTCCATGTCTCCACCATCAAACTGCAGCTTACAGTGTCCGGTTTGCGGCAGCTCTCCTGGCGCCCCCCAGTCCTGGCGGCGCTCACATGCGGAGGAAGCAGCCGGCTCTGGAACAGATGACAGTCGGGGCTCCGGTACAGGCAGGTAGACCTCTGGTGCCTGCGCGGCCTCCTCCATGAGGACGGGTGTCGCTTCTTCTGTCTCAGCGACGGGGGCAGACAGCGGGATCTGGGGTGCTGCCGGTGCAGCGTTTTTTTGCACGAACGGGTGCCTCCACTGCGACAACGTGAACCGGATCACATTGCAAGGACTCCTCTACTAGAACGGGTGCCTCACCTTCCGGTACAGACACTTCAGGTAAGAGGGATTGGCGCCGCTCCAAGTTTAGTTTTAGGGCACGCCAGCTGGCTTCCATCCTGGCGACCTCCTCCCGGTGCCGGGCCAGGCCTCTTAGGGTATCCTCCGCTTCTTGCAGCGTAGGAGGGTTTCCAGGCCGGGTGCCCAACGGTGGTTCCGTGGCGATCGGGTCGCTTCCGTGGGGGGAGAGCTCTGACTGCTCCATCCCTTCACACTTCTGCTCGTGTCCATTAGCCATCTCTGCCAAGTCACATGTGTCATTAGCATGAAAGAAAACCGTGAGCACAACCTGAATGAAACTGGTGCTTTAAAGTCTAGGTTCCCACACCGGGTACTAATAATGAAAAAAGGCTTAAGCACTCAACTTAAAAGGTTTATTAGTAGTATCTCCAAACGTTTCGGTCAGAAAAGACCTTCATCAGTGACTACTTATTTTTATATAGAAGATTGTCTCCTAAAAAGGGGAGAGGTGCGTGCCCCAAGGAAAGTGTGCTGCTTAAAGACAAACGTAGCTTATAAGAATGCTCAGTAGAAATATCCAGTGACTAAGCTTGCGGTATCCACCGCTATGTAGACTGGAGCTCTGCCAGGACGCTGTCTGAGCCTGCTGATTTGATTTCCATGAGTATGTGGGGCGGAATGTCTAATGACATTACATGTGTCATTAGCATCTGGAGAGGGCCCCTCTTTTGTAGGGAGGCGGGACCTTCGTGTTAGTTTCCGCACACTGAGGAGGATGAGGAGGCGGAACTGAAGAGCTGTGGGGCACGATCTTACATTGCAGTACCATTTAGAGCCATCGTTTTCGCGTCACTGAGTGAGTGTACACCCATGAAGAGCACGCCCTTCTTCTTCACCAGTGCCTCGTCGTGACGCAGATATGGCGGAAAAATGGCAAATACATTCTCTGATGATTTTAGCAATTCTCAAGCACAAAACCAGTTCAATTCAGGCACACAGGACTCGCTTATAGCGAGCTACAGAATCCTGTTCGTGACGCCCAAGTTGAGTCGCACAGAGCCAGAGGTTTTGGGGGTACTCGGCACCGAGCCCGTCGACTTCTATGGGGTATGTCACGGCTTTACCCGGCAATTGAATCAGAGTCTATTTTACTATGTAGAAGTGTATAAACTATAAATATATGTATATATATATGTCACAATGACATGTATATATATATATATATATATATATATATATTGTATTCTATGTGTGTATATTTTGTGTTTACAACGAAAGAAAGGGTTTTTTTTGTTGCGATATTTTGTTCCCATAGACTTACATGGGACTTCCGCTATCGTAATCGGATATCGACGATATTTAGTGATATCGACGATACAATTTCGATACGATATTTTTAGATATCGAGCAATATCGCTCAACACTAGTTACGAAGTTATAAGGGCTAAAAGATAACCAGCAATTTCTCATTTTTACAACACCATTTTTTGGGGGTACCACATCACATTTGAAGTCACTTTGAGGGGTCTATATGATAGAAAATACACAAAAGTGACACCATTCTAAAAACTGCCCCCCTCAAGGTGCTCAAAATCATATCCGAGAAGTTTATTAACCCTTCAGGTGCTTCACAGGAATTTTTGAATGTTTAAAAAAGTGAATATATAACTTTTTTCACAAAAAAAAAATATTTCAGGTCCAATTTTTTTAGTTCCCCAAGGGTAACAGGAGAAGCTTGACCCCAAAAGTTATTGTGCAATTTGTCCTGAGTATGCTGGTACCCCATATGTGGGGGGAACAACTGTTTCGGCGCAAGGCAGAGCACGGAAGGGAATGAGCGCCGTTTGACTTTTTCAACGCAAAATTGGCTGGAATTGAGATAGGACGCCATGTCGAGTTTGGAGAGCCCCTGATGTACCTAAACAGTGGAAACCCCACAATTCTAACACCAACCCTAACCCCAACACACCCCTAACCTTAATCCCAACCCTAACACACCCCTAACTCTAATGCTAACCCTAACCCTAATGGAAAATGGAAATAAATACTTTTTTTTTTATTGTATTATTTTTCCCTAACAAAGGAGGTGATAAAGGAGGTTTGATTTACTATTTATAGCGGGTTTTTATGATTGGCAGCTGTCACATTCTAAAAGACGCTTTTAATTGCAAAAAATAGTTTTTGCATCATCACATTTTGAGAGCTATAATGTTTCCATAATTTGGCCCACAGAGTCATGTGAGGTCTTATTTTTTGAGGGACGAGTTGACGTTTTTATTGGTGCCATTTTCGGGCACATACCATGTATGTATTTTTTTGATCGCTTTTTATTACGATTTTTGAAAGACAGAATGAACAAAAATCAGCAATTCATTAATTTCTTTTGGAGGGGGCCTCTATACCGTTCCGCGTGTGGTAAAATTTATAAAGCGGAAATATTTTTTTAAAATTTATTTAGGAATTTTTTTTATTATTTTTACACTTTTTTTTATATACTTTTTTACTTTGTCCCAGGGTGGGACATCACTATATAGTGTCAGATCGCTGATCTGACAGTTTGCACAGTACTCTGTCAGATCAGCGATCTGACAGGCAGTGCAGGAGGGTTGCCGGTGCTTGCTCTCAGCAGACACTGACAGGCCACCTCCCTGCAGAACCTGGAAGGACCCCGCGGCCATCTTGGATGTGATCGCGCTGTTCCGAGGGTCTCCAGGGAGCACACAGGGAGCCCTCTCCCTGCGCAATGCTTCCCTATACCGCCTGAACACTGCGATCATGTTTGATCGCAGTGTGCCGGGGGGGGGGTTAAAGTGTCGGGAGCGGTCCCTGATCGCTCCTGGCACATAGTTCCGGGTGTCAGCTGTGATAATTAATCAGCTGATGCCCGGCCGCGATCAGCTGCGCTTCCCCCGTGAGCTCAGCTGATCGCATATAATGTACTATCCCGTCCACGGTCATATGGGCCCGGGTCACCTGGACGTGATAGTACGTCAGATGTCAGAAAGGGGTTAATCTTTATTCTGCTGGACACTACTATTATGGAAATTCCATAATACTTCCATTATTACTTTTGCACAATATACACTACAGTGGCGTGTAAATGTTTGGATACTCCTGGTCAAAATTACAGTTATTGTAAACAGTTAAGCAAGTTGAAGATTAATGATGTCTAAAAGACTTAAAGTTAAAGATGACACATTTCCTTTGTATTATAGTAAAAATAAATAAATAAATAAATGGGCTGATGCAAAACTTTGGGAACCCTTGGTGATTTGTGTGCTCAGATAACTTTGACCAAGGTTTCAGACCTTAATTAGCTTATTAGGGTTATGATCTGTTCACTATCATCTTTAGGAAAGGCCAGATGGTACAAATTTCCCAGCTTTATAAATACCTAGCCTCCTCTAACCTTGTGCCAAAAAACTGCAGCCATCACTGTGAATATGAAAATGGTGGAGGCAGATAAACCAGCAGAAGCTTATAAGAGGATAGAAAAGCGTTTTCAAGTTGCCCTTTCCTCAATTTGAAATGTAACTAAAGGTACTGCCACACTAAACAATCCCGCTAGCGATCACGATAACGACGCATACTAATGCGATCGCTAGCGGGATTGTTTCTATATCGCTAAATGCGGCCACATTTAGCGATATAGTTAACGACGCTATCGCCGTTAGCGATCTTCTTAACGACTTTAGCGGTACAAAAGTACCGCTAAATCGCTAAGAAAAGGTGCCACACAGCGATTAGATACTTACCCAGCGGGAGCGCCACGATGAAATAGGGTCCGGAACGATTCCAGCGACGAGCGAGATCACAGCAGGAAGCTCGTCGCTGGAAGCTGCCGCACTGAACAACATCGCTAACAGGATCGCTAAATAGTGACGTTTTTTAGCGATCCCGTTAGCGATATTGTTTAGTGTGGCATACCCTTAAGAAATGGCAATTAACAGGAACAGTGGAGGTCAAGATAAGGTCTGGAAGACCAAGCAAAATTTTATTTAGAGCTGCTCGTAGGATTGCTAGAGAGGCAAATCGGAACCCTTGCTTGACTGAAAAAGACCTTCAGAAAGATTAAGCAGACTCTGAAGTTGTGGTACATTGTTCTACTGTTCAGAGTCATCTGCACAAATATGGCCTTCATGAAAGAGTCATCAGAAGATAACCTCTCCTGCATTCTCACCATAAAATTCAGCATCAGAAGTGTGTAAAAGAGCATCTAAACAAGCCTAATGCATTTTGGAAGCAAGTCCTGTGGACCGATGAGTTTAACATAGAACTCTTTGGCCACAATGATCAAAGGTATGTGGAGAAAAAAGGGCACAGAATCTCAGGAAAAGAACATCTCACCAACCAGTAAGCATGGGGTGGGTCAATCATTCTTTCCGGTTGTGTGATTGCACTGGGAACATTTCACGGGTAGAAGGAAGAATGGATTAAATGAAATTTCAACAAATTCTTGATGCAAACATTACACCATCTGTAAAAAAGCTGAAGTTGAAAAGAGGATGGCTTCTACAAATGGATAAGGACCCAAACACGCGTCAAAATCCACAATAGACTACCTCAATAGGTGCAAGCTGAAGGTTCTACAATGGCCCTCAAAGTCCTCTGATCTGAACATCATTGAAAATCTGTGGCTAGACCTCAAAATAGCAGTGCATGCAAGACTACCCAAGAATCTCACAGAGGTGGAAGAATTTTCCAACATAGACTGGATGAAAATCCCTCAAATAAGATTTGAAAGACTCTTGGCTGGCTACAAAAAGTGTTTACAAGCTGTGGTACTTTCAAAAGGGGGTGCTACTAGGTACTAAATATGCAGGGTGCAAATACTTTTGCATTGACCCATTTTCCTTTTCGGAATTTTTAAAATGAAAAAGATTTTAAAAAAATAAACTTTTTTTTGCCTGAAATACAAAGGAAATGTATCATCTTTAACTTTAGGCTTTTAGAGATCATTTAATCTTTAACTTGCTTAATTGCTCACAATAACAGTAATTTTGACCAGTCGTGGCCAAACTTTTACATGCCACTCTATATGGACAAAAGTGCCTGCCATGGCGATTCTCCTCGGAGACCAGCGTATGTTAGCGCTTCATACGAGACCATGATTTCTCTATATGCTGCAATACAAATTTACAGCTATATACAAAACAATCAATACGACAATCATAGGTTTAAGTCCCCCAGGAAAGTATTAAAAAATCTAATCTTCCCCCTTTTCACTATCTTTATTAAAAGATAGTTAAAAAAAATAAACATTGTTGCTATCATTGTGACTGTAAAAGTCCAATTTATCAAATATAAAATATTTTACAGAAATGGTAAATGCTGTAATTAAAGATAAATAAATCAAAATGCCAGATTTTCTTTTTTTTGTTGCTGCACCTTTGCAAAAAAAATTCTATAGAAAGTGTTCAAAACATAGTATTCACCGTAAAATGCTGTGAGCTGATATGAATAGCCTGGCAAGCTCCATGTTTATTATCCCCTTCCCAGACTATAAATATTTGCCACCAGCTGTCAGTTTTCTCTCAGCTGGTTAAGAAAAATTAGGGTGACCTTACACCATTTTTTAAAAAAATGTATTTAACACCTTTCTACCATTTGAAGTACTAACCCGTCCATGTGCCCTGTGACTTAATTCCCATGGACGGGATAGTACATCATATGGATCAGCCGCGCTCACGGACGCGCGGGTGTCATGATTCCCACAGCTGACACCCAGCACTACGTGCCAGGAGCAGTCACGTATCGCTCCCAGCACTTTAACCCCCGACACACTGTGATAAAACATGATCGCAGCGTTCCTGTGGCATAGGGAATCAACGGGCAGGGATGGGGCTCCCTGCGTGCTTCCCTGAGACCCACAGAACAACGCGATGTGAATGCGTTGTTCCGATGGCCTCCTCCCTGCAGGCCCCTGGATCCAAGATAGCCACGAGGTCCTTCTAGGTACTGCAGGTAAGTGTCTTGTCAGTGCAGGCTAAGAGTAGGCATCGGCAAGTCTCCTGCGCTGCCTGTCAGATCGCTGATCTGACACAGTGCTCTGCAGAGAGTCAGATCAGCGATCTGACATTATATAGTGATGTCCCACCCTGGGACAATTTAAAAATGTAAAAAAAAAAAATTATACTGTGTAAAAATATTTTTTAAAAATCCCTAAATAAATTAAAAAAAATTTTTTCCCCAATAAACACATTATGTACACTCCCTGACAGAAGTTGTCGCTTATCCATGTTATGTAAATAAGAGCTTATAACCTGACGTTAAATTCATCCATTGGTTGTATAAATTATTCTTTTGAAAGCTGAAACCCTCCGAAATGTGGTTGAGGTTAAAAAAATAAATTGCCATCAATGCAGAAATATTGATCATTTAATGGACACAGAATGGTCAGATTTTGGCAAGACAAAAGTTTTGTAATTGGTCATATAATGTACCCAATCTTAGTTTACATCCTCACCTGTGCTCAGTAAATGATCGGTTAATTAGTGGGTGTGTATAAAAAGAAACCCAGCACGCCAGACCTTCATTTGAACTGCAACTTGAGCTCTGACAACATGCCTGAATCTCTTCCCCTGGTCCCGAAGAAGCCACTGCCTGAACCTCGTCTACTGGTCCCAGAACAACCAGATCCTGAACCTCATCCCCTGGTCCTGGAGTGGCCAGTGCCTCAACCTCATCCCCTGGTCCTGGAGTGGCCAGCGTCTGAACCTCATGTTCTGGTCCCAGAGCAGCCAGTGCCTGTATATCATCACCTGGTCCTGGAGTGACCAGTGCCTGAACCTCATCCCCTGTTTTGTGAGGGAACAGAGCCTAAACATTGTCCCCCTATCTTCACAGCATAGACAATTGCCTTCAGATACGAGATGTGCAGCATCTGATACAACGGATACTGGAAGCTTGTGCTAACATTTCTTCTGCGATGTTGCTATCAGTGTGTCAACAGTGGGAGAAGAGGGTTTCATTGACAATCCAACACAATGGGCAGCACTTTGAACACATTTTATAAGTGGTCATAAACTTGTAAAGAACTTATGAAATAATAAAGTTATGTTAACACAAAGCACACCATTTTTTTCTTGTGAAATTCTCATTAAGTTTGATGTGTCACATGACCCTCTTCCCATTGAAAAAAATAAAGTTGGATCCAAAATGGCCGACTTCAAAATGGCCGCCATGGTCACCACCCGTCTTGAAAAGTTTTCCCCTCCCATATACTAATGTGCCACAAATAGGAAGTTGATATCACCAACCATAAACATTTTATTTAGGTGTATCCATATAACATGGTCCACCCTGTGTGTGTATCTATCTATATATATATATATATATATATATATATATATAAATATATATATATATACATACAGTACAGACCAAAAGTTTGGACACACTTAACAAAAAACTGTGAAACAACTGAAAATATGTCTTATATTCTAGGTTCTTCAAAGTAGCCACCTTTTGCTTTGATGACTGCTTTGCATACTCTTGGCATTCTCTTGATGAGCTTCAAGAGATAGTCAAAAAAAAAAAGCTGCAATTCTTCATTAAATTTCTCTCTCCTCTGATGTGATCGCACATCAGAGGGGAGAGAAACGGGGTCCCGGGGACACCCAATCAGTCCCCCGTGCCTCCTGGTGTCACCCCATGTCTCCCGGAGCTCCCCGAGCTCCCGGGGTCTTCTTGCTGTAAAAGAAAATGGCGGGCGCATGCGCATTGTGCCCACCGAGTCGTATTTTCTCCGGGATCTCAGCTACCAGGGGTAGCCGAGACCCCAGAGAGCATAATTCGGGTCCCCCATTTTTGCGATCGCCGTTATTAACCCTATAATGGTGATCGCAAAAAAAAACAAAAAACAGCGATTCTGCATGTAATTTCTCTCCCCTCTGATGTGATCGCACATCAGAGGGGAGAAATAGGGTCCTTGGGACCCCGATACCCCCGGTACCTCCTGTTGTCCCCCCGTTTTCCCATGGGCTCTTACAGCTCCTGGTCTTATCCCTGGAAAGAAAATGGCAGGCGCATGCCGGCCGGCAGATTCATTCATTCTCTGCAGGAACATTTTGAAAACGCTATCACAGTGATCAAAATAAAAAAAATAGTAAATAAATCCCCCCTTCATCACCTCCTTAGTTAGGGACATATAATAAAATATAGAAAATATATTTATTTTCATTTTTCCATTGGGTTAGGGTTACAATTAGGGTTAAGATTAGGGTTAGGGTTGGGATTACAATTAGGGTTAGGATTACAATTAGGGTTAGGGTTACAATTAGGGCTAGGGTTACAATTAGTGTTGGAATTAGGGTTGGGATTATGATTAGGGTTGGGATTAAGGTTAGGGGTGTGTTGGGGTTAGGGTTGGAGCTAGAATTGAGGGGTTTCCACTATTTAGGCACATCAGGGGGTCTCTAAACATGGCATGGCGTTCAAAAAGTCAAATGGTGCTCTCTGCCTTCCGAGCATTGTCGTGCGCCCAAACAGTGGTTTACCCCAACATATGGGGTATCAGCGTACTCAGGACAAATTGCACACCCATTTTGGGGTTCTAATTTCTCCTGTTACCCTTGGGAAAATAAAAAATAGCTGGCTAAAAAATAATTTTTGAGGGAAAAAAATGATTTTTTATTTTCACGGCTCTACGTTATAAGCTTCTGTGAAGCACTTGGAGGTTCAAAGTGCTCATCACACATCTAGATAAGTTCCTTATGGGGTCTAGTTTCCAAAATGGGGTCTCTTGTTGGGGGTTTCCACTGTTTAGGCACATCAGGGGCTCTCCAAACGCAACATGGCATCCAGCCAATTCTGCGTTGAAAAAGTCAAACGGCGCTCCTTCCCTTGCGACCTCTGCCGTGCACCCAAAAAGTGGTTTACTCCCACATATGGGGTATCGTCGTATTCAGGAGAAATTGGACAATAAATTTTGTGGTTCATTTTCTCTTTTAACACTTGTGAAAATAAAAAAAATTGGTTCCGAAATAATTTTTTTTTCAAAAAAAGTTAAATGTTAATTTTTTCCTTCCACATTGCTTCAGTTCCTGTGAAGCAAGTAAAGGGTTAATAAACTTATTTTATGTGGTTTTGAGCACCTTGAGGGGTGCAGTTTTTAGAATGGTGTCACTTTTGGGTATTTTCTGTCATATAGACCCCTCAAAGTGACTTCAAATGTGATGTGGTCCCTAAAAAAAAAATGGTGTTGTGAACATGAGAAATCGTTGGTCAACTTTTAACCCTTATAACTTTGTAACAAAAAAAGAATTTCGTTTCCAAAATTGTGCTGTTGTAAAGTAGACATGTGGGAAATGTTATTTATTAAGAAATTTGTGTGACATATCTCTCTGATTTAAGGGCATAAAAATGTAAAGTTTGAAAATTGCTAAATTTTCAAAATTTTCGCCATATTTCCGTTTTTTCATAAATAAACGCAAGTCATATAAAAAAAAAATTACCACTAACGTGAAGTACAATATGTCACGAAAAAACAGTCTCAGAATCAGCGGGATTCATTAAAGCGTTCCAGAGTTATGACCTCATAAAGTGACAGTGGTCAGAATTGTAAAAATTGGCCCGGTCATTAAGCTGCAAATTGGCTCTGTCACTAAGGGGTGAAACCACAGCGCCGTGAATTCACGCTGGGGAAAAAGTATATAGCGCCCCCAGAGTCGGCTTTTCTCCGGGGTCTCGGCTGCCGGGGTAGCCGAGACCCCAGAGAACATGATTCGGTTCGGTTATTACTGACCCCGCTTTTGCGATCGCCGTTATTAACCATATAACGGCAACCGCAAAAAAAAAAAGCGCCGCGATTCTGCTTCATCTTTTTCTCTCCTCTGATTTGATCACACATCAGAGGAGAGAGAAATAGGGTCCCCGATCTCCCCGGTCCCTCCTGATGTCCCCAGACCCTCCTGCCTCCTCCAGTGGGCGTGGCCATCTTGGCCCGGGATGAAAATGGTAGGCGCCGTAAATAAACCCCCCTTTATCACCCCCTTAGTTAGGGAAATATAATCAAATAAAGAAAATATATTTATTTTCATTTTTCCATTAGGGTTAGAATTAAGGTTAGAGTTAGAATTAAGGTTAGAATTAGGGTTAGGGTTAGAATTAGGGTTAGGGTTGGAATTAGGGTTAGGGTTGGAATTAGTGTTTGGATTAGGATTAGGATTGGAATTAGGGTTGGGATTAGGGTTAGGATTAGGGTTAGGGTTTGGATTACGGTTAGGGGTGTGTTGGGGTTAGGGTTGGAGCTAGAATTGAGGGGTTTCCACTATTTAGGCACATCAGGGGTACTCCAAACACAACATGGCATTCAAAAAGTCAAATGGTGCTCCCTCCCTTCCGAGCCCTGCCGTGTGCCCAAACAGTGGTTTACCCCAACATATGGGGCATCAGCGTACTCAGGACAAATTGCACACCAATTTTGGGGTTCTAATTTCTCCTGTTACCATTGGGAAAATAAAAAATAGCGGGCTAAAAATCATTTTTGAGGGAAAAAAAATGATTTTTTATTTTCACGCCTCTGCGTTTATTAACTTCTGTGAAGCACTTGAGGGTTCGAAGTGCTCACCACACATCTAGATAAGCTCCTTGGGGGGTTTAGTTTCCAAAATGGGTTCACTTGTGGGGGATTTCTATTGTTTAGGTACATCAGGGGCTCTGCAAACGCAACATGACACCTGCAGACCATTCCATCGAAGTCTGCATTTCAAAATGGCGTTCCTTCCCTTCCAAGCTCTCCCATGCGCCCAAACAGTGGTTCCTCCCAACATTTGGGGTATTAGCGTACTCAGGAAAAATTGCACAACAACTTTTGTGGTCCAATTTCTCCTGTTACCCTTGGGAAAATATAAAATAGTGGGCTAAAAGTCATTTTTGAGTAAAAAAAGGATTTTTTATTTTCACGGCTCTACGTTATAAACTTCTGTGAAGCACTTGGAGGTTCAAAGTGCTCACCACACATCTAGATAAGTTCCTTAAGGGGTCTAGTTTCCAAAAGGGGTCACTTGTTGGGGGTTTCCACTGTTTAGGCACATCAGGGGCTCTCCAAACACGACATGGCGTCCAGCCAATTCTGCGTTGAAAAAGTCAAACGGCGCTCCTTCCCTTGCGACCTCTGCCGTGCGCCCAAAAGGTAGTATCGGCTTATTCAGGAGAAATTTCACAACAAATTTAGTGGTTCATTTTCTCTTTTAACACTTGTAAAAATAAAAAAAATTGGTTCTGAATTAAATTTTTGCAAAAAAAAGTTTAATGTTAATTTTTTCCTTCCACATTGCTTCAGTTCCTGTGAAGAACTTAAAGGGTTAATAAACTTATTGAATGTGGTTTTGAGCACCTTGAGGGGTGCAGTTTTTAGAATGGTGTCACTTTTGGGTATTTTCTGTCATATAGACCCCTCAAAGTGACTTCAAATGTGATGTGGTCCCTAAAAAAAAAATGGTGTTGTAAAAATGAGAAATCGCTGGTCAACTTTTAACCCTTATAACTTTGTAAGAAAAAAAAATGTTGTTACCAAAATTCTGCTGATGTAAAGTAGACATGTGGGAAATGTTATTTATTAAGAAATTTGTGTGACATATCTCTCTGATTTAAGGGCATAAAAATTTAAAGTTTGAAAATTGCTAAATTTTCAACATTTTCGCCATATTTCCTTTTTTTTCATAAATAAACGCAAGTCATATAAAAAATTTTTTACCACTAACGTGAAGTTCAATATGTCACGAAAAAGCAATCTCAGAATCAGCAGGATTCATTAAAGCATTCCAGAGTTATAACCTCATAAAATGAGAGTGGTCATTAAGCTGCAAATTGGCTCTGTCACTAAAGGGTTAAGGTAGGCATTCATGTTAGACAACCTCCTAATACTGGAGAATGTTTAATTGCCATAGAATATTTTTAACACATTTGTTCTTTTTTGGCCGATTGTATCAGAAGTAAACATTTGTATTGAGTCTTTGACCCATCTATATTTTCCAGCTCCAGCTCTGCTACAAAGTAAATAATTGATAAGTTCAGTAAATAAGTCTCCAGGTATGCAGAGTTGAAGAACAAGCGAATAAGCTCACACAATCAGTCCTGTATGAGCTCACAAGATTCTCATTCAGGCATTTAATAAGCAGGTTTACTTATCAGTCATCAAAGTTCAAACAGTAGGAATCAATGGAAAGAAGTAAGTCATTCATTACACCACTCATCAGGTTCTAGTAATCGATACACAAGTGGTTTAGTGTCTCACTATAATGAGACTTCATGCTACCTAAATCACTATGTTTGGGAAAACCATAGGATGTTTGAAACAAAAATTTGAATTGTGACTACAAGAACGTCAATCTGAGCGCAGCTGGTGCACAATAGTAGCGTTCGACAGTTTCCTAAGTACAAGTTACTTGGTCTTAACATTTCTGCAGGAGTATAATATTGGGGATATCACGCCTCATTGTGAGTGATGTGACCACTTTTGCCTTATGCACTATGTACTGCTGTAGTATCTGATCCTGTATTATATATAGGATCATTATTTTCTTGATCTCGGCCCTGGTGTATTTTTACATCTTACCTCACACATGGCAAATCCTGCTCCTGTGTGACTGACTTGGCTGCAGATATGGTGTATAATATATATATATATATATATATATATATATATATACACAGTACAGACCAAAAGTTTGGACACACCTTCTCATTCAAAGATTTTTCTGCATTTTCATGACTATGAAAATTGTACATTCACACTATCAAAACTATGAATTAACACATGTGGAATTAAATACTTAACAAAAAAGTGTGTAACAACTGAAATTATGTCTTATATTCTAGGTTCTTCAAAGTAGGGGAAGAAAAGTCGGCAGGGAGTGGAGGATAGTAAACACACCTACAGTGCCCATTTCAATGCCAACGACATCAATACTTATTACTTAAGCTTGTCAACCTTAATTTACTTTATAATAATAGTAACGCATTGAAATCTGGGGGTGTGAGGTCGGGACCGCCACCATTTTGTATAGGGCCTGTACCAGCCTCCATTTTGTCAGTTCACACAGCCACAGACTTTTAACTACACAGGGCCTATTAGCATATTCAGTACGACCAGTTTTGATGTCCACTATGAATCAATAGGCCTTTACATGCTAATTGGTTTAGGCCAGGGTCTGAATAAGATGGTCAGTCGTATGGTAAATAGCTCAAGCTCAAGCCATTGATTCCTGCTCCATATGAATTGCAGGCCAGTTAATATGCGGGCTTCAAAGAAAAAGGGGAGGGGCCTAGCAGGGTTAAGAGCTGTAGCCAGGTACCCCTGTGTTCATTCCATTTTCACACACAGAAGCACCAGGGACAGACTTGCCAAATGGAGCTGCAGCACATGCATTGGGGGCTGTCCAGCAACTGAAGACTTTCACCTGGGGAACGCAGAGCTCCATGCCTCCCCATGACCATACAACCCGGTAATATTGATCTATAGCTTATACCTTTAAGCCTTGTACATTATTGTTGTATTCTTACTCTGACTGCAAATCCATTGTAATTACGTTGTATAGCTTTACTGTATATTTCTGTAATTATCTAGTGCGCCCTTAAGGCAAATTAAACCATAAAATTAATCTTGGGCTGATGCTTTTACTCTGATCACGAATCTTAGAAATACCCAGTGGGTAACAGGACACCTTCCCCGGCGGCCATTTGCTCTAGGTGCAGTTCTCTTACTGACCTGAGAGACAAAGGGGGGCGCCGGAGAGCTGTACCTGTGGAGTTACGTCCCATTGGTGACGTGGGAGGAAAGGGATCGTCCGTCACATTTGGTAGCGGCGGTGGTATCAGAAGCTGTGATACCCGGGCTACCGTGTGGCGGCCGGCTGAGTTCCTCACAAATTGGTGGCAGCGGTGGGATCAGAGTAATAGTGTGCGTGGGACCCCTACTCCCAGATACTAGAGACTACCAGCAGTACTTTCACTGCTGGGGTCTTAAGGTCAGCCCAGCACTAGACGGTCAGAGTGTAAATATAACAAGTTGTGTGCAAGGTCAGGGTTGCAGCTGTGTTTCAGTAACCAAAGGTTCCCAAGATGGCGGAAGGCACCAGGAGTAGGGCAAAGGGGGAGGCCAATGCTGTGGCCTATGAGGGGTTCGATACCGATGAGGGGGAGCTCAGCCAGGGCTCCCCAAGGAGCCCGACCCCCGTGCTCAGTCTCACAGTGGACTGTCCACCCCCTGCCCGTCCCAGCCTGTCCAGATCGGAGGCCATTTTCCAAGCGGCTATGGCACAGCTCGAGGCTGGTAATGACGCCGCCTATGACAGACTCCTGGTGGCGGCAGAGAAAGCAGCAGAGCGTGAGCGAGCAGAGCGCCGTGAAGCTGCGGAGCGTGAGCAAGCAGCGGCAGAGAGAGCAGAGAGAGCAGCGGAGCGGGAGCATACAGAACGCCGTGAAGCTGCGGAGCACCGGCACCGACTGGAGATGGCTCAGCACGGGCCCCCACTGGACGCACCAGGCCCACTGGAGACAAGGGCTTCCAAGGTCCGGGCGGAGGACTTTCCCTTGCTTGAAAAGGATGGAGACCTGGATTCCTTTTTGCTGGCTTTTGAGAGGACATGCCTCCAACATCATCTGGCCCCGGATCAGTGGGCAAGGTACCTGACCCCCCGTTTGAGGGGTAAGTCCCTGGAAGTTTTGGGGGACCTACCTGCCGGGGAGGAGCAGGACTACAACAGCATCAAGCGGGCCCTGATCCAGCACTACAACCTCACCCCGGAGTCGTACCGCAGGAAGTTCAGGAGCCTGCAGCGGGGTTCAAAGGACACCTGGACCGACCACATGCGGGCCCTGTTGAGAGCTGCGGAGCACTGGACCTCGGGTCTAGAGCTCACTACCCGTCAGGAGGTCCAGGAACTGTTTGTCGTGGAGCAATTCTTGTGGAACTGCCCAGAGGACCTCCAGCAGTTCCTCCGTGACCGGAAACCAAAGGGGGCTTCTGCTACAGCCGCCCTGGCAGACGAGTATGCCAACAACAGGGCGCCGGAGCCAAAGAAGCCTGCCAGCAGCACCTGGAGAGGAGGTAAGCCAAATCCTGCCCCAGCCCCATATCCAGCCCCCAGAGTGCAAGGGGTGTACCCCCTGCTGCCCTCTCCAGGCCAGGAACAGAACCCAGACGTTGCCATAATTGCAATCAGCCAGGACACTTTAAGGCTGCATGTCCCCAGCGCCAGAAGGCCCCATCCCTGTCCCAGAAACCGTCCACTGTTTTGTGTGTGGGAGGGGGTGGTGGGAAGTCCCTAGACAATTACCAACCCGTCACCATCGGCCGCTCAGCGGTCATGGGACTGCGGGACACAGGCGCTGAACGAACCCTGGTACGCCCTGAGGTGGTGTCCCCTCAAGACTTGGTACCTGGGAAAACCCTTTCCGTCTCCGGAATTGGAGGCGTTGAACCGGCGCTGCCCGTTGCCAAGGTGTATTTGGATTGGGGTGCCGGGAGGGGGATGCGGGAGGTGGGAGTAACGCCGAATATTCCTGCAAATGTGTTGCTTGGGACCGATTTGGGGCGGCTAGTGTCCCAGTATGTGGCCACTGAACCCCCAAGTCCGGCTCCCCAAGAATGTCATGACTCTACTGTGAATGCTAATGTTAATGTATTGAATGTGCCTCCAACAGTGGAGGAGGGAGTGAAACCTGATGGTAAGCCATGCACTGACACTACACACACAGGGCTCACAATGAGGACCGAGGTGATAGCCTACTGCCGTTCGTGTGACACCTGTCAGAGGGTGGGGAAGGCGGGGCCGCGCCCCAAAGCCCACTGGTAACTCTGCCCATCATCGAAGAGCCTTTCTCGAGGGTGGTTGTGGATCTCATTGGACCTCTGTCCACTCCCAGCCGCTCCGGGAAATGCTTCATACTAACGGTAGTGGACTATGCCACCCGGTACCCGGAGGCGGTAGCTTTGTCGTCCATTCGGGCCGACAAAGTGGCCACTGCCTTACTGGAGATTTTCTCCAGAGTGGGGTTTCCCAAGGAAATGCTCACCGACCGAGGGACCCAGTTCATGTCGCACTGATGGAGTCTCTCTGTAAGCAGGTACAGGTGCAACATCTGGTGGCCAGCCTGTATCACCCACAGACCAATGGCTTGTGTGAGCGGTTCAATGGCACCTTAAAGCAGATGCTGAAGATGTTGGTCGACTCCCACGGGAGAGACTGGGAGCGGTATCTCCCACACCTGCTGTTTGCCTACCGGGAGGTTCCACAGGCCTCAACGGGGTTCTCCCCCTTTGAGCTCCTGTACGGGCGATGTGTACGGGGGCCCCTTGCTCTGGTGAAGGAAGCATGGGAAGGGGATTTAGCCACCCCTGGAGTGTCGGTCATTGAGTATGTCGTGCGCTTCCGGGACCGAATGATGGCCTTGACGCGGCTGGTGCATGACAATATGGCCCAAGCTCAGGCTGACCAGAAGCGATGGTACGACCAGAATGCTTGTGAGCGGACCTACCAGGTGGGTCAAAAGGTGTGGGTACTGGTCCCCGTACCACAAAACAAGCTTCAGGCGGCCTGGGAGGGTCCATACCTCGTGCACGAGCAGCTCAACGCCGTCACCTACCTGGTCACCCTGGACCACGCCCGTGGAAGGAGGAAGGCCTTCCATGTGAACATGATGAAGGCCCATCATGAGCGGGAGGCTTATGCTCACCCAGTGTGCAACCTTCCAGAGGAAGGAGAGGACAGAGAGTCAGAAATCCTCGTGGATCTGCCACCCTAGCCAAAGAGAGGGTGCGGTAGGGCGCATGGGGGAACACAGGAATGTGATACCCCCTAGCGCCCTCAAAAGCAGGGAGGTGTGAGGTCGGGACCGCCACCATTTTGTATAGGGCCTGTACCAGCCTCCATTTTGTCAGTTCACACAGCCACAGACTTTTAACTACACAGGGCCTATTAGCATATTCAGTACGACCAGCTTTGATGTCCACTATGAATCAATAGGCCTTTACATGCTAATTGGTTTAGGCCAGGGTCTGAATAAGATGGTCAGTCGTATGGTAAATACTCAAGCTCAAGCCATTGTTTCCTGCTCCATATGAATTGCAGGCCAGTTAATATGCGGGCTTCAAAGAAAAAGGGGAGGGGCCTAGCAGGGTTAAGAGCTGTAGCCAGGTACCCCTGTGTTCATTCCATTTTCACACACAGAAGCACCAGGGACAGACTTGCCAAATGGAGCTGCAGCACATGCATTGGGGGCTGTCCAGCAACTGAAGACTTTCACCTGGGGAACGCAGAGCTCCATGCCTCCCCATGACCATACAACCCAGTAATATTGATCTATAGCTTATACCTTTAAGCCTTGTACATTATTGTTGTATTCTTAAGGTACTGCCACACTAAACAATCCCGCTAGCGATCACGATAACGACGCATACTAATGCGATCGCTAGCGGGATTGTTTCTATATCGCTAAGTGCGGCCACATTTAGCGATATAGTTAACGACGCTATCGCCGTTAGCGATCTTCTTAACGACTTTAGCGGTACAAAAGTACCGCTAAATCGCTAAGAAAAGGTGCCACACTAGCGATATATACTTACCCAGCGGGAGCGCCGACGAGAAAATAGGGTCCGGAACGATTCCAGCGACGAGCGAGATCACAGCAGGAAGCTCGTCGCTGGAAGCTGCCGCACTGAACAACATCGCTAACGGGATCGCTAAATAGTGACGTTTTTTAGCGATCCCGTTAGCGATATTGTTCAGTGTGGCATACCCTTTACTCTGACTGCAAATCCATTGTAATTACGTTGTATAGCTTTACTGTATATTTCTGTAATTATCTAGTGAGCCCTTAAGGCAAATTAAACCATAAAATTAATCTTGGGCTGATGCTTTTACTCTGATCACGAATCTTAGAATACCCAGTGGGTAACAGGACACCTTCCCCGGCAGCCATTTGCTCTAGGTGCAGTTCTCTTACTGACCTGAGAGACAAAGGGGGGCGCCGGAGAACTGTACCTGTGGAGTTACGTCCCATTGGTGACGTGGGAGGAAAGGGATTCGTCCGTCACATTTGGTAGCGGCGGTGGTATCAGAAGCTGTGATACCCGGGCTACCGTGTGGCGGCCGGCTGAGTTCCTCACAGGGGGTTATTTGGCTAAAGTTGTGGGGGGGCAGGGCTGGCTCCAGGTTTTCATGGGCCCTGGGCGAAAGAGTCTCAGTGGGCCCCTTTAACACATATCACAATTCATTATGCACCGATATGGCAGAGAAACATAGGTATAGTACAATGCCAAATACTTCACTTCTTACATTACATGAGTGATATCTATTGTAAATTCTACAATAGCTCAAAAACCGGACAGTATAGTCCTCCATACAGTATTATGGCCATACAGAATAATGAGCCCCATATATTGCTCCATACAGAATAATAGGCCCAATATAATGCTTCATACAGTATAATGAGCCACATATATTGCTCCATACAAAATAATGAGCCCCATATATTGCTCCATATATAATTGGTCCCATATAATGTTCCATACAGTATATGATGAGCTCCACATAATGCTCCAGTATATGATGGTCCCCATATAATATGCCATACAGTATAAGACGGTCCCCATAGAGTATAATGAGCCCCACATATTGCTCCATACAGTATAATGAGTCGCACATAAAGCTCCATACAGTAAATGATGGGCCCCATATATTGCTCCATACAGAATGGGCTCCATATAATGCTCCATACAGAATAGGCCACATATGTGCTCCATATGATGCTCCATATATAAAGGGCTCTATATGATGCCCCATAAAAAATGAACCCCATATGATGCTCTAGTATATGATGGGCCCCATATATGATGCTCCAGTGTATGATGAGCCCTATATAATGCTCCAAATATAATGGTCCCCATATATAATGGGCTCCATGTGATGCTCTATATATAATGTTCCCCATATGATGCGCCATATATAATAGGCCCCATATGATGCTCCAGTATATGTTGGGCCCCATGGATGATGCTCCAGTGTATGATGGGCCTTATAATGCTCCATATATAATGGGCCCCATATGGTGCTCCATTATATGATGGGCCCCATGGATGATGCTCCAGTGTATGATGGGCCTATATAATGCTCCATATATAATGGGCCCAATCTATGATGCTCAAGTGTATGATGGGCCCCATATATATTTCTCCAGTGTATAATGCTCCCCATATATTGCTCCAAACATTTAAAAAATGAAATACCTCTCCTTGCTGGGCACTGCTCTACTCTGGACTCCTCAGCGTCGCCATCTTCCAGCTCTCTGCACTGTGACTGTTCAGGCAGAGGGCGAACAGACGTGACGTCATCGTGCTCTCTGACCTGAATGTCACTGTCAGGAAACGCGGAAGACGTCACAGCGGTGGAGCATGGAGAGGAAAATATTGCAAGTGCTGGGACCCTGAGCAAGCAGGGGGGCCCACTCGTGGGAGCCACCATTGGCACAGGGCCCCTCACAATACGCCGGTGTCTCTGACGGTGAGTGGGCCCCCCACCTGCTCAGGCCCCGGCACTTGTCCGATTGCGCCAGGTGCTGATGCCGGCGCTGGGGGGGGGAACAGCCCAGTCAGGGAGGTGGAAAAAACTGGCATATGTTGAGGTGTAGGCTGGACATTCAGCAGCTGCAAATGGAGGAATTGGAGAAGTCGGAGGAAGAGGAGGACAAAGCGAGCCATTTTGCTGGCAACCTATGTGTCATCAGGGGAAGGTGGTACAAAATCCTTTGAAACCCAGGCATGGTTCATTTTAAAGAAAGTGAGATCAGCAACATTTTGGGTCGACAGCCGGGTCCCTCGTTCGGTCAGGATTGATCCAGCAGCACTGAAGACTCTTTCTGATAGCACACTACCAGCAGGGCAAGCGAGCTCCTGTAAGTCGTCATCCTTCATAAATTTTGGCAATGCGGGGGTCCCTTTTTAGGATCCGCAAGACATAATCAACATGTGGGCGAATGTTCCAGGTGTCAATGATACACTGCCAGTGGTGGGTGGAGGAGCACTTTCTGCCAAATCCACATCCCTCCAGTCACGCACAAACCCTGTACCTGACCTTGGCATGCCAACATTTTCTCTTGCCCCTGAGAAGCATCCTCCTCCCCAAAATAATCATCCCCCTCATCCTCTTCCTCTTCTTCCACAACCTCATCCAGGACAGTTCCCTGAGCAGACAATGGCTGACTGTCATCAAGGCTTCCTCCTCCTCCTCCTCTGCAGATGCCTGATCCTTAATGTGCGTCAAAGTTTGCATGAGCAGACGCATAAGTGGGATGCTCATGCTTATGATGGCGTTGTCTGCGCTTACCTGCCATGTGCATTCCTCAAAACACTGAAGGACTTTACAGAGGTCTTTCAGCTTTGAACCACTGCACACCCGACAACTCGATGTCTGCCCTCAAACTGCTTGCCCGTATATCCTCCCACAAATGCATTACAGCCTGCCTCTATTCGCACAACCTCTCAACCATGTGCATGGTGGAGTTCCACCTTGTTGCAACGTCTATGATTAGGTGGTGCTTGGGGAGGTGGAGCGATCGCTGCAGCCTCTGCATACGACTGGAGTCTACGGGCGAGTGACGGATGTGCGAGCACAGTCTTCGCACCTTATGGAGCAGGACTGGTAACTCCAGATAATTATTTATGAAGCACTGCACCACCAGGTTCAAGGTGTGAGCCAGGCAAGGTATGTGTCTGAGTTTTGCCAGGGCTATGGCTGCCACAAAATTACAGCCGTTATCACTGACTTCCTTGCCTGGCTCAAGATGAAGACTGCCCAGCCATGACTCAGTTTCTCGCTGCAAGTAGTCAGCCAGTACCTCCGCGGTGTGTCTGTTGTCACCCAAAGACATCATCTTTAAAACAGCCTACTGACGCTTACCACTAGCTGTTCGATAGTGGGACACCTCATGTGCAACACTGGCAGCTGCGGATGGAGTGCTCGTGCAACTGCGCTCTGTCGACGAGCTTTCGCTTCTGGAGGAGGAGGAGGGTCAAACGCCTGCAGCCAACTGTTGCCTATACAGGGGCTAGGCAGCACTGTCCCACAGCCGCTGTCCTCAGTGGACCCTGCATCAACCACATTAACCCAGTGGGCAGTGATGGACACGTAATGGCCCTGGCCATGCCTACTGGCCCATTCATCTGTTGTGAGGGGCACCTTTCCACTCACTGATTGTTTGAGTGCATGGACAATGTGGTCTTACACATGCAGGTGGAGGGCAGGGATGGCTTTTCTAGCAAAGAAGTGCCGACTGGGTAGGTCATAGCATGAGACAGCGTAGGCCATGAGCTCTCGGAACGCTGCGCTTTCAACCAAACCGGAAGGGCATCATCTCTAATGAGATCAGTTTGACAATGTAGGCGTTCAAAGCCAGTGTACACGGATGAGAGGATGAGTACTTTCTTGTCCTACTCAGAGTGTGAGCTGGACTTGAGAACTGCATATGGGGGAACTAGCGGTGGACATGGCGGACTGAGAGGGGGTTGGTGATGATGGTGGTGATGGCCTAGATTCAGTCTTTCGTTGGAAAAACATTGTGATTCCCTGACTGCTTTGGCCTTGCGATGACACCTCAACATTTCTTGCTGGTTGTGTGCTAACCGGTGGGCTTACAGTGGGGGAAAGCGATGTAGCGTTGCTGGCTACCTTCAGTCGGAGCAGGTGCACATGTGCTACCTGAGGTTTTGTAGTCCGTCCACGCTTGCAAGTGCATGGTGTTTAAATGTCTAAGCATGCAACTAGTATTCAAATTTCGGAGATTTTTCCTTCGGCTAAAGGTCCTTCCGCACTTCTTACAGATAACCTTTGCCTAATCAATAGGATTTTGGTCAAAAAAGTGCCACACTGCACTCTTCCTACTATGGGATAAATTTTCAGGGCTTGCACGCTGTGCTAATTTGACCGTCTGGCCAAGCTGTCCTGCAACTCTTTTTGTTTTTTTAACACATTTTTGGACTGCTACGGGCCTGCCAGATAACCGCAGATGCGATGTCGATGCCTGCTGTGGATCCTCCTCCTCTTCTGAGCTATTGCCAGCGGCACCCTCTTTCCATAATGGATGCCAATCCGAGTCAACAACTGGGTCATCCATCACTTCCTCTTCAATTTCATCTGCACCTTCCTCTGTGTCACCATGTAAGGTGGTAGAGTATGCGGGAAGGGGCACCTGAGTTTCATAAAGGTTCAGAATCTGGCTCAGTAGACTGCGAGGGCAATGCAGTGCTCTGGGTGAATGTACCAGCAGAATCATATAGCAGTGGCTGTACATCAGTGCACTCCATGTCATATTCATCTTGGACTGGGGAATTCAGGATTTCACTTGATAACCCAGGCATGGTATGTGAAAAGAGCTCCAGGGAGTAATCTGAAGTGTGGCCTGCCGCATCCTTCACTTTTGTTGGGGCTGAAGGACACAAGCAAAGGTGTCGTTCCTGACTAGGAGCCTGCACTGACGACTCAGTGCTTGGAGTTTTTGAAACTTCAGAAGAGGAGGCGATAGAGCTGGAGGCTGTTTCAGCAATGTAAGCCAAAACCTGTTCCTGATGCTCCGGCTTTAAAAGCAGTTTACCTACTCCCAGAAAAGGGAGCCTTCCAGGCCTTCTGGAGCCAGACGATGACGCAGGCTCAACACCTCTTACCTTAGGTGCTATTGTGCTTTTGGCACTACCAGCAGATGCACCACCACCAACATCAGTACCAGCTGCCCCCCCCCGCCCACGTCCACTGCCTCTTCCCCCATACTTCCTCATGTTTGGGAAAATGTACCAAAAATACCAGCAGATATATGGTACTGTATCAGAAGCGTACAGCTGTATACAGTGTAGGCGAAAATTTAAATCTCCGTATATATTTCGGAGTCACACACAGACGCTCACTCAGTATAGATTTGACTGTAATACAAAAGGTAGAAAAACGGTACTGTATCAGAAGCGTACAGCTGTATACAGTGTAGGGGTAAATTTAAATCTCCGTATATCTTTCTGGAGTCACACACAGACGCTCACTCAGTATGGATTTGACCGGAATACAAAAGGCAGAAAAACGGTACTGTATTAGAAGATACCAGCTGTATACGGTTTAGGGGAAAATTTAAATCTCCGTATATACTGTATTTCCGGAGTCACACACAGATAGTATAGCATGTATTTGTCCGTGATACCAGTCGGTACACGGTAGTATGTGAGGAGCATACAGCTCTATACAGTGTGGGAAAAAATGAACGCTCGGTAACTGTGCAGAAAAAAAGAATAAAAGTATTAGTGCTGTGTAAAAAGCAGTCTGCACAGCAGTGTACACACAGCAATACAGCTATCAGGCTGCCTAATAACCAGCGCTGCTGCACACAAGAAATCCTCCCCTGTCACTGCACACTAACTATACAGCACAATTGCTATCAGCTCAAGCACATAAGAACTTCTCTTTCCAGCCTTAACTCTCTCCCTACTGATAAACAGCGTCAGCAACCTCTCCCTACTGTTAGATCGGCAGAAGTAAAATGGAGGTCGGCGGTCAGGGCTTTTTATAGACACTATGACGCCCCCCAAAGCAAGCCTATCACTGCAATGCCCTTCTCTAAGATGGTGGTGGACGCTGCCCATGTCATCTCGTTGCCCACGGTGTATGTCCTTACTGATTGGCTGAAAAATGGCGCTGCAAGCATTATGGGAAAACCGACTTTGGCGAACGTCGGCGACTTGTGAATCTGACCGACCTGTTTCGCTCAACTCTAATTATAATATAGCATATTGCTATTTGATACATGACTGTATATAGATATTGCTGTATAGTGCTTGGCTGATATCTAGATATTTCTGTTTCATACAAGGATAATTTATACATATTGCTGTATCATACAGGGCCGACCATAATATTTGGGCAATATATATACACTGCTGATAAAAATAAGGGAAAAACCACATCCGAGATATCACTGAATGAAATAATCCAGTTGTAAATCATTACATAGTAAAATGCGTTGAGAACAATAAAACATAAAATGTTCAATGTAAATCAAATTTAATATCCCATTGATGTCTGGATTTTGGAATGATACTCAAAATCAAAGTGGAAAATCTAATTACAGGATGATTCAACTTTAGTGGATATACCTCAAGACAAGGAAATGATGCTCAGTAATGTGTGTGGCCTCCACATGCCTGTATGACCTCTCTACAATGCCTGGGCATGGTCCTGATGAGGTGGCGTATGTTCTCCTGAGGGATCTCCTCCCACACTTGGATTAAAGCATCAGTCAACTCCTGGACAGTCTGTGCTGAAATGTGGCATTGGTGGATGGAACAAGACATGATGTCCCAGATGTGCTTGATTTGATTCAGGTTTGGAGAACGGGCAGACCAGTCCTTGGCATCAATGCCTTCATCATGCATGAACTGCTGACACACTTCAGCAACATGAGGCCTAGCATTGTCCTGCATCAGAATGAACCCAAGGCCCAGTGGACCTGCATATGGTCTCATAATGGGTTGAGGATCTCAACCTGGGACCTGACGGCAGTCAGGGTATCATGGTGACCACATGGAGGGCTGTGTGGCCTCCAAGGAAATGCCTCTCCACACCATTACGGACCCACTGCCCAACTGGTCATGCTGGAGGATGTTGCAGACAGCACAACATTCTCCACGGCATCTCCAGACTCTGTCATGTCTGTCACATGTACTCAGTGTGAACCTGGTCTCATCCGTGAAGAGCACAGAGCACCAATGTTGAATCTGCCAATCTTGGTGTTCTCTGGCAAGTGCCAATCGCACTGCATGGTGTTGGGCTGTAAGCTCAACATCCACTTCTGTATGTCAGGCCCGCGTACCAACCTCATGGAGTCTGTTTATGACAGTTTTATTAGACACATGGATTTTAGTGGCCTGCTGGAGGTCATTTTGCAGGGCTCTGGCACTGCTTCTCTTGTTCCTCCTTGCATAAAGGAGGAGGTAGCGGTCTTGCTCCTGGGTTGTTGCCTCTTGCGGCCCCCTCCATATCCCCTGGTGTACTGGCTGTCCCCTGGTATCTGCTACATTCTCTGGATACTGTGCTGATAGAAACAGCTACCCTTCTTGCCACAGCTCGCGTTGATGTGCTATCCTGGATGAGCTGCACGACCTGAGCAACTTCTGTGGGTCGTAGACAGTACCACATGCTACTGTATAGTACCTTAGAGGTGAGAGCAATGACAAGATGTAAAAGTGACCAAAACAACAGCCAAAAAGGATGAGGATAGATAAATGGTCTGTGGTCACTCCTTGCAGAAGAACTCCTTTATAGAGTTGTCTGGTTAATTGCCTATCATTTATATCTGTTGTCTATTCTGTTGTCTATTCTATTTGTACACAGCAGGAGAAATTGATTCACAATCAGTGTTGCTTCATAAACTGGACTGGTTGATTTCACAGAAGTGTAGTTGACTTAGGTACATTGTGTTGTTTAGTGTTCCCTTTATTTTTTGAGCAGTGTATATACTATTGTATGATACATGGCTGATATACAGATATATCTGCCTAATGCAAGACATATATATATAGTAGATAATTCAGTATGATATATGGTACCCCAGTATATGTGACTGTACCCTTGTGAGGCAGTGACTGGTGTTACATGTGAGGGTCACTGTATATTCCACTCAGGATGCGCAAGGAGGCGTACTGAGGCCATGAGAGGGCATTGCAGTTACAACAGCGATCCTGATCGTTGTCGGGATCGCTGGTGTATTGCTATGTGAGACCCAGCCTTAAACTAAGTGATGGACAATATATGCAGGACAATAAAGAAACACCCTAGAGATTGTGGAGCCTCTCAGGGTATTGGAGAATAAATTAAAGATTTTCATGTTGCTGCACTTCTATTAAGTGCTCTCCACAGAGTTATGACACACTCGTGACTGCACTAGATGCACGGCAGATGATGAGCTGACACTAGAGTATCATCAATAAATAGCGAAAACGGGCAACATCCTTAATCTCATATGATTAGGGATCACTAGTGCATACTTAAATAAATGTAAACACAAGAGAAAAGCGTAGGCACTATATTAAAAGGATCACCATAAGTCAATCTTATATGAAAAAAAAATCTTAATTTATTGAACAAACACCACAACCAAGCACTTAATTTAAAACAATTAAAATTTAGTCAAAAACAGACTAAAGACACTAGAGTATGTTAAAAGCAAACTTGTGGATGAATTCAACAAGAGAAAAACACGGCATGTAAGTGTCTCGACCGCCACCACAATTGTGGGTTACCAGGGCAATGGGTACTCAGAGCCGAGCCCATGGAAGTCTATGGGGTTTGTCACAGGTAGCGGTGGCTCGGTCTGTGGCCCTGGCGGTCTGGCGTATGTTAGGGATATATTTACAGGGGATGATTTATATCCTGTTCGTGACGCCAAGTTGTATCGACCCGCCACCACAATTGTGGATTACCAGGGCAATGGGGTACTCAGAGCCGAGCCCATGGAAGTCTATGGGGTTGATGGAGGATGAGCTTTGAGGCAACGGTTAAGCAAGTTAGGGGCCTCCTTTATGTCCAATGATGATGAGGTCCAACCAGCTGAAGCGTAGTTCCCTCTATAATTCCAGCTATTCCAAAGCTGTTCTGCCCAGTCAGTTTTGTGGTCGGAGCCTTCCTGTGGGAGAGCTGAATTCCTATCTTGTCCTGCAGAGACTCAAGGTCCTCACTTCCCCTGACCCCAGTTACGTACTAACTCTTCAGGGCTGCTTGCCACGACCTAAGGTCCGGTAGCCTCTGGTTTTCTTACCACTAAGCATGAAGCTTTAGTGATCCTTCGGTCCCCAGTGACCGGTAGCAATGTGCAGGACTTCTCCAAGCCAAAAGCACTTTTCAAATATTCCTTCACTTTGCCCTTCGATTTGCTCGACTCTTAATAGATATCTCAGTCTGTCTTCCAGTGAGGCACAGCTTGACTAGGCTGAGGTGAACTAGGCCACCTGTACTAGCCTCCCACTTTCTGAACTGCTAACAGGCTCAGACTGGACACGTCTGCTCTGTCCAAGGACAGGAAACTGACTGAATGAATCACTCCCCTCCACACCCTGCTGGGTGTGTCCGAAGTGTACGTGATGTCATGAAGAGCCCTTAACTGTTACCTCTCCACTCATCCTCCTGGTATTGTGTACCAGGGCTACACATTCCCCATGGTAAACGACAGCACTCCCGGGCTGTAAAATACAAAGAGACATTTTGTTTATGCATGAAAACATCAACATTAAACATTAATTCGTCCCATCCGGGAGGTAAGATGTCTTAAACGTTGCAAACAACACATTGAATATAGAAAAATACAAAAGTATTAAGGCATCAAAACATTCAATAAATACACAGTATTCTTGTGAAGGACCCGCACCAAACCTTCAACGTGGGTCCTGGGTGGGCTGCAGGACATCCGAATGCAGACCTCACTCAGTGCCACACCACACGGGTTTCTGTTCAGAGGTAATTGTGCTGGTTTTATGTAAAACCAAGATAAAGCACCGAAGCGCAACTATATACAAATAAGTTCTGGGCTGGCACAGTCTCAACCTCAAAGTCCATTGTTAAACGAAGACTATTATATTCACATTATAATAATAATAAAGTGCAAAACTTTTTCTGGTTACCCAGCCGGGCATTCTACTGTTAGCAATATATAAATGTATTATATACTCATTTAACTAGTGCAAAAAATTGGCAAACTTCTTAAACTTTCTACAACTTTACTTATGGTAGACCCTATCTGGATCTCACCGGTTTTTACTGTTTAACTATTCATTTATTTCAAGTACACTTTCCACCCCGGGGGCTGGAACAATGCGATGGTCCCTAGATCCCAGGACTAACAGGTCGTGACCTGCTATTGGGGTTTGAGTCGCCACAGTTCTTGTGCGAACCTCTAGGGGCGCAACGGGTACTTTCTCCTTGCGAGACACCGATTGGCGTTTCAATCTGAGTCACAGTTAACGATATGGATCGTGTCATGGATTGCGATGGAAACTGGGTCGCATGTTGCGATATAGATATTGCTTTCATTTGCGATGAGCCTGCAGGGGGCGATGCTGAGGCACGGCCGGATACTGCTTGAGCTGGAGACGGGGACGCTGCGGTAGTGGTGACGTTACCTGCGTCGGGGACGGGGTCACGGACGATGGTGACGTTAAGGGCATACCATCCCTTCATTCCCCAGTGCCGTGTATACGTGACAATGTCTCCATTAACTAAGTCCCTCCCGGGATGGCCTTGCGGTAGGTGGGATTCTACGTCCCTGCGACTAACAAAGACCCCTTGGGTAGAGGCCCGGTTCACGGATGAAGCCCCAGCCCTTCCGGAGCTGGAACTCAGTCACACACCCCTGCCGCCGCGGTTCCCTCAGGGTACTTTCTCTCTCGGACACTCTCCTTGTCCGCGATCAGCTCTGCATGTTGCCGCTGACGGTTCCGCTGAGCTTCCCGCTCTTCCTCTGCTGGCGTTTCTGCTTCTCCTCACGACTCTGCCACTCACGTTCCACTGGGCGGTGTAGGCGACGTCATCCAGGCGCGCCATCTGTCCCAGTCGACGTCTGGTAACGACGGACAGGACCCCTCCGGTGTCCCTGCCGGGGTTCGATCATCTGCTGCGGCCTCCTGGCCGGGCGGAAGTTCCGGAACTGGCGGTACCTCCTCAACCTCCTTCGCCTCCACCGCTTCACCGGGGGATCAGGATTGGTACTTTCGGGGGCAGCCTCCGGTTGCTCTTTGCCTTGGGCAGCAGAAGTTTTGGTAACTCCAGACGTAGAGGATCATCGAAGGGAGAGATCACCGCGTCCCACAGCCTCCGCTGCTCCAGGGTACGCCGGCGTCTCTCGATCTCTTCAAATCCAGGTTGGTGCTGGACCATCTTCTTCAGGCGTGCATTTTCTTCCTTAATTTCTAGCAACGCCTGCTGCAGGTGCAGGACCACGGATGACTCCGGTGCTGGTGGCAGCTTGGCTGGGGCACGGGGCCTGCCTTCCTCCGCTTCCTGCTCGGCTGCACACGTCCTGCTTCCATGATGTTCCAGAAGATTCTTTCCTCTTCCTCCAGAGACGTCCGGTCTCTTCCGTGGAGGCGGGGTTTGCGTCTCCTCCTCTTTGCAGGAAAGGTGAAGAGGAGGCGGACCTCCTTTGCTGTAGGGCAGGATCGCATGTTGTAATAGCACTTTGAGAGGGCAGGCTTTTCTTCGCGCCACAGGGGGGTACACGCCCACGAAGGTACGCCCACCTTCTTCTCCAGCGCCTGAGGGCGCGAATATGGCGACAAAGATGGCGATTTTGGCAGGGGGGTACACGCCCACGAAGGTACGCCCACCTTCTTCTCCAGCACCTGAGGGCGCGAATATGGCGACAAAGATGGCGATTTTTGGCGCCAAAAGTGCAAACAGTCCTTTTCACAAAAACAACTCCATAGGCACACAGGGCTCGCAATGCTACAAGTTTCGTATCCTGTTCGTGACGCCAATTTGTCTCGACCCGCCACCACAATTGTGGGTTACCAGGGCAATGGGGTACTCAGAGCCGAGCCCATGGAAGTCTATGGGGTTTGTCACAGGTAGCGGTGGCTCGGTCTGTGGCCTGGCGGTCTGGCGTATGTTAGGGATATATTTACAGGGGATTGATTTATATCCTGTTCGTGACGCCAAGTTGTATCGACCCGCCACCACAATTGTGGATTACCAGGGCAATGGGGTACTCAGAGCCGAGCCCATGGAAGTCTTGGGGTTGATGGAGGATGAGCTTTGAGGCAACGGTTAAGCAAGTTAGGGGCCTCCTTTACTGTCCAATGATGATGAGTCCAACCAGCCTGAAGCGTAGTTCCCTCTATAATTCCAGCTATTCCAAAGCTGTTCTGCCCAGTCAGTTTTGTGGTCGGAGCCTTCCTGTGGGAGAGCTGAATTCCTATCTTGTCCTGCAGAGACTCAAGGTCCTCACTTCCCCTGACCCCAGTTACGTACTAACTCTTCAGGGCTGCTTGCCACGACTAAGGTCCGGTAAGCCTCTGGTTTTCTTACCACTAAGCGTGAAGCTTTAGTGTATCCTTCGGTCCCCAGTGACCGGTAGCAATGTGCAGGACTTCTCCAAGCCAAAGCACTTTTCAAATATTCCTTCCACTTTGCCCTTCGATTTGCTCGACTCTTAATAGATATCTCAGTCTGTCTTCCAGTGAGGCACAGCTCTGACTAGGTGAGGTGAACTAGGCCACCTGTACTAGCCTCCACTTTCTGAACTGCTAACAGGCTCAGACTGGACACGTCTGCTCTGTCCAAGGACAGGAAACTGACTGAATGAATCACTCCCTCCACACCCTGCTGGGTGTGTCCCGAAGTGTACGTGATGTCATGAAGAGCCCTTAACTGTTACCTCTCCACTCATCCTCCTGGTATTGTGTACCAGGGCTACACATAAGCAGCAGTAATGAATCGAGAGCAGAAACAGCATTAAAGACACATTAAAGACACAGGATTTCCCGAATATAAGAGAAATCTAAGAGAAACTTGTGAATGTTTTGTCTGTAAAAAGCCCGGCCTCTTTAAAGCAAACTGCAGAATTTGGAAATCAAGAATGAGTCAGCTTAAAAAGCAGAACAGTCATCAAAGGGTTAAAACAGCTGTAAATGAAGATTCTGCATGTGTTGAAGCTGCATTTAATGCTAGTACAAGCCCATCTGCAAAGCATATGTGGTGTATAGATACTGGTGCAAGCAGTCATATGACAAATAACAAGGATTTCTTCAATGATCTTATTGAAAGCAAGTCAGAAAAGGTCATCTTAGCTAATGGTCGCTATATGTCTTCAGAAAGAGTAGGAGACAATTACCTCCACTGTCCAGTTTCCTCAGCACAAAGCAGAAAAATCCCAATAAAAGATGTTCTCTATATTCCCAGCCTTGAAAGCAATCTTCTGTCAGTAAAGAAGCTCAAGCAAAAGGGGAATGTAGCTACTTTTAGAGATAACAGCTGCATCATCTCAAAGAAGGGTCACACTCTTGCAGAAGGAAAAATCCAAAATGAACTTTATCAGCTAAAATGCAAAGAAAGAGTGTACAATACAGTGCTAGACAAGATCTGCATAAGAACTATATCCATGTATGGCACAGACGTCTTGGGCACAGAGACCCAGAAGCAGTAAAGAAGTTAGCTCAACTTGCAAATGGTATTGAAATCAACCAGTGTAGTCAAATGATGAAGTGCTCTAGCTGTCTTAAAGGGAAAATGTCCAGAAAATCCTTTCCTTAAATAAGCACCACTACATCTGCATAGCCTCTGGATCTGATACATACAGATGTATGTGGTCCAACAAGTGTTCAAGCTCCTAGCAAGAAGAGACATTTTCTCACATTTATTGATGACTACTCTAGATATACAGTCGCCTACCTGCTTCACAGTAAGGATGAAGTTTCACAAAAACTTGAAGAATATCTTGCTGTAGTGTTTAACAAATTTGGAAGAATGCCAAAAGCTCTACGTGCAGATAATGGAACCGAATATACAAGTGGTAAGGTGCAAACCATTTTGCAAAAGAATGGAATCCAGATTACCATTCCATACAACCCAGAACAAAATGGCATTGCAAAGAGAAAGAACCGTACTCTCTGTAAAAGTGGAAGAAGTATGTTGTTTGATGTATTGGGGAGAAGCCATCATGACAGTTTGCTATCTTCAAAGCAGATTGCCAGGTAAAGCCACAAGCAAAACTCTATATGAGCTATGGAACTATGAGAAGCCTAGCCTGAAGCACCTCAGGATATTTGGAAGCAAAACATTTTGTGAATTTTCCCAAAGAAAAACGTTCCAAGTGGAAATCATTCGCAAAACAACGCGTCCTGGTGGGCTATAGCGAAACTCAAAAGGGATACAGAATTATTCAACCTAAGAAGCAAGAACAAGAATCTCAATCACCAAACCCAGATACCAAAAAGGAAAACACTGAAGTGTGGATAAGCTGTGAAGCCACAGAAGAACTAAGTCAACCTCCAGTCAGGGGATCAGAAAAGCCAAACAAAGGTATCCCAGCTAGACGCCTCTCTTATATGGTCAGAACACTTCCTGAACCAGAGCCACAGTCATGGCAAGAGATGCAACAACTGCCTGTTCACGAGAAACAGAAGTGGATAAATGCTGCTAATGAAGAGATGGAGTCCCTTCACCAACTCCAGACATGGAAGCTTACTGAGGTACCACAAGGAAAAAGCTATCGGATGTAAGTGGGTCTTCAAAAATAAATATGACTCAGAAGGTAAAGTTCACCGGTTTAAGGCAAGATTGGGTACTCGCAATAGTATGGTGAAAATTAGTGCAAGGACTAAGCACATTGATGCAAAACATCACCACTTACGTGACTTAGTGGAACGTCTTGTACTCAAGTTTGTTTATTGCCAGTATGACAAGATGATAGCTGATGGTATGACAAAGCCATTATCAAGAGCCAAGTTTGTGGACTTCAGAACCGCAATGGGACTAACAGGATAAGTAGTTGTTGAGTGGGGGTGTTGGAATATGTTTGCAACAACTCCATTCCTGTCCATGAGTGTTTAGTTGCTAGATTTTGTATGCTGTTTATAAAGTTAGAACAGAAAAAAACAAAAACTCCCAGAGGCTCACACAGGGAGAGCATGTGACTGTATTTCCTATTTTCCTGTGTCTGTGTATGAGAGAAGCAGCCTGCTATGAATGCTGCACAGATAGAGACACACAAATGAATTATTCCTGATCGATTAAGCTTATAATATATTGTTCCTGATTGTTCCTGAATAAACAAGTTCTATTGTCCCACTCTTGGGGAATATTGTGAGGAATCCGCTGCCATAAAGGAATCCCGGGGTCGCCACTTATTATGGTGTGTTTTCCCATACAGGAATCCCAGGAGTCACTCCTTATTATGGTGTATTTTCCCATACAGGAATCCCGGGGATTGCCCCTTATTATAGTGTGTTTTCCCATACAGAAATCCCACGGGTTGCCACTTATTATGGTGCATTTTCCCATACAGGAATCCCAGGAGTCGCCCCTTATTATGGTGTATTTTCCCATACGGGAATCCCGGGGATTGCCTCTTATTGTGGTGTGTTTTCCCATAAAGGGATCCCATGGGTTTCACATTATTATGGTGTATTTTCCCAAACAGGAATCCGGAGGTTGCCTGTTATTATGGTGTATTTTCCCAAACAGGAATCCCGGAGGTTGCCTGTTATTATGGTGTATTTTCCCATACAGGAATCTCGGTGGTCGCCCCTTATTTTGGTATATTTTCCCATACAGGGATCCCAGGGGTCTCCCCTTATTATGGTGTATTTTCCCAAACAGGAATCCCGGGAGTTGCCTGTTATTATGGTGTATTTTCACATACAGGGATCCCAGGGGTCACCCCTTATTATGGTATATTTTCCCATACAGGAATCCCAGGGGTTGCTCTTTATTATGAAGTATTTTCCCACACAGAAATCACTGGGTTCACCCCTTGTTATGGTGTATTTTCCCATACAGGAATCCCGGGGGTCGCCCTTTATTATGGTGTATTTACCCATACAGGAATCCCAGGAGTCACTCCTTATTATGGTGTATTTTCCCATACAGGAATCCGGGGATTGCCCCTTATTATAGTGTGTTTTCCCATACAGAAATCCCACGGGTCGCCACTTATTATGGTGCATTTTCCCATACAGGAATCCCAGGGGTCGCCCCTTATTATGGTGTATTTTCCTATACAGGAATCCCAGGAGTCGCCCCTTATTATGGTGTATTTTCCCATACGGGAATCCCGGGGATTGCCTCTTATTGTGGTGTGTTTTCCCATAAAGGGATCCCATGGGTTTCACATTATTATGGTGTATTTTCCCAAACAGGAATCCCAGAGGTTGCCTGTTATTATGGTGTATTTTCCCAAACAGGAATCCCGGAGGTTGCCTGTTATTATGGTGTATTTTCCCATACAGGAATCTCGGTGGTCGCCCCTTATTTTGGTATATTTTCCCATACAGGGATCCCAGGGGTCTCCCCTTATTATGGTGTATTTTCCCAAACAGGAATCCCGGGAGTTGCCTGTTATTATGGTGTATTTTCCCATACAGGAATCTCGGTGGTCGCCCCTTATTTTGGTATATTTTCCCATACAGGGATCCCAGGGGTCACCCCTTATTATGGTATATTTTCCCATACAGGAATTCCAGGGGTTGCTCTTTATTATGAAGTATTTTCCCACACAGAAATCACTGGGTTCACCCCTTGTTATGGTGTGTTTTCCCATACAGGAATCCCGGGGGTCGCCCTTTATTATGGTGTATTTTCCCATACAGGAATCTCAGGGGTCACCAATTATTAAGGTGTATTTTCCCATACTGGAACCCTGGGGGTTGCCCCTTATTGTGGTGTATTTTCCCATACAGCTTCACTAGGGTTCACCTTTTATTATGGGGACTTTCAGCATTTCTTATTATAGGATGGTAGCGGTCGAGTCTTGGTCTTGATACTCATAGTCATATTGGTTTGCCCTGTCAAAAGTTTTATAGACTGGGTTGGTCTTCTTACTAAACTGATAACTCTTCCAGTTCTTACTCATAAAAAAGATCTTTCACAAAATGTTATTGTTCTGCTTTTTTGCTGTTTAGGGTAAACGAAGGTCTTGAAAGACATTCAAATAGAATTTTGTGAACCTGGCTTCTAATTCGAAGGTTCCTACGTTTCCAAAGATGTGCTTTTACATGAAAAAGAAGTCCACTAGCCATCTACACTATATCAAGTGAACTTACTAGTGATTATTGAGCACTAAAATGCTCAGTACTGGAATCGAGTAGGTCGGACACTCGGACGGGCTTGACTACAGTAATGAGTATAATGAAAGTCAGTGGGAAACTCAAGCATTTTTTCTGAAGACCCTAACAAGTAGGGTGAGGGGCAGAAAAATTGATGAAATGGATGGAAACAGGATCAAATGGAATGGGGACAGCATGGGGAAGATGCCTGGATGCATCTCTGACTCCCAGATTGCTGCTGGGAACATTGTTGTCAGAGTATAACTCCACTTTTACGGACTGTCAGTAAAGCATACAACGTCGAAGATAAAATAGATTTTACAGGAAAAAATGCTAGGAAGCATTCCTTCTTATATAATGACTTGTATATAAATAATAAATTAAAAGAGAAAAAAAAATAAAAAACGTCTCCTCCACAACTTATTAGCTGGGCCATCTCTTGCCGTATTTCCCATGACTACATTAGATGACATAGTAGATGGATAAATAAAAATACACCGAAGTAGTCACGTAAATGTAATTTTAACATTTTACTACCTTATCTGGGCATGTGGTGTGTGTGACATGGTCAGACACATCCTATTTCATTTATGCAGGAGGGACTCTGAAACTTACAAAGCCTAAGTGGACAATGCAAGAACTGGCAAAATTTAGAAGGAAGAGGGTCTCCGATATACCCTGTATTAGACATAAAAAGGGCCTCATACACATTATATTAAAATTGTTAGTTATTGGGACTTCTAGACTCATAAAGCCTATGCATTAAGTGCACGGGCTGCCAAAATTAGAAGGAAGAGGGACTCCTGCTGAATTTTTCTGTGTTTGCTGTTTTTGAAATTAGTGTTAGGACTCGCAAGTATGAGGACCCTTGGCGTGGGTTGCGAGCTTATCTATTTTGGCCAAAATATTAACCAATACCTCATTTAATGTATTTATTATATGCAATAATTTTTTATCTTTTATTGCACTTTTTATAATTTTTGCAGGATGCAGCTAGGCCCCTTTATGTTGGCTTGGTGTACTGGGGCGTCTGTCACTGTGTGACACATATATAGTGCTGGACAGCCACCTGCTAATACTATGGGCGTGATCAATAGGCTGTTATCCAGACACTTTGCATCTCACTTACCTGTGTGACTGGCATTTTATGCAAGCCCTATTTGTGTGCATTTTTGCTACTAGGCAGCCAACCCCTCCATAATTTGCCAGGTGAGTGGGCGGCTGTTTTTATCAGTAACTTGCACTTGTGCTGCCCCTGCTTTTATCAGTGGGGGCCTGCTGCATCCTGCTAGTGCATTTTTCATTTGACAAGGTTTTGGTGAGGCTATTTTCCTATGGTATGTTTTTCGGGATTGGCAAGCATGAATCACAAGGAAAGAAGCAGTGATGTCACTCACAGACACTGATTGTGGACCCAGGCCTTCGGCCCACCTAGTCGGCTGGAAAGATGACATGTGCGTTACCATGTTGGTGGTGGTCAGGCTGATAGTGGTGAGGACTCTGCTGATCTTGGTATGGTACAAGTTGCAAAGGACTGTTCTTTTATTGTTCACACTTTCTTTAAAAAAGTGCCAGGAAACACCTACTCTTGGGAACAGTTGCCTTCCTTCTCCCCCTGGCCACCCTATTGCCTGCTTGGCCACCCCACTGACTGCTGCAGATTCCTCCCCTTTGTGTTACTGTCCTCGCTCTGCATGGCTCCTTTCTAGTTTGGGTCAGTGACTTCATCGTCCACCACCTCATCTTCCACTTCCACACTCTAGTCCTCCTCACTTGTTGCCTTAACAATATCGCTTGTTGGCAACTGTGTCTCATCATCTACCTCTTGAGACATTAGTTGCTGTTCCTCATGTCACGGTAGCCTTCTTCTGAACGTGGCTGCTCAAATATTTGTGCATCACTACACACTATCTCCTCATGTCCCTCTTGAAACATGCAGGGCAAGAAGCCAGTATCAATGAATAGAAATGTAACTCCTCAGAGTGTCTGAGTGTGGGATCACTTGTCTCCTGGTACGCACGATGGTGGGAGGAATGAGGATCAGGGTGAGGATTATGAGATCCAGACTCTTGGCTAGTGATACTGAATCATATGGAAGACAGGGTGGTGCTGCAAAACATATTGGAAGCAGTATCTGCCATCCAACCAACCACGTGTTTGCACTGTTCTGGCTTCAAGAGTGGAATCCCTGCAAAGTGGGACAGAAAGTTAGGTCTTGTGGATGAGAGACCTAACGTGTTTGCACCATGCAGGCACCGCTTCACATGTACCACGAGCACGCCCTCGGCCTTTGCGTGCACCATCAGCAGCATGTCCACTTCCCCGTCCCTTACCGCACGCCTTACGAATTTTAAATTAGGTATAAAATATATGCCAGGGATTTTACTAGAGAAAAGAAAATATGTAGCCCTGAAAAGGACAGTTGTTTTCATGTTTCATCAACAGTATAGCTATAGGACTCTAAGGTAATAAACCCTGCCTATAGGGCCCTCTAATCAAAAACTATCCAATGGCTATCCCTGCACTGAATGCAGGTAACAGCAGTTTTACTAGCAAAAACAAAATATGTAGCCCTGGAAAGGTCAGTTGTTTTTAGGTTTCAGGACTGTAAAGCAATAAACAATGCCTATAGTCCTTCTCTAAACTAAGCTCTCCCTCGTATAACAACTCTCCCTGAGCTGCTTCCTGAGGACAGTGTGCCTACCATTGCATCACCAGGTCTCATGTAAGACCCATGATGCGATGCGGCGATCCAATCACAGACATCTCTTTCTAAACAACCAAATAAAATTGGCTCAGATACTGTATGATGAAACCTGTAACTTTCATTTTCCCACAGACTTGTATTGCCTCTTAGCAGAGCAGGACGGAATGACATAAAAGCTTCTCAAGAAACCATTTTCAACCACTGTAAACACGGAAGTGACTGTTGGCTGAGAATGGAGCTGTTCCTACAAGACAGACAATAGACTGTTTTTATGCTGACCATGATAAGTCTGTTGTTTGTATTATGGGTAATTGAAATAAGTTAAGGTTTTGAATATGTTTGTTTTCAGTGCCATTTTTTCTTTTATTATACATTTTGTAGAACATTAGAATTAAACTTTAACAATCTTTTCAACCCTTACCAGAAAGAACATAAGAAATGCTATAAATGTAGATAAAAAAAATGTGGCAACAGACCAAGGTATAGGTGTGGTCTGTAAAGTAGTCAAATTGGACTACTAAAATTGGGGTGTAAAAACAGATATGCACAGTTAAATGTTTATATTGTTTTATTTTTTTTTCTACAGTATGTTTAAAACAAAATTCAACACTCTTCCTAAGAATTATCTAATATGAAATTTTATATAGGCACAAGACAAAAAAGAAAAGCCAGCACCTGCAATAAGGCTCTGTATTAGTGTGGCATGTATTGATGTAACATTTGAATAGTAAAACAGATGTGCAAAAAAAATATTTGCACACAATTTGTAAAGTAGATAGTTGCAGTTAAATGTCTTTATTTTGGGGAATTTTCTTTTGTATTTTTTAAAAACAATTATTTCCACCTTCAAAAAAAAGATTGCACAAGATATGCAAAAATTCAGTACTGTCGTATGTAACAAACAAGAACAACTTCTCTGACTGACACGGATTTCAGATTTTTTTTTCTGTAAAAAAGTTATGCTGCCTTGCTTCTGTGTTCAGTTGCATTACGGAAGCAAAATATATGTGTAATTTTAATTCAAATGCAGCAGGACAGATGCCAATCTCAACATATCACTCATCAATCACTGTTTTAGGGTATGTCTCCACGTGGCCTATTCCTTCAATATTTGCTGCTGATTGGACTCTGCGTACAGCCGCAGCCTCCAGATGTTACAGCATATAGGAGGGGATTTTATGAAATCCCATCACCACTATGTGTGCCCTGCGTAACCGGACATGCGGCTCGTCATTATAGACAGCAGCATGTCTATTTATCTTGCGGAGATGCTCAGTCTCCACAAGATGCAGTAAATAGCACAGTCTATGTATAGGATGCAGTGATTCCGCATGTGTTCAATGAACACATGCGGAATCACCGCACATACAAAAGCCGGCAGCGCTTTGGGCGGAGCCGGGTATCCGCTGCGTCCAAAGCGCTGCCAGTACGTCACATGGAGACGCACCCTTACTGCTGATGCTAGCAGCTCTCCTATCTCTCTATCCCCCTATAAATAGAATCTTTATATTATTATCAGACTACTACACTCATCTTCAGTGCTGCAGTTCTACAACATCTTAGGGCCCCGTTACACTCTTCAATCTCCCAGCGATCCCACCAACGATCCGACATGGATGGGATCACTGGGACATCGTTAGCTGTTCGCTGGTGAGCTGTCACATGGGCAGACTCACCAGCGATCAGGACCAGCGAGCACGCTGGTATCCAGTGTATACATCAGGTAACTAAGCGCTGCGCCACACTTAGTTACCCAATGTGTACCCTAGATACCAGCTCCCAGCTTCTGTTGTACGCGTTGGCAGCTCGCTGATCGTTGATCTCCCACTGTCACACGCAGCAATGTGCGCTGGCTAACGGGAGACCAGCTGCGTGTCACACACAGCGAGATTGCTGGCTAGGTCGTTGTTGCATCACAAAATCGGTGACGTTTCAGCGATCTCGCTAGCGATCTCGCTTAGTGTGACGGGGGGCTTTACTGTCTGGAGCATTTGTCCAATGCTTTCTTTTCCTATCTCTATTGTCCAGCTGTGGTTTCCACATCCTCTCACAATCCTAAATAACCTTAACCCCTTCACGACATGCGCCGTAATAGTACTGTGCATATCGTGTTTCCCCCTTTGATGTGGGCTCCGGCGGTGAGCCCTCATCTTTCCTGACACATGTCAGCTGTTTAGAACAGCTGTGGCTATTAACCCGTTAAATGCTGCTGTCAAACTTCTGACAGCGACATTTAACAAGCGATTCCGGCAATGGCAGTGGAAATCTGCCCGCCTGGTCGTCGGTTGTCATAGCAAGTCAGCAATTCTGTTACATACAGGTGATCTGATCATTGCCTGCATGTAGCAGAGCCAATCGTATTATGGCAGCTTCTAGTCTCCCACGTAGACTATTGAAGTATGCCAAAAGTAAAAAAAAAATGCTTTTCAAAATATTAAAAAATGAAAAAAAAAAAGTTTAAACCACCCCCCTTTTGCCCCATTCAAAATAAAATTAAAAAAATCAAACATACACATATTTGGTATCACCACGTTCAGAATCGCCAGATCTATCCATATAAAGAAAGAATTAACCCAATCGCTAAACTGCGTAAAACAATAATAAAAGTAAAAGCGCCACAATTACGTTTTTTTGGTCACCGCAACAATACATTAAAATGCAATAACGAGCGATCAAAAGATCGTATCTGCACCAACATGGTATCATCAAAAATGTCAGCTTGGCACGCAAAAAATAAGCCCTCATCCAACCTGAGATCACGAAAAATGGAGACGCTATAGGTCTTGGAAAATGTTGCAAATTTTTTTTTTAACAACTTTGGATTTTTTTTTCACCTTTCACCACTTAAATAAAAAAGAACCTAGACATGTTTGTTGTCTATGAACTTGTAATGACCTGTAGGTAGAATCATAAATGGTCAGTTTTAGCATTTAGTGAACATGGTAAAAAACATCCAAAAAACAATTGTAGAATTGCACTTCTTTTACAATTTCACCGCACTTGGAATTTTTTCCTGTTTTTGAGTACACAATATGGTAAAACCAATGGTGTTGTTCAAAAGTACAACTCGTCCTGCAAATAATAAGCCCTCACATGGCCATATTGACAGAAAAATAAAAAGTTATGGCTCTGGGAAGAAGAGGAGAGGAAAACAGAAGCGCAAAAACGAAAAAGGACTCCGCCATGAAGGGGTTAAAGTAGCTGCTGATTTCCCTGCCTTGGCTTCAATACAGGCTATGATATTCCCTCCTGATTGACTGTGCTATACCATGGCTGCAAGGAATTATGGTGGAGCCTACATGGAAGGAGTTTGTATGTTCTCCCCGTGTTTGCGTGGGTTTCCTCCGGGTACTCCGGTTTCCTCCCACACTCCAAAAACATACAAATAGGGAATCTAGATTGTGAGCCCCATTGGGGACAGCGACGATAATGTGTGCAAACTGTAAAGCGCTGCGGAATATGTTAGCGCTATATAAAAATAAAGATTATTATTATTATTATATATGACTGAAGCAATTTTCTGCAATGTGTAAAATTGAAGCGGTATCAAATTGCAATCCATTTGAATTTGCCAGGACTTGCAAATTTCATAAAATTAATCACAAATTTGATTAGCTAATCTCTAAGAGATACCTGACCAGCTTCATGGCATCACTTTGACATGTTTGTAAGCTACAATTAGTCCTAATCATGAGTAGAAGCACATAAATCTTATTGCAACAGTGGAGAAGGCCAAATCAGGTTAAAAAGTAAACAGTCCCTTTAAAATTTACAATGGAAGACTGTATGTATTAGTTACACCCATGTTTGTCTGTACGTATGCTGGCAGCTTTGTTTATTCAGTCAGCTATAACTACAAACTCCCCATGTGGAATCACATATTTCATGTGGTCAACTTCATCAAGTAAACCAAACAATACCTTAAAGCAGGGTTCCCCAACTTCAGTTCTCAAGGCCCACCAACAGGTCATGTTTTCAGGATTTCCTTTGTTTTGCACAGGTGATGCAATTATCACCAGGGAAATACTAAGGAAATCCTGAAAACATAACCTGTTGGTGGGCCTTGAGGACTGAAGTTGGGGAACCCTGACTTAAAGGGAACCTATCAGCTGGCTTTTGTTACTCGAACCACTGGCAGCATGAATCCAGTTACTGCAATCTAAGCATCTATGCTGAAAAAGTTCCAGCATTTTTAAAGAAAAACATAGTTGAAAGCGCGTCAGGAAATAAGATGACTAGTCCAAACGGTACGTCTCCACTGACTTCTTCACGCAGAAGAATCAGTTGATAGTAAAACATATACAGTGTCTTGAAAAAAGTTTTCATAAAAAATGAACATTTTTACATTTTTTTTTATAAAACCCAAAAGCTTAAATGTATTTTTAATTTAGCCTCAAAAGTTCTACTTTGGTCTCATCTGACTTAAGTATCTTCTTCCACATGCAATGTTGGGGACACAGCTAGCATGTGGAAGAAGATGCTCTGGTCAAATGAGACCAAAGTAGAACTTTTTGGGCTAATTAAAAACACTATTTGTGGAGTAAAACTAACACTGCACATCACTCTGAAAACACCATCCCCACTGTCAAACATGGTGGTGGCAGCCTCATGCTGTGAGGATGCTTTTCTTCAGCAGGAACAGGGAAGCTGGTCAGAATTGATGGGAAGATGGATGGAACTAAATGCAGTGCAATCCTGGAGGAAAACCTGTGTGGAGGCTGCAAAATACCCGAGACACAGGTTCACCTTCCAGAACGATAATGACCCTAAATATACTGCCAGAGCCCCACTGGAATGGTTTAGATCAAAGCATATTCATGTGTGTGATTGGCCCAGTTCAGACCTAAATCATATTTTGAATCTGTGGTAAGACTTGTAAATTGCTGTTTGTAGAAGAGAGAACCAGGTTGCAAGTGCTGCTGAAGGGCCGGGATTGGAACTGCTGGGGCCGAGCCTCATGTTGCAGGAAAGAAAGAAATTGAGGACGGAGGAGACCCATGACCTGCAGAGAGGGGGTTTGGTGAGTCAGGGGAGTATGCACTGGAAAAGAGAGGGGCTTTCCACCGGAGGGCTGAGTGAGAGAGGACATGCGCCATGAGCAGCGATAGGTGGCTCGGCAGTGATAAGGATCCAGGGAGTGTCACTGAGCGTGCAGGTCAGAGCATGCTGAGCTGGAGTTTGTTGGGAAAAACTCCCAGCCGCAGAGCACAGATCCAGGATCTGCCTGCACCAGGAGCAGGAAGACAGACGACATCCTGCAGTGTGCGCCCGATGCATGTGGCAAGTTGAAGAGATGTCACCATGCTTCCTGTGCTGTGTGCAGACTGCATGTAGCAGGAAGATCAGCGATAACTAAATAGTTTTTTTTATTTTTAAAAAAATATGCACAAACGGATCATAAAAGGACTAAGTGGAGTACAAACTCAGCATGTAAGCCAAATGTTCAAAGTAAGCCATTAGAAATAAGCACATAATCAAGCATTTGAGGTTTGTAATTGGTCAGTCAGATAGAAGGCTGCTGAGTAAAGCATCACGCCGAAGCTTTGTCTCCCTCCTGTGGGCCTAAGAATATGAGCTTTGGCTAGTCCCATCTCTTTCCTCTGAAAACCTCTGTAAGTCTCTATGTATAATCAATCAACGTTGGAGAGGTGGTTTGGGGAGTAATGTCCCCATTCTCTAACCAAAAGGATTGGATGCCAAGATGGAGGGTTGCAATGACAAGACCAACACCAGCAGGCGAGGTGGTTTGATTGTAATTTCTAGAGCCTCCTTTTGCTCTTTGCACCATTATTCAATACTTTGTAGTTACTACACAATTTACAGTCTCCCTCACTATGAGAATCTAGTTTATAATCAACTAATCTAGAACAGCAGGGTCAACAGGCTTTTCTCATCACATGACCACTCTGATCCAGGAGGTGGTCTGAGATCCCCTTTATCCAGTTCACTCTTGTAGATTAAATTGATTAGTAGGTCAACTGGCCATGTGTAACGCTGTGCTGCCATACGTGATGCTCATTCTTACAAATCCTAACAAAGTTAACCATCAACAAGCCAGATATGTACAGTATACGACTTTTATGACTTTTAACTTTCCATTTTTTGTTCCTTTATGTAATTATTATATCGGATTAAATACATTATATACTGTTTTTCGCTAACACGATGTGATAAATGTTATCGGCACATAAAATCCTCAAAGAGCTGCTTTTCACATCACATCCACTGAAAGGTCACATATAGCCAGTGCACACATATCGTAAACAGACCTTATCTTTTCAAAATTGGTCATCTCACACCACTCATCACAGGTATATTGATCAAGAAATTGTGGCAGCACTGTCACCCTGGGTTCAACTACCACCAAAGACAGCATCTGCAAAGAGAATGTATGTTCTCCATGTTTGTGTAGGTTTCATCCAACAATCCAAAGTCATACTGTTAGGGAATGCAGATTGTCTCCATCAGGGACAGTGATGATGATGATGTCTGTATGGTGCAAGTAAAAAAAAAAAAACTGCTATCTCTAGTGATAAGAAGGCAGAAACTGATGGACAGATGACAAAAGGGAAATCTGATCCCTTTATTTATTCTTAGGTGACAAAATTATTACTAATCTTGACATCTAAAGTGTAAAAATAGACAGGATCTGAGTTTTCTAAGGAGGAATTAAACACTGGTTGACAGATTTCTTTACAGATTACACCAATGTTGGAAGTCTCAGAAACAGGACACATTGAGATAAGCTTACTATCTGGACATCTAAATAGTTGAACATTCCCTAAACAGCAAATCAGGAAATCAAAATTTGTAATTGAGCCATCAAGAGTTTATATTGCTAGTTGTTAAGGGACTAGAGGGAGAAGCCCAAATGTCTGAGCACCATTCTTATAAACAAGGTGGCTGAAGATACTGCTACATACACTATTAGAGCCTCCATCCCCAACATATTTGTACTATAATATATGTATTTTCTATGGATCTATCTATATATATCATTTCTATGAATCATAAAATAACAAACAGTTCCAGAGTAAATTCCACGTCCCTATTCTAATACGTGGAAATGATTCTTGCATCGATAGTGATATTCTGCACACAAAGCCCCAGGTGGTGACGTAATGGTGTGCCACACATTGCTACTCATATATCTTTTCCAGAAGAACCCATGGATCCATTTCAAGTCAATGTAACATCACTAGATGCTGCTAACTTTTTAATAGTCACCCTGCAATAGAAATCATCCAGCTTTGTAGAAAATGAAGACTTGGACAAAGCAAGAACTTGAAAAGCGATGACCCAAAATGAGCCAGCTACAGATTTAGTGGACACAGCATACATGATTAATAATTATGTAACTTGTGCTCTGTGGCCAAGACTGCTGAAGTAATCAAGTTTCCATAGCCCTATAATTAAATGGTGGACCTTGACTTGTGCAAAATTAAAATTATGACTTTAAAAGACTTAACAAATGTATAGCTCAGACATAAAGGGGAAATATAATAATGAGTGTAGTGCGTTTTTACCCATTCACTGCCATATTTGCCATGAATCTACAACCTGAAGATCCGATACTTTTAATTGGCAATTATGTGGGTAGATTTGTGGTATTTTATATTTGGGTGGAGTCTGCAGTTCAGGACAGGGTGGTGTAGTAGTGTCACATATTGTGACTGACCCTGGGATGTCACAGTAGCAGAACTTGTCTGACTGGTTCCCAACTGATCACCATCAACTCCCATTCCAAGACCAGTCCATGTGTCACTCACCGCTTTTAGCTGCTCCAGCCGGTCCTTCATGGTGCTGGAGGTCTCTAGTTGGTCACTAGTTGTTTATCTGATTTATTATATCCAGGGACTGTCCAGGCTCAGAATTTGAATGAGATGATCTGCACTCTCTGCTCCTCTATAACTCCCATTCTTCTTGACTTCTTGAAGGACCAGACAAGATGCAATCAAATAGTGTCTCTCTAGGTTTCAACGTCTCTCGATTTCTTTCTCTTTTCAGTCTTGTTGTCAGATCTGGTTGTCCTGAGTTTAGTTAATTCCCTTGCAGTCTCTGTGTTACACTGATCTGGTCTGTCACATACACTCAACTCCTCCTTAATCCTACCAGGAAGAGATCTAGGGGGAAGGAAGGGAGGGAGGGTGCTGGTGTACAGAGACTGGAAGAGATGACCTCACCTCTTACCTGAGCAGGTGTGTAGGTGTGTAACCGCCCACATCCAGCCACGCAGCTTGCTATACAGGGAAGACACTAATGCTAATGATATCATTCTTGGAAATTGGATCAGATCTTTCAGAAAGGTTACAACTGATAAATACAAGTCGAAATGAGGACTCATTTTCTCATTCAAGACAGTTACAGAGAACACTGTAATTCTTCATGACTAATAGTGTAATTAAGGGTTTGATATGAAACAAAAATAATGGCAAATTTAAGCACCAGGTAAGCAAAATTAAAATTAAACACTTTTCTCATTTCTTTAAAAAGAAAAATCTAAAATAGGAAAAAGATTACCAAAACTTCTTGCATTTCCTTTGAGCACAAAGTGAATGAAATAGAGACCCCATCAGAATGCCACAGTCTCATGCCACAATGTGTATACCCATCATCTAGAAATTGTTCCAGAAAATGAATTGTTTCTCCCAGAAATAATAAAATAATATTAATCATTATTTAGATAGCATCAACATATTCTGCAGCTCTTTACACTTCAAACAGTTCATATACAAGTCATAATTAACGACGTTAAAGATAATACAATAATTCAAGTAAAATAATGATGATCCTACACATAAGAGCTTACAATCTACAATGAGATGGGGTGACACAAAGTACAGGTGCTTATGTACAATGATGGTCCAGCCATTTTGAGGGAATGGGGGTAGATAAAGGCTGGATGAGATAGTCACCAGTCAGTATTTGTAGTGCTTTTGGGTGCAAAGAAGTTTGATAGAGAATTATGTGCAGAGAAGTAGAGAATGGGCTATATATAAAAGGACTTTAATTAGGGAACGTGTGGGCTGCCTTAAACAGATGTGTTTAAGGGAGTGCCTAAAAATGTGTATGTTGTGGTTAGTCCAAATTTCTTGGGGTAGAGCATTCCAGAGGATTGGGGCAACTTGGGAGCAGTCTTAGAGCAGGGAGTGGGAGGTACTGATTAGCACGGATGTTAGTCGAAAGTCAGGTTTCTTTGTGTTGCTCCAATACACACAAGGAAAATAAACATGTGCATAGCAAAACATGTTTAACTGCCATCATTTTCTGGAACAATTTCAAGGATGACAACACTTTCGGCCATGACTCAGTATATATATACTCATCTGCTTTACCACCATGTACATATGTAGGAATTTTTCTTTGCTTTGTTATGCCAGCTACATTACCCTACATTGGGAAATATTTTCCAACTTATTCCTATTTGATCCTAAAACAAAACCTTTTTGTACCTTAGAATTAATTTGTCCAAAACACCTCAATGAACTCAGCGGGTCCAACAAATTCCTGAGCCTTTTTCTCCTTGGATTCACATCAGATGGCCACGACAGCCACAAATATTATCACTAAATTGCTATAATGGCAAAACCTCAGTTGGATTATCAAAATTACCAGCCATCTGTGGCTAGGAACCACTTTAATTTAGAATAAGCAATTCTAAAAAGGTGCCAATACGCCTTTTAACAGTGGCAGTTAAAGGGACTTATTCCTCAGCACCTCTTTTTAACAGCGCTGAGAAATAAGTGTATAGCGCCTCCCAGCGTGGAAAATCTCTGGGGTCTTGAATACCGAGGGTAGCTGAGACCCTGGAGAACATGATTTGGATCAGTTTTTCCCTTACCCATTCACGTGCTCGCTGTTATTCACCGAATAATGGCGATCATAAGTAAAAGTCAGATTTTCCATTCATTTCTCTCTCCTCTGAAATGATGTAGCATACCAGAGTAGAGAGAAATGGGGTCCCTCGAGCCCCCCCGATACCTCCACCATCCACGGCCTCTCCTGCTCCTTCTCCCACTCCTCCTCGTCATCTTTCTGGAAGAAAATAGCGGGCGCATGTGCAGTGCACCCGTCGAGATCTGCCAGCCGATACCTGGCAACAATAGGAGATTTTTCCTATTGATTCATTTTGATGTGATAGACTCTATGACCTTTTCTTCTTGGTTTTGAAATTTTAATGTTGAAGAATGTAGTCTGAGGCAACCCTGGCACTGTTTATGAGGGAACTCTGACAGTTCTGACTACTGCTGTTTCAGAGATCTGTTAGTGACACTATTTAGGTAAAACTCAGTTTGGCACTACTTTAGACCTCCCACATCCTGGTGATTCCTGAACAGGAAAAAACAGAATTGGTGAAATCCATGTCTGTGTGACAATCATATGTACGTACATGACATCCGTGTGACATCTGTGTATCTGTTTGCTGTACATGTGTCACATCCGTGTGCCGTCCCTGTGTGACACATACCGGCACCTGGGAAGAAGCCATACAGTTTGTGCTGTTGCCAGTTGCTGGCTGCTGAAGGTAGCTCTCATCATTGTCGCCTGATATCCCTGAGCTCAGCGTGACCAAGCCATAATAAGGGGAGTTTGTGTACATTGTGTGTAAAATTAAGAATTCAATTTAAAAAATGGCATGGGCTACTGCATAATTTTCAGAACCAACAGAGGGAAAGCCCACGGCTGAGGACTGATGTTAATAATCTAGGAAAAGGGACAATATTCCATAGGGTTCCCAAGCTATTAATCACAGCTCACAGCGGTTTTCTTAGCCTTTACTGTTGAATTTACCGGCGACCCCAGAAAAAAGAAATGACGTAGGATCCCCCTATAAATTCAAACCAGCAAAGGCTAAACAGACAGCCTGTCTTCAGCATCCGGAGCTGGGCAAAACAACTGACATGTCGTTCTCACTGTCGGTGTACCCCAGAGCTCAGTCCTTGGCCCCCTTCTCTTCTCTCTATACGGCCCCAATTGGACAGACCATCAGCAGATTTGGCTTTCAGTACCATCTTTATGCTGATGACACACAACTATACACGTCATCCCCCGACCTTACCCCCGCTGTGCTACAGAACGCCACCGACTGTCTGTCCGCAGTCTCCAACATCATGTCCGCTCTCTATCTGAAACTTAACCTCTCCAAAACTGAACTTCTTCTGCTCCCGCCGTCTACTAACCTCCCTAAATCTGACATTTCCCTCTCCGTGGGTGGCACCATAATAACACCCCGGCAGCAGGCTCGCTGTCTGGGTGTTATGTTTGACACCAATCTCTCCTTCACCTCCCATATACAATCTCTTGCCCGCTCTTGCCGCCTACACCTAAAGAACATCTCTAGAATCTGCCCTTTTCTCACCATGGAAACAACAAAAACCCTCACTGTAGCATTGATCCACTCCCGCCTGGACTACTGCAACACTCTATTACTTGGCCTCTCCATTACTCGACTATCCCCTCTCCAGTCCATCCTTAATGCAGCAGCCAGGGTCATCCATCTGGCTAATCGGTACTCGGACGCGTCCGCTCTTCGCCAGTCCTTACACTGGCTGCCCATTCATTATAGGATATAATTCAAAGTACTGGTTCTCACCCACAAAGCTCTCCACAGTGCAGCACCCCCCTACATCTCCTCCCTCATTTCTATCTATCGGCCTAACCGACTGCTGCGCTCTGCAAATGACTTTTGACTAAACTTTGCACTAATCCGCACCTCCCACTCACGACTTCAAGACTTCTCCCGCACTGCGCCAATCCTCTGGAATGCTCTACCCCAAGAAATTATTCTATGTGTAAGTGTGTGTGTTTGTGTAGCCCATTCACTATCTCCATCCATCTCTCACTCCCTCAAGATGGCTGGACCATCATTGTAAATGCAACAAAATGCACCATTGTATATACACACCTGTACTTTGTATCTCCCCCACCTCATTGTAGATTGTAAGCTCTCACGAGCAGGGTCATCTTATTTTGCTTTAATTATTGTATTGTTAACGTTGCTACTTATGACTTGTGTTTTGAAACTGTTAAACTGTAAAGCGCTGAGGAATATGATGGCGCTATATACATAAAGATTATTATTATTATTATTACATGTCTGTGAGTTTTTCACATTAACACATGAAAAACCTGACATGTGTGCACCACCATTGAATACAATGGATGTGTGTATGTCCATATTTGCGATCTTTAAAAAACGGACCGCATATGGGCATAAATGACGGACGTGTGAAGGGGGCCTAACAGGGATCACTAACTAGTATAATGTAAAATAGGCACCTGGCTTCTGTTCTTTAAGAAGGAACTGTGGATAAAAACTGTAATGGGAGGCTCTAGCTTGCACATCTGTTGCATACCACAGATGAAAGCAAAATTGCAACTGTTTAAGTACGTGCATGTGTCGACCCGCCACCACAATTGTGGATTACCAGGGCAATGGGGTACTCAGAGCCGAGCCCATGGAAGTCTATGGGGTTGTCACAGGTAGCTGTGGCTCGGTCTGTGGCCCTGGCGGTCTGGCGTATGTTGGGGGAATATTTACAGGGGATAGATTTATATACAGTTCGTGACGCCACCTGTAGTATTCTGGTAATTTGTACCAGCGCTGCTGTAGATCTCAGGGGATGGTGAGGCAGCTAGATGTCGGGTCCCCTACAGGTGGGACTCTTCCCTCAGGTCGGTAGTTAGGTAGGGATTGTGCAGGCATGCAATAATAACTCAGTCTCACACCGTCAGCGTCTTTCCATACCTTTACTTGCAAGATGATAAGGCAGGTCCCAGGGAGGCTGATGGGGTTGATGGAGGATGAGCTTTGAGGCAACAGCTAAGCAAGTTAGGGGCCTCCTTTACTGTCCAACAAAGATGAGTACAACCAGCCTGCAGCGTAGTTCCCTCTATAACTCCAGTTACTCCAAAACTGTTCTGCCCAGTCAGATTTGTGGTGAAGCCTTCCTATTGATGAAACTAGGTTCTTGCTTTTGTCTGCGCTTGACTCATAGTCCCTATTCCACCTGACTCCGGTTACGTACTGACTATTTGGGGCTGTTTGCCGCGACCTAAAGTCCGGTAAATCTCTGGTTTTCTTACCACTATGCTTGTAGCTAATAGTGATCCTTCGGTCCCCAGTGACCGGTAGCAATGTGCAGGACTTTTCCAAGCCAAAAGCACTTTTCCAATAATCTTCCTTCCACTTTGCCCTTCGATTTGCTCGACTCTTAATATATAGCTCAGTCTGTCTTCCAGTGGGGCACAGCTCTGACTAGGCTGAGGTGAACTAGACCACCTGTACTAGACTCCACTTTCCGAACTGATGATAGAGCAATCTGGACACGTCTACTCTGTCCAAGGACAGGAAACTGACTGACTAAATCACTCCCTTCCACACCCCTGCTGGGTGTGTCAGAAGTGTACGTGATGTATGAAGAGCCCTTAACTGTTACCTCTCCACTCATCCTCCTGGTATTGTGTACCAGGGCTACACATTCCCCCATGGTAAACGTCAGCACTCCCGGCTGTAAATATAAAGAGACATTTTTGTTTATGCATGAAAACATCAACATTCAACAGTAATTCGTCCCATCCGGGAGGTGAGGATGTCTTAAACGTTGCGAACAATAACATTATAGAAAAATACAAATATTAAATAACATTGTTCATAAAAATAGACAATATACTTGTGAAGGACCCGCACCAAACCTTCAACGTGGGTCCTGGGTGGGCTGCAGGACATCCGAATGCAGACCTCACTCAGTGCCACACCACACGGGTTTTATGTTCAGAGGTAAGTCAAGGCTTCGTGCGAAACCATTAAAAGGCACCTTAGTGCAACTATTTACAGGATACAGTTTTTGGGCTGGCTCAGTCCTCAGCCTCTGAGTCCATTATAAGACATAATAGGGAAAAACACATATATATATAGACTTTTTACAATATTCACATGAATTCGTTATAATCACTGCTGATATCTAATGGGTAACTTCCCTTTGGTGGTTCGCTCTGATCTACGTGGTGTAGCTTCAGGTATATCAAGTTGCGATCTGTCTGCACTGCGTAACGGCAAACTATAGAACTGCCTCAATCTTTCTATGGATCTGGCAAGCGTACTGATGGCTGGGCGGTGTGAGTCAGCTTCACCAGGGGATCCCATAGTATGGGGCGCTGCTTCAGATGATCCTTCTTGAGATTCCACAGGTTGAGGTGTTGCTGGGATGGGTAACTCCTGAGCGGGCTCAACTGGCACCACGGGCACAACTGGAGGTAAAACTTTCTCTTGTGGCTGATAAAACTGCAACACTGGAATTATCACAGCATCTCCCAGTCTAGGCCAATCCGCAGGAAAATCTCCCAGATCGGTGTGTATGACCTCTTCCTTTCTTTCTCCTTGATTGAGGACAGGGTTCTTTTCACAACGCTTTAAGTGTTCTGGACACAATTTCAAATGATCTCTGGACACAGTGGTGGTTGTTCTTCCTCCGTCCTTACTGACGACACAAACTTTTCTGTTATCATATTTAGAATCTTGTATGACGTAGGGTTCTTGCTCCCACTGGTTATCCAATTTGTGCATCTTCCTTTTTCTTTTTAATACTACCTCCCAGGCATCAAAGGCTTGGCAGGAGCATTTCGGTTATAAACATCTTCCTGTTTCTCCCGTGCCTTATTGAGACTTTCCTCCACACAGATTTGTACTCTTCTGTATTGCTCTTGCCGATTGACGTCCCAGTTTTCAACAGCGTCGTCTGCCTCCGGTTCTACCACTCCAAGTTCTAGATCCATTGGTAGTCTTCCGGGCCTTGCTCTCATAAGATAGGCTGGAGTGCAGTTAGTTGAGCTTACAGGTATATGGTTATACAAATCAACCAAATCAGGTAGTAAATCCGGCCATCGATTCCTGTCTTCCAACGGTATGGATCTCAACAAGTCAAGGACAATATGGTTCATTTTTTCGCAAAGACCGTTGGTTTGAGGGTGATATGGTGTTGTTCTTATTTTCTTGCACCCGTACATGTGACAGAATTCCTTGAATAAATCGGCTTCGAAAGCAGGTCCCTGATCGGTCAATACTTGCTCCGGATACCCATGCGGTCTGCAGAAGCTTGCTTGAAAGGTTTTCGCGGCCGTCACTGCGGTCTGGTCTTTAACTGGAACAACCACCAGAAATCTGGAGTAATGGTCCACCATGGTCAAGGCGTATGAGTATCCAGATCTACTCGGCGACAATTTGACGTGGTCCAGGGCCACAATTTCCAGGGGACGAGTCGTCCGGATAGGTTGCAGGGGTGCCTTCTGACTACCGTAGTCCTTTCTTCTGAGACCACAGGGTCCACAGTTCCGACACCACCTCTCGATGGAGCTGCGCATCCCTACCCAGTAGAACCGGCATCTCAACAGGGTCTCCAGCTTTCTCCAGCCAAAGTGTCCTGCTTGATCGTGGTATGCTTCCAACACCATTGGGACGTCTGCCTTGGGGACCACGATTTGCCAGACCATCTCATGGGTTCTGGGGTTGACGTATCTCCTGCACAACTTCTCACGGTATAGGAACAACCTGCTTTTCTCGTTCCACAGGAGCTTTGCTGACATGGGTGCATCCTTTTCCAGAGAGGAGCCTTCCTGTTTTAACAACTCCTTGATGCGGCTGACCACTGGATCACTGTCCTGAGTCTCTTTCCAGCTGTGATGGGGTAAAGGATTTAATGTTGCACCATACTGCTTTCTGTGGACTCGATGCTCGTGGACTACCCATTTCGATGAAACGCAGGGAGCTCAATTTCTTCCAGGTCGTCCGATTCTTCTTCCGTATCAGAGTCATGCGGCATTCGGGACAACGCATCAGCATTAGCATTCTTTCGACCTGCCCGGTACTTGATAGTAAACTGGTAATTGGACAACCGAGCCATCCAACGCTGCTCCATGGCGCCCAGCTTGGCGGTTTCCAGGTGCGTTAACGGGTTGTTGTCTGTGTACGCCGTGAACTTATTGGAGGCCAGATAGTGCTTAAATCTTTCAGTAATGGCCCAGACCAGCGCCAGAAACTCCAGCTTGAAGCTGCTGTAATTTTCCGGATTCCTCTCAGTTGGCCTGAGTTTTCTGCTGGCATATGCGATGACTTTTTCTTGTCCATTCTGCTTCTGACTGAGAACTGCTCCCAAACCTTCATTACTGGCGTCGGTGTACAACAGGAACGGTTGGCTGTAATCAGGATAGGTTAAGATCTCATCACCTGTAAGGATCTCTTTCATCTTTTGGAATGCTTCAGCCTGTTCTTTACCCCAATTAAAGGGAGGGTTTCTGCTCTTTAAGGATTGTCCTACCAGGAGGTCCTGTAAAGGAGCTGCCTTCTTCGTGTAATCTTTCACGAATCTCCTGTAGTAACCCGTTAGTCCCAGGAACTGTCGCACTTCCTTAAGGTTCTTCGGCTCCGGCCACTTCTGGATGGCAGTGACTTTCTCTGGGTCCGGCGCTACTCCTTCCGAACTGACGATGTGCCCCAAGTATTGTACCTTCTGTTTGAGTAGATGGCATTTTGAGGGTTTCAACTTCATCCCGTACCTGGACAGGGACTCGAATACTTCTGCCAGGTGCTTCAGATGGTCCTCATATGTCTTGGAATACACGATAACGTCGTCTAGGTATAGCAGCACGGTTTCAAAATTGAGATGTCCCAGACAATTTTCCATCACTCTCTGAAATGTTCCTGGGGCACTGCTGAGCCCAAACGGCATTCTGTCGAACTCACAGAGCCCCATTGGGGTGGTGAAAGCCGTTTTCTCACGATCCTCCTCAGCCACAGCCACTTGCCAGTAACCACTAGTCAGATCAAGGGTAGAAAAGTAGTTAGCCGTTTTCAGAGCAGCTAATGATTCCTCTATGCGTGGTAACGGGTATGCATCCTTGTGTGTTATGCGGTTCACCTGCCTGTAATCCACACACATTCTCATACTACCATCTTTCTTTTTAACCAGAACTAGAGGGGCTGCCCAGGGGCTACAACTATCCCTTATCACCCCGGCTTTCTTCATATCATTCAACATTTCTTTAGCCTTCTGATAATGAGCTGGAGGTATGGGCCTATACCGCTCTTTGATGGGAGGATGACTGCCTGTAGGGATATGATGTTGTACTCCCTTAATTATCCCAAAATCAAGTGGATTTTTGCTAAACACTTGGGCGTACTCTTGCACCACCTGTAATACCCCTTGCTTCTGGTGAGCGGGAGTGGTGTCCGTCCCAACATGGAGTTGCTGACACCATTCCGCCACCTGGGTTGCTGAGTCATTGTCCTCCGCTATTTGACAGGAGTCTAAGGACTCAGCCGGGAGAATAGAATTATTGTCAACAGCATGAAGTTTAGCAATGGTTGCATAACGGGGTAAATTTACCTCATCATCTCCCCAATTGAGAAGCCGTACCGGTACTCTTCCATTCACCACTTCTACTACTCCTCTAGCAGTCATAAGTGTAGGTCTATGTTCTGAATGGTGGGGTTCTACTACAGCTTGGTAATTCTGTCCTCTCAGACCTATGGCCGCCCTGCACCAAATGATCATTTCACTCATTGGGGGTATCACAATAGGATCCGAGTCAGTGACCCGTACATTACCAATTTCGCCGTCGGTAAGCTTCGCTTGCTGCTGACACACCAGGGCCCGGATCTCTCTTTGGATTACTCCTCTCTGCCTTGGTCGGGCAATCTCAGCGAGCTGTTGGAGCAAGAACACAACTTCTCCCAAACAATTACCGATAATGTTAGTACCCAAAATTATATTTAGACCGTTCTCCTCATTTACAGTCTTTACTACCAGAAGCCCCTGGTCTTTCAATTCCTCTCTGCCCACTTTTACATCTACACATTTTGTCCCGAGTACTTCTACAGGAAGACCATTAGAAGCATACACGGTAAAGTCAAGGCTCGGAGGTTTAAGACTGTCCATTGACCAGTACTTGGTATATAGGGCATCAGGTATTAGGGTCACCTGGGACCCAGTGTCTAACAATGCTGGAACAGCAATACCATCTAGAATAATAGACAGGTAGGGTCGCCCGCCCACATACCTGCGGTTCCAGTCTAGGGGGCCTGACGGGTATTCTCCTGGGTGTTGGCCCTTGGACCCAGGTTCTGCCCGTTTAAAGGACACTGTGTAGACAGATGACCTTTCCGGTTGCAGCGATAACAGATGATCTCTCGACGAGGAGGGTGTTGATCAGAGGTCGCTCCTGGGGGTGGCGTTGTCCTCCTCCGGGGGGGCGACGTCTTCTTTCTTCTCCGGTGCATCCACGGAACGTCTTCTGGGCAGTCAGCTAACAAGATCTTTCCTTCCTCCTCTTTCCGCAGCTGCAGGGCACTCATCACAGCAGCCAGATTTTTAGTCAGCTGGCGCACCTCTGAGCGCAGACAGTCCAATTCACTAGGAGGTGTCACCTGCGCTTTGGCTTCAGCCACTAGCGGGGAAAAGGGGGTTACTGCCGGTTCCAGAGTGACTTCAGCCTGATGATGTTGGGTTGCCACCTCGGGTTTGCCCAGGGGCCGCAGCCCTTTTATTGCCATGTCCTTTAGGGCATCAAAGGTAGCATCCGGATGATCTAAGGACCACCAATTTACAGTTCTGCGTTCCTCTTGGGATCTCAATCCCTGTATAAATTGCTCTTTCAACATTTTATTCTCATCGATAGCATTTAAATTGTTAATCTGCTTGAGGGCTCTCAGGGCTCCCTGTAGTCGGCAAGCGTAGTCCCGGATGCTGTCACCTGGCTGTTGTGAACAGTGATAGAAGGCCATCCGGAGATCCGTTTCTGTGCGGTCTTCAAATATGGCATGCAGCTTAAGGAAGATCGCAGGTACCGACTCCTGATCAACGGTATCCCAAGTCTCCACTTTCCTCTCAGCAGCGCCAGTTAGCTGCCCTATTAGCACAGCAGCTTTTTGTCTCTCAGGCATGGAGTACATTTCTAGGATGCTGCATAACTTCCGCTTGAAGCCTGCTAATGTGCCTGGCTCACCGCTGTACTGGGGAAGCCATTTCGCCCCAGGCATATATGGGAGCGTTAGTGGCATGATCGGGACTACCGGACTGGGTGCAGGGCCTGCGCCCCCATCTGGCGCTACAATACCAGACGGTGCGGGATTGGGGCCTCCGGCCGGGGCCGCACTGTCAGCCGGTTGTTGTGACATCTTAGCGCCCCCTTGGTTAAACGGAGCCTACCGGTTTCAGACGCTGCTATTTCACAGGCACCGCAGTGGGAACAGGACCTTCGTCGCAGGCGCTCTGATGTCAGAGCGTTCACTTCCTGTTGCAGGACCTGCCGATGAGTCAGAGCCGGGGGCGTGTCCAAGACTCTGCGCGCTCTTTCAGGTACGCCCACCTTCTTCTCCAGCGCCTGAGGGCGCGAATATGGCGACAAAGATGGCGATTTTGGCGCCAAAAGTGCAAACAGTCCTTTTTCACAAAAACACTCCACAGGCACACAGGGCTCGCAATGCTGCAAGTTTCGTATCCTGTTCGTGACGCCAAAGTTTTGTGTCGACCCGCCACCACAATTGTGGATTACCAGGGCAATGGGGTACTCAGAGCCGAGCCCATGGAAGTCTATGGGGTTGTCACAGGTAGCTGTGGCTCGGTCTGTGGCCCTGGCGGTCTGGCGTATGTTGGGGGAATATTTACAGGGGATAGATTTATATACAGTTCGTGACGCCACCTGTAGTATTCTGGTAATTTGTACCAGCGCTGCTGTAGATCTCTGAGGGGATGGTGAGGCAGCTAGATGTCGGGTCCCCTACAGGTGGGACTCTTCCCTCAGGTCGGTAGTTAGGTAGGGATTGTGCAGGCATGCAATAATAACTCAGTCTCACACCGTCAGCGTCTTTCCATACCTTTACTTGCAAGATGATAAGGCAGGTCCCAGGGAGGCTGATGGGGTTGATGGAGGATGAGCTTTGAGGCAACAGCTAAGCAAGTTAGGGGCCTCCTTTACTGTCCAACAAAGATGAGTACAACCAGCCTGCAGCGTAGTTCCCTCTATAACTCCAGTTACTCCAAAACTGTTCTGCCCAGTCAGATTTGTGGTGAAGCCTTCCTATTGATGAAACTAGGTTCTTGCTTTTGTCTGCGCTTGACTCAAAGTCCCTATTCCACCTGACTCCGGTTACGTACTGACTATTTGGGGCTGTTTGCCGCGACCTAAAGTCCGGTAAATCTCTGGTTTTCTTACCACTATGCTTGTAGCTAATAGTGATCCTTCGGTCCCCAGTGACCGGTAGCAATGTGCAGAACTTTTCCAAGCCAAAAGCACTTTTCCAATAATCTTCCTTCCACTTTGCCCTTCGATTTGCTCGACTCTTAATATATAGCTCAGTCTGTCTTCCAGTGGGGCACAGCTCTGACTAGGCTGAGGTGAACTAGACCACCTGTACTAGACTCCACTTTCCGAACTGATGATAGAGCAATCTGGACACGTCTACTCTGTCCAAGGACAGGAAACTGACTGACTAAATCACTCCCTTCCACACCCCTGCTGGGTGTGTCAGAAGTGTACGTGATGTATGAAGAGCCCTTAACTGTTACCTCTCCACTCATCCTCCTGGTATTGTGTACCAGGGCTACACATGCACATGGTGTCTTTTTGAGACGGACTGCATGCTGAAAATGCGCTACAGAAAGTGAACATAATGACAGTGAAATAAAAATGACACATTCAGTCTTTTAACTAGTTGCGACTGGATCTCTCTGTACACTCTGCTTACGGTCCTACCCCGGAACACAAGCATCTCATTAACTGAAAACTTCTAACAATGATTACACAAGAACCACAAGATGGACTTCTTCATCCCATGTATCGTTTTAATCAGTGTAAGGCCGGGGTAACACATGCGAAAAACTTGCACGATTTTCGTGCGAGTCTCTCGCATGAACACCCGGCACTGCCGCCGGCACTCGGACCGGAGCGTGTGGCTGCATAGAATTACATGCAGCCGCACACTCTGGTCTGAGTGCCGATGGCAGTACCGGGTGTTCATGCGAGAGACTCGCATGAGAATCGTGCGAGTTTCTCGCATGTGTGACCTCGGCCTAAGAAGAGTGCCAACTTGACAATACCTGTAGTATATTTAGCAAAATCCTGCTGACAGGTTCATTTTAAGTTCCGAAGAGAGTGTGGAGTGTTCTGGAGAGGAGCAGAACTAGTGTGGAGCTGAAAGGCACAAGGCACCAAGAATCGTGAAGGAATTTTAGAGGCAACTGAGATCCAGTTCAGCAGGCAAGTGGGAGAAGTAAAGGAAGAAGAGAGTGCAATGTTAGCCAGATGTGGGTGGTCCTATGAAGGAAGCATGCTGCCCAGCTGAAAACACAGAAGAGGGAAACAGCTCTAGAAGTTGCCCTTGTAAGGGATCACAGAATGCTGCTTAGGTGCAGGGTTCACAGAGTAACATATCGACACATGTGTCCCTGCACTGGAAAGATGGAGGTTTATCTCATTTGCTCTGCTTGTTTACCGTCAACATGTACAGCGCCATGGCCCAAAACCGATAAGAACCTACCTCCGTATGAAACAGAAGAAGCTGTAAATAGAGTTGAGTGAATATGTCCGCAATCAGTTGCCGAATATGAATTTGCCATATTCGTGCCATATTGGTACCCTATTTGTGTCAAATTTATGTTTGATGATCAGTTCCGAACATATTCGGTTATTTCTACTCCCATTAACTCCAATGACATTCAGTCAGCTGTGTTCAGCGACATTGCAAAATCAATATTCGCCGACAATCGTAATCGGAACCGAATTTTGAAAAATTCGCTCAACTCTAGTTGTAAAATGTCCTGCCTGCTGCCTTGTGTGCTTAAGTGTGTTTCCAACTAAAAAGTGCCTTGTTTTTAACAACATGCCTGGTGTCCTTGTCTTGAAGTCTAATAGACCTAGTGAGGAGTGGAATGGGACTGACTTGAAGGTAAAGGTACCAATACCATCACTGCCAGAATACTCACAGACAAACATCCAGAACTCATTTCTTTTCTGTGAGAACGTGCCGGGGTGTTGGACACCTGAGACTTGCCTCCGACTACCTCACCGGGCACCGTTTACATTCTTATGTTTTCAATAAGGAGAGGAGAGTGTGCACTTGCAGACAACTTTGGCAGTGGCTAATCTACCCAAAGAAAAAAAATAGAATTAGGCATATTGAGAACCAACTCCCCGATACCTCTTTAAAGACTAATGCAGATATCAGTTCTTTTCTCATACCAGAAAAACAGTCCAAGTTTTAGTGGTTTTGTTCAGAGTTTCATCAGACTTCCATCAGAGTTTTAGCAAAGTTTGTTCAGAGTGTCATCAGAGTTTGGTCAAAGTTTCATAAGGGTTTGGTCAGAGTTCGGTAAATTTTTCTCAGATGGGAAAACAAAAACAAAAAAGTTTTTCCACCTTCTCCTATCAAAACAGTTCACAAAAAATGGACAGCACACAGGTGGCATCCAATTGCTGTCCGAATTTTTTCACTGACCCATAGAATTATTTTGGCGAGTTTGATCTGATACTCGGATCAATATCGGCCATGTCTCCCATCCTTTTAGGCGTACCTCTCAGTCAGAGGAAAAAAATCACACTCGTGGACTACCTCATAGACTATCATAGGCATGAATGCTATCCATGAAAACAGGGATAGTACTCATACAAGATAAATGGACGTCTGAATGAGCCCTTAGAGTGAGGAGTTCCCCAGCCACATTAAATGGATGTCGGATACTGCTGACTACTGCAGGACTAGCTGCCTGTCTAATATGTTGTTCTATGGTGTTAATTTAATGTTTTATCACTTTAAGCTCCCGTTTATACAAGCTATCAACCGCAGATTTGTCATCTACGGATCTGAGAGACATTTCCATCATTATGATCCTCAGCTATGGTTGGTAAGAGCTTTCTCCGGGCATGGCATAGAACATGATTGTTGCCTACCAACTGTTGGGAGTTTTGTGTACTAGGTAACAATAGGTTTGCTATGAGTGCCATTACAGTCCTATGTGACACCACAGGCAACACAGTAATGACTCTCTGAGTGGCTAATAATGAACTTTTAACGTGGCACCAGCAATAACTGTCAATGATAAATGAAGATTTCTTATTTGTAGATGATCTTTTCCTGTATTCTGATTAGTCATTTAACCTCTTAACGACCAAGCCATTTTGTAGGTTAATGACCAGGCCAATTTTTACATTTCTGACCACTGTCACTTTATGTGCTTATAACTCTGGAACGCTTCAACGGATCTTGGCGATTCTGAGATTGTTTTCTCGTGACATATTTGTACTTCATGATAGTGATAAAATTTCTTCGATGTAACTTGCGTTTATTTATGAAAAAAACGGAAATATGGCGAAAATTTTGAAAATTTTGCAATTTTCAAACTTTTAATTTTTATGCCCTTAAATTAGAGAAATATGTCACAAAAAATAGTTAATAAATAACATTTCCTACATGTCTACTTTACATCAGCACAATTTAGGAACCAACATTTTTTTTTATTAGGAAGTTATAAGTGTTAAAAGTTGACCAGCGATTTCTCATTTTTTCAACAAAATTTACAAAACCATTTTTTTTAGGGACCACCTCACATTTGAAGTGAATTTGAGGGTCTATATGACAGAAAATACCCAAAAGTGACACCATTCTAAAAACTGCACCCCTCAAGGTGTTCAAAACCACATTCAAGAAGTTTATTAACCCTTAAGGTACTTCACAAGAATTGAAGCAATGTGGAAGGAAAAAATGAACATTTTACTTTTTTTCCCCTGTCCAAGAAATATCGTCACTCCTTGCAGAGATCAACATGCTAAGCATGCAGATGAGGAGACTTAAAGCCGCAATGCTCCTCTGGGAAATATGCTAATTATGCAAATTGTCTCTTCAGAGAGGAAGAGAGCTAGAACTCTAGTGCCACCTTTTGGAAGGTAGCAATCCTACAAGTCAATGTCGACCCTTTAACGAGCCTTATCACATGACCTAGGATAATAGCCAAACCAGAATCTCAATTTGCAGACACTGTGTTTCGGGGTTCAGCCCCTCGTCAGTGCAAAGCGGAGATCTGGTTTGGCTGTGTGAGAGGCGTCAGACCATTGTCCAAGAAATATCGTCACTCCTTGCGGAGATCAACATGCTAAGCATGCAGATGAGGAGACTTAAAGCCGCAATGCTCCTCTGGGAAATATGCTAATTATGCAAATTGTCTCTTCAGAGAGGAAGAGAGCTAGAACTCTAGTGCCACCTTTTGGAAGGTAGCAATCCTACAAGTCAATGTCGACCCTTTAACGAGCCTTATCACATGACCTAGGATAATAGCCAAACCAGAATCTCAATTTGCAGACACTGTGTTTCGGGGTTCAGCCCCTCGTCAGTGCAAAGCGGAGATCTGGTTTGGCTGTGTGAGAGGCGTCAGACCATTGTCCAAGAAATATCGTCACTCCTTGCGGAGATCAACATGCTAAGCATGCAGATGAGGAGACTTAAAGCCGCAATGCTCCTCTGGGAAATATGCTAATTATGCAAATTGTCTCTTCAGAGAGGAAGAGAGCTAGAACTCTAGTGCCACCTTTTGGAAGGTAGCAATCCTACAAGTCAATGTCGACCCTTTAACGAGCCTTATCACATGACCTAGGATAATAGCCAAACCAGAATCTCAATTTGCAGACACTGTGTTTCGGGGTTCAGCCCCTCGTCAGTGCAAAGGTCTGACGCCTCTCACACAGCCAAACCAGATCTCCGCTTTGCACTGACGAGGGGCTGAACCCCGAAACACAGTGTCTGCAAATTGAGATTCTGGTTTGGCTATTATCCTAGGTCATGTGATAAGGCTCGTTAAAGGGTCGACATTGACTTGTAGGATTGCTACCTTCCAAAAGGTGGCACTAGAGTTCTAGCACTTTTTTTCCCCAAAATTTTTCTTTTGACACAATTTTTTAAATTTTGTCAAGGGTATCAGGAGAAAATGAACCACAATATTTGTTGTACAATTTCTCCTGAGTACACAGATACCCCATGTGTGGGGGAAAACCAATCTTTAGGCGCACGGCAGTGCTCAGAAGGGAAGGAGCATCATTTGAGATTTTGAATGTCAAATTGGCTGGAATCGAGAGCGGACACCATGTCGCATTTGGAGAGCCCTTGATGTACCTAAACAGTGGAAAACCCCCATAAGTGCCCTTATTTTGGAAACTAGACCCCCCAAGGAACTTATCTAAATGTGTGGTGAGCACTTTGAACCCCCAAGTGCTTCACAGAAGGTTATAACGTAGAGCCGTAAAATTAAAAAATCATATTTTTTCCACAAAAATGATCTTTTCACCCCAATTTTTATTTTTCAAAGGATAAAATGATTCCAAAAGTTATTGTGCAATTTGTCCTGAGTACGCTGATACCTAATATGTGGGGGTAAACCACTATTTGGGCACATGGCAGAGCTCGGAAGGGAAGCAGCGCCATTTGACTTTTTTGGCTGGAATTGAGATTGGACGCCATGTCACATTTGGAGAGCCCCTGATCTGCTTAAACAGTGGAAACCCCCCACAAGTGACCCCATTTTGGAAACTAACCCCCCCCAAGGAACTTATCTAGATGTGTGGTGAGAGCTTTGAACCCCCAAGGGCTTCACAGAAGGTTATAACGTAGAGCCGTAAAATTAAAAAATCATATCTTTTCCACAAAGATGATCTTTTCACCCCCAATTTTTATTTTCCAAAGGGTAGCAGGACCCCAAAAGTTATTGTGCAATTTGTCCTGAGTACGCTGATACCCAGTATGTGGGGGTAAACCACTATTTCAGCTGCAGATGGAAGGAAGAGAGCCACAGTCATTACTAGTGGGTAGGCGGAGCCCAGATAGGATTGACACCTCAGATTAAAAAGAGTGTTGACCGGCCCCTCCAGCTCGGGCTCCTCCTACTCAGCTCCTCAGTTTACAATTTGAGGTCCCAGAGGATAGTCGCTGCTGAAGCAGCTCCTCAGAAGATTTTATTATTTTTTATCGGACAAGAGACTTGGATCACCAAATGTGGTCTAGAGGTCTCAGGAGTCTCAGCGCTGCTGGACTCCCACCTCTCCCTTGGCGGATCTGTATTACCCTGTATGGTGGTCCCTGCAGAACCCTGCCGGCCCGGGGGGATGAGGATGGCTTCCCTGGCGGGGGCGCAAACCGCGCTGCAGGGGTCACTGCGTCCCCCGCCCTGGGGGGAAGCATGGGCATAGCGCCAGAAACCCCTGGGGGTCCCTGTGGCGCTTCGGCTGGTGAGTACCTCACATTTTTATTAATGTGTGTGTGAGTGTTTAAGCGACTGCTGCGGCAGCCGCTGTACATTACATGTCGGTGACTGTGTTTTTTGTCCGCAGGTGGATGCCTGCAGGACATAGGAAAGAAGTGCGCGTCTTTTTATTTGAATTTTCGCGCCGCTCTGAGCGCGCGCTTTACTGCTGTCTCCATTTCCGGCTTCCCTCATGGAGCACACGGAGGCACAGCGCGGCGGCCATTAAAGAAGCAGGCTGAAAGCTTCTTCTGGCTCTTCTCCCTCCTCCCCTCCCGGCAAGATGTTACACTGTTACCAGCTGGGTGAGTCGCTTCTAGCCCGCAGGCAGAAGCTTAACCCCTTCACCCCCACAGCGCGGGCGCCTTCTAGGGCACTAATGAGTGACAGACTGCGCTGTCCTGCGGCTGTTATCGCATAAGGGGCTCGCACACTCTTTTCAATAATAATAAAGAGGTTGTGGGGAGTCTGCGATTTTAATACTGCCACTATACGTTCCCACTAACGATCCTGATAACGACGCATACTAATGCGATCGTTTGTGTGATCATTTTTTAATGTCGCTAGTAGCTGCCAATCTGGGCGATCTCATTAACATCGCATAAGCGGTTAGCGATCTCTTTAACAACTTTGGCGGTCATTGCGATATACAAAACAGCGCAATTTTTAGCGATCTTGTGGAACGTTTTTTTTCTGTTAGTGTGGCATAAAAAGCTGTCCTGCAGCTGCTGCCTTATAAGAGGCACTTGGGGCTCGCACAACTTTTTCATTATCAAGGTTGTGGGGAGTCTGCTACTTTAACCCCTTCTTAGGCGGTTAACTATTAATGCTGGGGTAGCTCTCTCTTTAAGAGCTTTAACCCTTCAGCGATTGTTTTTTGTTTGTTCTAGTTACTGACAGGTTTAACCTGCCATATACTGTGAAAGGACATGTCAGATGCGGACTATCTGACACACAGACCCCGACAGCGTCATGCGCAGCGGTCGGAGGTTCCAGTGGTGTCAAAATGGAGGCCCTCGCTAGTTTCTATGATGGCCTGTCTGACCTTCTAGGTTATGGAGTGTCAGCTAGATCCTCTCAAGGAAGCGACACAAATCGGTGCCTTCCTTCTCGCGTAGCGAAGATGTCCGTTTCGGACAAGGAGGATCGGCAGGGACACTCTGCCTCTCTCATGGACCGTACTATTGGAGCCATGAGGGCGTTACAGTTACCAGAGAGAGGTAACTAGGCGTCCTGGTAAGTCGGCCCGGATGTTTCAGGAGTCGCATAGGTCGCGACGGCTTTACAATCTGTATCCGTTTTCTACGGAGTTGATTGTTAATTGGATCTCCTGAAGTGAATGTCCCTTTATCCTGGTAAAGGAAGGCGAGTCTGCAGGACCTGCTGGACAGAAAAATGGAGATGGCAACAATATCCATCTGCGAGGCCGCGGGTCATGGATTCAGTATTAAGGATCTATGTGTACTTGTAAAGTTTCCCTGAGCCGTTTGGACCGTCTACGGACGGCGTGACAAGATGGATCCCCTCTATCGAGATAGATGGGCTTTTCAAGTTGAAGGATACTGCGTCACTGCTATCCAGGGCGCAATCCTCGGCAGTCACAGTCAGAAGAGCACTGTGGCTTAGACAGTGGAACGCGGTTTCCAAGCAGGGTTTGCTATCTTTAGCTTACAAAGTGGTCAGCTATTTGAATCTGACCTCACAGAGCTGATTTCTGAGGCAAAAGAAACAGCTTTACCGCAGCGCAGAGCTGTGACTTCTGCGTCTGGCAGGACTAGTGCCGGTAGTTGTCGGCGGTCCTTTCGGTCCAGGGGATGATCCGGTCAACCCTCTGGGGGTTTGGGTCGTTCCTCTCTTTTTTTAAAAAAAAAAAAAAAAAAAAAAGGCGGAATTTCTCAGAAATTCCGCATACCCTGGAAACAGAACTCCATTAAGACAGAAGCTGGCAAAAAACCCGCTAAAGCGGTCTGACGTCTGGGTCTCACTCGAGCGCTCTCGAGTGGAGGGTCGTTTACTCCAATTCAAACCGACTTGGGTTTCCCGTGTGTCGGACGCCTGGGTAACACAGGTTGTGTTGGCAGGCTACTTCATAGAGTTTCTTTCTCAACCCCCGGACAGGTTTTGCCAATCTCGCATTCCGTCAGAGCCGAGCTATTTGCCGCTCTACTACGAGAGGTCGATTCCCTTCTGCAGAAGGGTGTGGTGATACCGGTTCCGCAGAGGACCGGGGAAGAGGATTCTTATTCCAACCTCTTTGTGGTCCCCAAAAAGGAGGACAAATTTCGCCCTATTTTGGATTTCAAAGATTGAATCGGCATGTTTACATCCCGAAAATTCCGCATGGAGTCGCTTCGCTCCGTTGTGGCAGCCCTGTCGCAGAACGTCTTTTTGGTCAATCGACATTCGCGACGTTTATTTGCATGTTCCCGTCGGAAGGGCTCACCGGCGCTTCCTTCGTTTTGCCATAGGTCAGGACCATTGCCAGTTTGTGGCTCTGTCATTCGGCTTGGCCTCGGCGCCCAGAGTTTTTACAAAAATTCTAGCGCCCCTCATGGCAATTCTTCGAAGACATGGGGTTACGATTTCCCTACCTGGACGACCTTCTGATTGTGGCGTCCTCAAAGGAGGAGGCGGGGACGGCTCGCAATCTATCCCTTCAGCTCCTGGAATATTTCGGGTGGCTGGTCAATTGGGAGAAGTCGTCTCTGGAAGTCAATCCTGTTTTTGGGAATGCATTTCGACACTGTACGGACGGTGGTGTCCCTTCCTCCAGACAAGCGGGCATGTCTCTTTCGACATGTACAGATTATGAGGTCTACGGCAGCAATGTCCTTTCGGAAGTGTATGCGCCTTCTGGGTTTGACGTCCATGGAGGCACTTCCGTTTGCCCAATTTCATTCCAGGGCCCTCCAAAGGCTCATTCTGAGTCGTTGGGATCGATCGCAAGCTTCTCTGAATTGCAGCGTCATCATCTCTCACAGGGTGCGAGAATCCCTAGGATGGTGGTTACGTCCAGGAGCGTTATTCCTGGGGAAATCTTTCCTCCCTCCGAGGTGGTCGGTCATAACCACCGATGCCAGCCTGACGGGCTGGGGGGGTGTCTGGAACGATCTTTGGATCCAGGGAGTATGGTCATCGGAAGAGTCTGTTCTACCGATCAACATCCTGGAGTTGAGGGCAATTTTTTCCTTTGCCTACAACACTGGACGGTCCCTTTAAGCGGTCTACCAGTCCGAGTGCAGACAGACAACGCGACGGCGTTGCGTATATCAACCACCAAGGCGGGACAAGGAGCTCCAGCCTCATGATGGAGGTGTCTCGGATCCTGCTATGGGCCGAGACCAAGGTTCCAGCCATCTCTGCGATCACATTCCAGGAGTCCAGAATACCACGGCGGACTTCCTCAGTCGCGAGAAGATGGATCCTGGAGAATGGAGTCTTCATCCGAAAATTTTTGCGCTGCTGTGCTTCCGTTGGGGAACTCCCCAAGTGGATTTGATGGCATCCAGGTTCAAATGCCAAACTACCGACCTTCATGTCCAGGTACAAGGACCCGAAGGCTGTGGCGGTGGTTGCTCTGGTGGCTCCGTGGGACCATTTCGAGCTAGTCTATGTGTTTCCGCCGATATCTTTACTTCCTCTGGTGCTGCGTCGGATCAGACTGGAAGAGAATTCTGGCTATGTTGATAGCCCTGGATTGGCCAAGGAGGACGTGGTTCTCGACACTGGTGTCGTTTTTGGCGGCACCGCCATTCCCATTTCCTCCTCGCCCGGACCTGTTAACCCAGGGGCCCGTTCGTCATTCGGACTTGAAGTCTCTGCGTTTGACGGCGTGGCTCTTGAGACCAAAACCTTGACCCGTAGAGGTTTTTCAGCCGAAGTCATTGCCACTCTACGAGCTGCCAGAGGTCCGGCTACTACTAAGATTTATAACAAGACTTGGTCTTTTCGTGGTTTCGGGTTCTTCAAGGAATCCGAGGATTTTTTTTCCATTCCCAATTTGTTGGCTTTGCTACAGTACGGGCTGGACAAAAGGTTTGGCAGTTAGCACTCCGAAAGGTCAGGTTTCTGCCCTGTCTTTGCTATTTCGGAAGGCTATCGCCTCGCGTAGGGACGTACGTTCCTTTTTTCGCGGAGTAACCCGTCAGTTTCCACTGCGGAAGGCGCCTGTGTCTCCTTGGCGGCTCAACCTTGTCTTGGAGGCTCTTCAGCATATACCTTTTGAGCCTATGGGTTCTGCTAGCCTTTCTTTAATTTCTTGGAAGGTTACCTTCTTAGTGGCGGTAACCTCTTTAAGAAGGGTTTCTGAGTTGGCAGCTTTTTCCTGCTCGCCTCCTTTCCTGGAGTTTTACCAGGATCGAGTAGTGCTTCGCACACGGGGCGATTTTCTACCTAAGGTGGTGTCACAATTTCATGTTAACCAGGATATTGTGTTGCCCTCGCTTTGCCCGGGCCCAGGGAATGCAAAGGAACGGAACTTGCACAAATTGGATTTAGTGCGGGTCTTGAAGTTCTATTTTGTCTATTACTCAAGGTTTTCGAAAGTCAGATTCCCTGTTTGTGATTACAGCAGGTCGTAGGCGTGATCAACGAGTTTTCAAGGACTCTATAGCTCGTTGGATTCGGTCGGCCATTTTGGAGGCTTACCGTCTTAATGGCGAACCTTGCCCGATTAAGATTCGAGCTCGCTCCACGAGGGCTGTGACTTCATCGTGGGCCTTTCATCAAGGGCTTTGGCAGCTCAGCTCTGCCGAGCGGCGACATGGCGTTTCGTCCACACATTTACAAAGTTTTATAAGGTGGACGTCAGTGCTTCCGCTGATGCGGCCTTAGGACGTAGGGTCCTGCAGGCAGCGGTAATTTAAAGTTTTTAGTTAACTTGTATTTGGCGCCTGTGGCGCATTTATCTAGGTTGTTGGGTTTCTGCCTATTTTGTTTTTTTCCCACCCTAATTTTTGGACTGCTTTGGGACGTCCCACTAGTAATGACTGTGGCTCTCTTCCTTCCATCTGCAGCTGAAAGACGGATTTTGGTAAGAACTTACCTGTAAAATCCTTTTCAGCGAAGGAAGGAAGAGAGACACAGTCATTACTAGTGGGTAGGCGGAGCCCAGATAGGATTGACACCTCAGATTAAAAAGAGTGTTGACCGGCCCCTCCTGCTCGGGCTCCTCCTACTCAGCTCCTCAGTCGTACCCAAGCTTAAGGAAGAACAATATCACCAGCGAAGCAACATAACCCCTTCTGAAGGACTTCAGAGAAAAAACATAAGAGTACAGGTTATGCATGCATTCGGCAAAAAAATCACAGTTACAGGTACTACTCACTGAACCTGACTAATGCGATAAGCTGGCAATGCTGGAACAGAGCCGTAGCGCGTCGACCTCAGTCCAGATAATCGCTATCAGAGAAGGGTCACGCTGCATCTGTAAATACAACAACACACTTCTGCCATGGGAGGGAGCTGTGTCTCTCTTACTTCCTTCGCTGAAAAGGATTTTACAGGTAAGTTCTTACCAAAATCCGTCTTTTGACGCATGGCAGAGCTCGGAAGGGAAGGAGCGCTGTTTTCGAATGCAGACTTAGATGGAATGGTCTGCGGGTGTCATGTCACGTTTAGAGAGCCCCTGATGTGCCTAAACAGTAGAAACCCCCCACAAGTGACCCCATTTTGGAAACTAGACCCCCCAAGGAACTTATCTAGATGTGTGGTGAGCACTTTGAACCCCCAAGTGCTTCACAGAAGTTTATAACGTAGAGCCGTGAAAATAAAAAAATCATATTTTTTTCCACAAAAATAATCTTTTTGCCCCCAAATTTTTATTTTTATAAGGGTAACAGGAGAAATAGGACCCCAATAGCTATTGTGCAATTTGTCCTGAGTACGCTGATACCCCATATGTGGGGTAAACCACTATTTTGACGCATGGCAGAGCTCGGAAGGCAAGGAGCACCCTTTTCGAATGCAGACTTTGATGGAATGGTCTGCGGGTGTCATGTCGTGCTTGGAGAGCCCCTGATGTGCCTAAACAGTAGAAACCCCCCACAAATGACCCCATTTTGCAAACTAGACCCCCCCAAGGAACTTATCTAGATGTGTGGTGAGCACTTTGAACCCCCAAGGGCTTCACAGAAGTTTATAACGTAGATCCGTGAAAATAAAAAAAACATATTTTTTTCCACAAAAATGATCTTTTTGCCCCCAAATTTTTATTTTTATAAGGGTAACAGGAGAAATAGGACCCCAAAAGTTGATGTGCAATTTGTGCTGAGTACGCTGATACCCCATATGTGGGGGGAACCACTGTGATCGCCTTACTGCGATCTTTGGGAGGCAGAATGAACAAATCCACAAAAGGTGAAGAATTGGTTTTCCTTTTTACGCCGTTCCTTGTGCGGTATTAGTGATTAGGCGACTTTATTTTTCGGCTCGGTGCGATTACAGCGATACCAGATTTATACCCTTTTTTCATGTTAGCTTCTGTCACACACTAAAAGACGCTTTTTTTTGGAAGAATTTTTTGTAAGAAATTTTGCATCTCTGTATTTTGAGAGCTATAATATTTCCATATTTCAGCCGACAGAGTTATCAGCTGGCTTATTTTTTGCGGGACAAGCTGACGTTTCTACTGGTACCATACTCGGGCACATAACGTTTTTTGATTGCTTCCTATTCTGATTTTTGTGGAAGCAGAATGAACAAAAACCAGCAATTCAGGAATTGTTTTTTTTTCTCCGTTCCGCGTGTGGTAAAATTGATAAAGCAGCTTTATTCTTCGGGTCACTACGATTACAGTGATACCTCATTATATATTTTTTTATGTTTTGGCGGTTTTTACACAATAAAAATTTTAATAGAAAAAATAATTATTTTTGCATCAGTTTATTCCGCGAGCTATAACTTTTTTTTTTTTTCGCTGATGATGCTGTATGGTGGCTTGTTTTTTGCGGGACAAGATGACGTTTTCAGCGGTACCATGATTATTTATATCCCACTTTTTGATCGCGTGTTATTACACTTTTTCCAAGCGGTATGATGATACCGCTTGGAAAAAGTATAATTTACTACTTTTTTGAGTTTTTTTTTTACGGCTTTCACTAAAGGGGTTAACTAGGGTTACGCTTTTATAGATGGGATTTTTATGGACGCGGCGATACCAAACGTGCATTTTTTTGTTTTTTTATTACATAAAAATGTGTATTTTTTAGGGGAATTTTTTTATTATTATTGTTTAATATTTTTTTTTACAATTTTTTTAAAAAAATGCTTTTTTTACCTTGTCCCTTTATGGGACTTTCACTTTTTTACTTTTTATTGCAGTTACAATGCATTGCAATGCTCCAGCATTGCGATGCATTGTACCTATGGTGAAAGCTGCTGTGACCATGGTCACAGCGGCTTTCCGTAGCTAGATGACCCGGAGGTTGTCATGACAACCCCGGGTCATCAAGGCAGAGATTGGGCCCTGCAAATACATTGCAGGGCGCCGATCTGAGGCAGAGGGAGCTCCCGACCCTCTGCCTCCCCCTCTGAACGATCGCAGCAGTCAGGGGGTTAAGAGCCAGGGGCGGCGGGGACGCCGCTCCCGGCTGTCAGTGCAGGAAGCTTGGCCACTGCAGCGCTGAGCTCCTACACTGATCGGGCAGAAGAGGCTGGAATTTCAGCCTAAACTGCCAGATCGCTGATGTGTTTGGTCAGTCACATTGACTGACCAATCACAGCGCTGTGGGTGCGGGGACCGACATCAAAAGTCCCCGCACCGCTTGCTGTGCCTGTCAGCTGTCATAGACAGCTGTCGGCACTGAAATACCACTGCGTGTTTACACGCAGTGGTAGTTCAAAGGCATGACGTGCACAGTCCGTCAAGGTGCCAAAACTGACACCTTGCCATGACGGACTGTGCACGTCAGTGGACATTAAGGGGTTAAAATTACAGAAATGCATCTCATGACATTATTATTACACAATCATACACATACACATATGTGTACAGTGCGCTCCCAGGACAACTGTGATCCTGAGCCTAATGAATAGTTAAAAAGTTATTTCCAACTTTATAGATGGATATTGTCAGTTAGTGCGTGTATAAAAAAAAGCACTTTTGCAATTTACAGCATATTAAAATTTGCAGGTATTCTTGAGATATTAACACTTTTCTTTTGTTTATAGTTTGTTGCCTAGGAGACTGACCATCACTGTTGTCTTGCTTGTAAACACTGTGCTGAAGCTGGCTGGGATTAGGAGGTAACAGCACGCTGTGTCGATCCTGACAAGCTTCAAAACAGCACTTACAAGCTCATAGAAAAAGAGCATGTAAGCACTGCATGTTCTGCTGTCTAACAGCAGTAGTCAGTCTCCAATGGGCTGTAAACAAAAGGAAAGAGTAAATTTAAAAATGATTTGTATTTTCATGTACTATCCGAGAATACATATTTTTGAAGATGGGAATAACTCTTTAACACCATAAACATCATTACTATATAGTGTTCTTTGTCCAACATGGCTGCTTGATAAATACTTGTAGCACCCTTTCATCTCAGGTTTCCCATATGCTGATCTGAAATAGACAGTGTGCTTTTATCCCAATATTGCTCCCGATCTACGTACAATAAACATTATTGAAGGCCTCTGAGCTACATTTCTCAGAAGCCCATGATGTTCTGAAACTTGGGAATGATTGGAGAGCCAATCACATGCCAGCTCATTTTGTATCAATGAGTCCATCAGTGCGGCGTGGCATGGAGGCGATCAGCCTGTGCACTGCTGAGGTGTTATGGAAGCTCAGGTTGCTTTGATAGCAGCCTTCAGCTCGTCTGCATTGTTGGGTCTGGTGTCTCTCATCTTCCTCTTGAAAATACTCCATAGATTCTCTATGGAAGTTAAGGTCAGGCGAGTTTGCTGCCCATCAAGCACAGTGATACTGTTGTTTAGAAACCAGGTATTGGTACTCTTGGCAGTGGGGACAGGTGCCAAGTCCTGCTAGAGAATGACATTTCCATCTCCAGTAAGCTTGCTGGCAGAAGTTTCCAGAATCAATGATGGTTTGGGGAGCCATGTCATCTGCTGGTGTAGATGCTCTGTGTTTTATCAAGACCAAAGTCAGCGCAGCCGTCTACCAGGAAATTTTAGAGCACTTCACTTCAAGTACTGATTGCATTTACTGAACATACATTTCAGTAGGCCAACATTTCGGATTTTAAAATATTTTTTTCAAGCTGGTGTTATAAAGTATTCTAATTTTCTGAGATAATGACTTTTGGGTTTTCATTGACTGTAAGCCATAATCATCAACATTAACAGAAATAAACACATGAAATAGATCACTCTGTTTGTAATGACCCTATATAATATGAGTTTCACTTTTTGTATTGAAGAACTGAAATAAATTAACTTTTTGATGATATTCTAATTTGGTGAGATGCAACTGTGTGTGTATATATATATATATATATATATATATATATATATATATACATATATATATATATATATATATATATTGTGAGACAGTGAAAGCATATGTGTTGAATGGGCTGTACATTTCACCTAGGTACTTTGCTGACTGGTATAAGGGAAATGTATGGCTTTGTAAAACTAGTGGTGGAGAAAGGTCACTACACCTTCCATTCAGTGCACACTTGCAGCTCAAACCTGAATCCACTCAAGTGATAATTAGGAAGCCAGAAGTAGGTGTCTGGGAACACAGACAGGTGAGCTCGCTTAGTCTGGATAGGAGTCCAGACACAGAAGGAGTCTCCAGGTGTGGAGCTCTCTCAGTCTGGGTGCTCGATGTGCCCCGGACACAGGAGGAGTCTCTGCGAAACTCCATGCTGGTAACTACTGAATAGGAGGGGAGCTCTCTCAAGTCTGGACGTTGGATGTGCCTTCAGACACAAAGAGGAGTCTCTGCGAAACTCCATGCTGGTAACTGCTGAACAAATGTGTTGTTTTGGGCCAGGCTGTTAGAGTCTGGTCCCTGATAGTGAGGGAATCTGTCTGTGTGAAGTGAGTAGCCGAGAGGCTCAGGATTTCTGTTTATGAGTTGTTTTTGTCACGTTCTGTTTGCTGTGGACTTTGATAAGGCTGGTTGCGGTCAGTTTACACCAGAGCTGCTGTCTGAATGAACTGTTTCTGTGCCACTCCGTCTCCCAGGACGGCGATCCCAGAGCTATATCCCCTGAAAAGCTTACAATTGGTGCTAGAATGCCGGGCAGCACAGTGGCTAAAGACAGCAGCAGAGAAAAAAAAAAAGTTTGTCAGCAAAAGAAACGTCTGTTGGAGCAGTCTTAACCCCTCTCTGCCATCAGACGTACTATTCCGTCCATGTGACCCTGGACCTAATTCCCATGGACGGAATAGTACGTCATGCCCTTTAATGCGACATCGCGACTAAAGTCGCGGTGATCGCATTAAAATTCCGACGCCATCTTACCTCTAGGAAGATGACGTCGGCATCCCGGGCTGCGTCCTCCCCTCTCCGGCCTCCCGATCGCTGTGATTGGCTGTTCAATTCTGAACAGCCAATCGCAGCCTTTCTCACTGTTTCAGCCAATCAGATGGGCTGAAACAGTGAGATCCCAGGCTAGGATCGAGTACCGATGTACTCGATCCTAGGCCTGGGTCTAGCACTATGCAGACCCCCCTGGATTGGCGCGATCGCCGATCATATCGATCGCGCCAATCGCAGGGCACAGAAGCGGTATTACCGCGCTGTGCCCTGCCGGTTCCTGCTGGATCGGTGCTATAAAAGCACCGATCCTAGGCCGGAACATAGGACAGGCCTAGCAGGGCCTGCAGGAGCTGATTGGCGCGATCGATGTTATCGTCGATCGCGCCAATCGCAAGGCACAGCCGCGGCGCAGGAGCGCTGTGCCTTGCTGCTGACATGCCGGATCGGTGCTGTAATAGCACCGATCCTGGCTGGATCGGTGCTGTAAAAGCACCGATCCGGCTGTGGAGGCTCAGGACAGGCCCTGTAGGGCCTGCAGGAGCTGATTGGCGCGATTGATGACATCGTCGATCGCGCCAATCACAGGGCACAGCAGCGGTCTGATCGCTGTGTGACCGCGCTGTGCCCTGCAGGTGACCTGGCTGCTGCCCTGGCTGTGACCTGCCTAGGATCGGAGCTGTGAGCTCCGATCCTGGGCAGGTTGCCAGGGTAACCAGGAGAGCTCTGATTGGTGGGATCTTGTTATGATGGATCCCACCAATCACAGGTCACAGAAGCGAATTGACCGCTCTGTGACCTGTCTCACCTGGCTCTGACCTGTGAGTGACCGTTCTGCAGGGGTCCTCACACTTGCTGAGGATTCCTGCAGAGCGGTCATACAACAGATCTCTCCTGTGCTGGGCCTTGTAGTGCTGAAGACAGAAGAAAAGAAGACAGAAGAAAAGAAGACAGAAGAAAGAAGAAAAGAAGATAGAAAAAAGAAGAGAGACTACAACCGTAAGTGTTGATCCCTCTCTTCCTCCCTCCCCATCCCCCTTCCCCCTCTTTTTACCCCCTCCACCCCCCCTTTGCGCCGCCTCCGTGCGCACACCCAGCCGCCGAGCGTTGATTGGTGACGCATTTCACCGATCAACACTCGTGCTCTCAGCCCCCTTTGCGCCACCTCCGTGCGCACAACCCTGCAGCCGGCGAACTTTGATAAGTGACGCAGTTCACTTATCAGAGCTCGCGTCCGGCGGTTTCCTTTTTTTCACCCCCCTTTGCGCCGCCTCCGTGCGCACACCCAGCCGCCGAGCGTTGATTGGTGACGCATTTCACCGATCAACACTCGTGCTCTCAGCCCCCTTTGCGCCACCTCCGTGCGCACACCCTGCAGCCGGCGAACTTTGATAAGTGACGCAGTTCACTTATCAGAGCTCGCGCCGGCTGTTTTTCCTTTTTTTTTTTTTTTCACCCGCCTTTGCGCCGCCTCCGTTTCCACATCTAGCAGCCGCCGAATTTTGATAAGTGACTCAGTTCACTTATCAGATCTCGTGCCGGCTGTTTTCCTGTTTTTTTTTTCACCCCCTCCCTGCGCCACTCCCTTTGCGCCACATCTAGCAGCCGCCGAACTTTGACAAGTGACACAGTTCACTTATCAGAGCTCGCACCGGCTGTTTCCTTCTTTTTTTTTTTTTTTTCCTTTTTCTTTTTTCACCCGCCTTTGCGCCGCCTCCGTTTCCACATTTAGCAGCCGCCGAACTTTGACAAGTGACACAGTTCACTTATCAGAGCTCGTGCCGGCTGTTTTCCTTTTCTTTTTTTTTTCACCCCCTCCCTGCGCCACTCCCTTTGCGCCACATCTAGCAGCCGCCGAACTTTGACAAGTGACACAGTTCACTTATCAGAGCTCGCACCGGCTGTTTTCCTTTTCTTTTTTTTTTTCCTTTTTCTTTTTTCACCCGCCTTTGCGCCGCCTCCGTTTCCACATTTAGCAGCCGCCGAACTTTGACAAGTGACACAGTTCACTTATCAGAGCTCGCACCGGCTGTTTTCCTTTTTCTTTTTTTTTTTTCCTTTTTCTTTTTTCACCCGCCTTTGCGCCGCCTCCGTTTCCACATTTAGCAGCCGCCGAATTTTGATAAGTGACTCAGTTCACTTATCAGATCTCGTGCCGGCTGTTTTCCTGTTTTTTTTTTTCACCCCTTCCCTGCGCCACTCCCTTTGCGCCACATCTAGCAGCCGCCGAACTTTGACAAGTGACACAGTTCACTTATCAGAGCTCGCACCGGCTGTTTTCCTTTTCTTTTTTTTTTTTTCCTTTTTTTTCACCCGCCTTTGCGCCGCCTCCGTTTCCACATTTAGCAGCCGCCGAATTTTGATAAGTGACGCAGTTCACTTATCAGATCTCGTGCCGGCTGTTTTCCCTTTTTTTTTTTTTCACCCCCTCCTTGCGCCACATCTAGCAGCAACCGAACTTTGATAAGTGACGCAGTTCACTTATCAGAGCTAGGGCCTGCTGTTTTAGACTTTTCTTTTCACAGGCATTTTTTTCTCCCCATTTTTTTTTTCTTTTAGATTTTTCTTTTCAGCATAGTTTACACCAAGCACTATCCCCCCCCCACACATACACAGTTATCAATAAAGTACACCCAAGCACCACATTTACAAAAAAATGTCCCACCCGTCCCGTTCGTCCCAACAGCGCTATTCATTGGAGGAGGCATACGCTTTTCTTGCCTCCGACACTGATAGCGAGGGAGAGGATCCCACATTTCTTTATTTTTCAGATTCCTCTTCCTCCTCCTCTTCCTCTTCCCCCTCCTCATCTTCCTCCTCGGTCCTGCGGAACCACCACGCAGACGCCCCAGGACAGAAGATGAGGCATCTGCCCCCATTCCAGAAGACGAAGATGAAGCCGAAGCCGAACCAGCGCAACCCACTGCGGATCCCGTGTGGACCTCGCCCCCCGAAAATTACGAGCCACTGATTCCTGATTTTGTGGCAGAATCAGGAATCAGGTTTGACACCACTGGCCTCACAGAAATAGACTTTTTCAAAGTCTTTTTCTCTGAGGATTTTATTAACCACATGGTGGAGCAAATAAATTTGTACGCTCGTCAATTTTTGGAGCAAAACCCCCGTTCATCATATTCTAACTGGTCTCCTGTAGACGCAGTTGAATTGATGCAGTTTTGGGGCCTGGTCCTTCACACGGGGATCTTGAAGAAGCCAGAACTTCGGCAATATTGGAGTGTTGATATTTTATATAACGCTCCAGTGTTCCGAATGGTCATGGCCCGGACGCGTTTTGAGGCCATCCAGAAATTCTTGCATTATAACGATAATGCACAGTGTCCCGCACGAGATGACCCCAACTTTGACCGTCTGTTCAAAGTTCGGCCGGTCATCGAACACTTCAACAAAAAGTTTGCTGAAGTGTACGTGCCCAAAAGGGACATTTGCGTGGATGAGTCCTTGGTTCATTTTAAGGGACGGCTCGGATTCCGTCAGTACCTGCCCAACAAGAGGGCAAGGTACGGAATCAAACTCTACAAACTGTGTGAGAGTACCTCAGGGTACACTCACCGTTTTAGAGTTTACGAAGGAAAGGACACCAGGATTGAACCCCCTGAGTGTCCTCCTGTCCTGGGAGTGAGTGGGAAAATTGTGTGGGATTTGGTTCACCCACTGCTGGATAAAGGTTATCACCTCTACACTGATAACTTTTATACCAGCATCCCACTCCACAAATCCCTCTTTGCGCGTGGTACCGCAGCCTGCGGTACCGTCCGCAAAAATCAGAAGGGCCTCCGAAGACGCTGCTTGGGCAGATGCTCAGAAAGGGTGAGAGCAGAGCCCAATGTAGCGACCACCTTCTGGTGGTCAAGTACAAGGACAAGAGGGATGTCCTTCTCTTGACCACCATACACGGTGATGGCAGCGCCCTCAGCACTGTACGGGGTACCTCTACACAGGTCCGCAAACCGGACTGTGTACTTGGGTACAACAAATACATGGGGGGTGTTGATCTCTCTGATCAACTCCTCCAACCATACAGTGCTTTGAGAAAGGCCAAGGTGTGGTACAAGAAGCTGTCCGTGCACATCGTCCAAATGGCAATGCTCAACGCTTTCCTGCTGTCACGATGTGCACGCCATACCAATACGTCGTACCTTCAGTTCCAGGAGGTAGTGATCAAGGCCCTGATGTTTGGCGCTCAGGAAGGAGAGGGCCCCAGTACTTCCGGAACTGAAGGTGCTCGTATTGTACCAGGCCAGCATTTCCCGGGGAGGTCCCGCAAACTTCAAAAAAAGGTAAGTCGCAAAAAAGGTGCCGAGTGTGTTACAAAAGGGGAATACGCAAGGACACCATTTATCAGTGCGACACCTGCCCCGAAAAACCTGGCCTGTGTATGAAGGATTGCTTCAAATTGTACCACACCTCCATGCACTACTAATTTACTTTACAGGAAAGATTAGTTCCAGAAGGGGGGCACATCTAGAGAAGCTTCTTGGGGGTCTAATTTCTAAAATTATGTCACTTGTGTTTTTTTTTTCCTGTTTAGGCACATCAGGGGCTCTGCAAATGGAACATGACGCCCGCAGACCATTCCATCAAAGTCTGCATTCCAAAACGTCACTACTTCCCTTCCGAGTCCCGACGTGTGCCTAAACAGTTTTTTCCCACATGTGGGGTACCAGCGTTCTCAGGACAAATTGGACAACAACTTTTGGGGTCCAATTTCTCCTGTTACCCTTGGGAAAATAAAAAATTGGGGACTAAAAAAATCACTTTTGTGGGAAATTTTTTTTTTTTTTTTTTTTCACACAGGGCATTATAAACTTTAGTGAAACACTTGGGGGTTCAAAGTACTCACCACACACCTAGATAAGTTCCTTAGGGGGTCTAGTTTCCAAAATGGGGTCACTTGTGGGGGTTTCCACTGTTTAGGCACATCAGGGGCTCTGCTAACAGAACATGACGCCCGCAGACCATTCCATCAAAGTCTGCATTCCAAAACGTCACTACTTCCCTTCTGAGCCTGCCGTGCGCCCAAACAGTGGTTCCCCCAACATATGGGGTATCGGCGTACTCAGGACAAATTGGACAACAACTTTTGGGGTCCAATTTCTCCTGTTACCCTTGGGAAAATAAAAAATTGGGGACTAAAAAAATCACTTTTGTGGAAAAAAAAAAATATTTTTTTTTTCACACAGGGCATTATAAACTTTAGTGAAACACTTGGGGGTTCAAAGTACTCACCACACACCTAGATAAGTTCCTTAGGGGTCTAGTTTCCAAAATGGGGTCACTTGTGGGGGTTTCCACTGTTTAGGCACATCAGGGGCTCTGCTAACGGAACATGACGCCCGCAGACCATTCCATCAAAGTCTGCATTCCAAAACGTCACTACTTCCCTTCCGAGCCCTGCCGTGCACCCAAACAGTGGTTCCCCCAACATATGGGGTATCAGCGTACTCAGGACAAATTGGACAACAACTTTTGGGGTCCAATTTCTCCTGTTACCCTTGGGAAAATAAAAAATTTGGGGGCTAAAAAAATCACTTTTGTGGGAAAAAAAAATATTTTTTTTCACGCCAGGGCATTATAAACTTTAGTGAAACACTTGGGGGTTCAAAGTACTCACCACACACCTAGATAAGTTCCTTAGGGGGTCTAGTTTCCAAAATGGGGTCACTTGTGGGGGTTTCCACTGTTTAGGCACATCAGGGCTCTGCTAACGGAGCATGACGCCCGCAGACCATTCCATCAAAGTCTGCATTCCAAAACGTCACTACTTCCCTTCCGAGCCCTGCCGTGCACCCAAACAGTGGTTCCCCCCAACATATGGGGTATCAGCGTACTCAGGACAAATTGGACAACAACTTTTGGGTCCAATTTCTCCTGTTACCCTTGGGAAAAAAAAAATTGGGGACTAAAAAAATCACTTTTGTGGGAAAAAAAAAATATTTTTTTTCACGCCAGGGCATTATAAACTTTAGTGAAACACTTGGGGGTTCAAAGTGCTCACCACACACCTAGATAAGTTCCTTAGGGGGTCTAGTTTCCAAAATGGGGTCACATGTGGGGGGTTTCCACTGTTTAGGCACATCAGGTGCCTTCCAAACGCGACATGGCGTTCGTTCCCAATTCCAGCCAATTTTGGTTTGGAAAAGTCAAACGGCGCTCCTTCCCTTTCGAGCCCTGCCGTGCGCCCAAACAGTGGTTCCCCCCCACATATGGGGTATCAGCGTACTCAGGACAAGTTGGACAACAACTTTTGTGGTCCAATTTCTCCTCTTACCCTTGGGAAAATAAAAAATTGGGGACTAAAACATCATGCTTGTGGAAAAAATATGATTTTTTTTCTTCACGGCTCTACATTACAAACTTGCGTGAAGCACTTGGGGGTTCAAAGTGCTCACCACACACCTAGATAAGTTCCTTAGGGGTCTAGTTTCCAAAATGGGGTCACATGTGGGGGGTTTCCACTGTTTAGGCACATCAGGGGCCCTCCAAACGCGACATGGCGTTCGTTCCCAATTCCAGCCAATTTTGGTTTGGAAAAGTCAAACGGCGCTCCTTCCCTTTCGAGCCCTGCCGTGCGCCCAAACAGTGGTTCCCCCCCACATATGGGGTATCAGCGTACTCAGGACAAGTTGGACAACAACTTTTGTGGTCCAATTTCTCCTCTTACCCTTGGGAAAATAAAAAATTGGGGACTAAAACGTCATGCTTGTGGAAAAAATATATTTTTTTTTTCTTCACGGCTCCAAATTACAAACTTGCGTGAAGCACTTGGGGGTTCAAAGTGCTCACCACACATCTAGATAAGTTCCTTAGGGGGTCTTGTTTCCAAAATGGGGTCACCTGTGGGGGGTTTCCACTGTTTTAGGCACATCAGGGGCCCTCCAAACGCGACATGGCGTTTCGTTCCCAATTCCAGCCAATTTTGGTTTGGAAAAGTCAAACCGCGCTCCTTCCCTTTCGAGCCCTGCCGTGCGCCCAAACAGTGGTTCCCCCCCACATATGGGGTATCAGCGTACTCAGGACAAGTTGGACAACAACTTTTGTGGTCCAATTTCTCCTCTTACCCTTGGGAAAATAAAAAATTGGGACTAAAACATCATGCTTGTGGAAAAAATATGATTTTTTTTTTCACGGCTCTACATTACAAACTTGCGTGAAGCACTTGGGGGTTCAAAGTGCTCACCACACATCTAGGTAAGTTCCTTAGGGGGGCTAGTTTCCAAAATGTGGTCACATGTGGGGGTTTCCACTGTTTAGGCACATCAGGGCCCTCCAAACGCGACATGGCGTTCGTTCCCAATTCCAGCCAATTTTGGTTTGGAAAAGTCAAACCGCGCTCCTTCCCTTTCGAGCCCTGCCGTGTGCCCAAACAGTGGTTCCCCCCCACATATGGGTATCAGCGTACTCAGGACAAGTTGGACAACAACTTTTGTGGTCCAATTTCTCCTCTTACCCTTGGGAAAATAAAAAATTGGGGACTAAAACATCATGCTTGTGGAAAAAATATGATTTTTTTTCTTCACGCTCTACATTACAAACTTGCGTGAAGCACTTGGGGGTTCAAAGTGCTCACCACACATCTAGATAAGTTCCTTAGGGGTCTAGTTTCCAAAATGGGGTCACATTGTGGGGGGTTTCCACTGTTTAGGCACATCAGGGGCCCTCCAAACGCGACATGGCGTTCGTTCACAATTCCAGCCAATTTTGGTTTGGAAAAGTCAAACGGCGCTCCTTCCCTTTCGAGCCCTTCCGTGCGCCCAAACAGTGGTTCCCCCCCACATATGGGGTATCAGCGTACTCAGGACAAGTTGGACAACAACTTTTGTGGTCCAATTTCTCCTCTTACCCTTGGGAAAATAAAAAATTGGGGACTAAAACATCATGCTTGTTGAAAAAATATGATTTTATTTTTTCACGACTCTACATTATAAACTTGCGTGAAGCACTTGGGGTTCAAAGTGCTCACCACACATCTAGATAAGTTCCTTAGGGGGTCTAGTTTCCAAAATGGGGTCACATGTGGGGGGTTTCCACTGTTTAGGCATATCAGGGCCTCTCCAAACGCGACATGGCGTCCGTTCTCAATTCCAGCCAATTTTGGTTTGGAAAAGTCAAACTGCGCTCCTTCCATTCCGAGCCCTGCCGTGCGCCCAAACAGTGGTTTTCCCTCACATATGGGGTATCGGCGTACTCAGGAGAAATTGCACAACAACTTTATCGTTCCATTTTCTCCTTTTTCCCTTGTGAATATAAAAAAAATGTTTGTAAAAGATCATTTTTGTGACTAAAAAGTAAAATGTTCATTTTTTCCTTCCACGTTGCTTCAGCTCCTGTGAAGCACCTGAAGGGTTAATAAACTTTTTGAATGTGGTTTTGAGTACCTTGAGGGGTGTAGTTTTTACAATGGTGTCACTTTTGGGTATTTTCTGCCATATAGACCCCTCAAAGTGACTTCAAATATGAGGTGGTCCCTAAAAAAAATGGCTTTGTACATTTTGATGTAAAAATGAGAAATCGCTGGTCAACTTTTAACCCTTATAACTTGTAACAAAAAAAAATTTTGGTTCCAAAATTGTGCTGATGTAAAGTAGACATGTGGGAAATGTTATTTGTTAACTATTTTCTGTGACATATTTCTCTGTTTTAAGGGAATAAAATTTCAAAGTTTGAAAATTGCTAAATTTTCCAAATTTTCACCATATTTGCGTTTTTTTTCATAAATAAACGCAAGTTATATGGAAGAAATTTTACCACTAACATAAAGTACAATATGTCACGAGAAAACAATCTCAGAATCGCGAAGATCCGTTGAAGCGTTCCAGAGTTATAACCTCATAAAGAGACAGTGGTCAGAATTGTAAAAATTGGCCCGGTCATTAACGTGCAAACCACCCTTGGGGGTGAAGGGGTTAAAGAGACAGTAGCCCTAATAGACTTTGTAAAGAAAAAAAAATAAAAAATGGTGTCTGCACAGCAAAGCTGAACTTGTTGTGGAAAAGACTGTGGAGTGTGCAGCAGCACAGGAAAAGTCTGTTGGAGCAGTCTTAAAGAGACAGTGGCCCTAATAGAGTTTGCAGAGAAAAAAAAAAAAAGTGTCTGCACAGCAAAGCTGAAATTGTTGTGGAAAAGACTGTGGAGTGTGTATGTCTTGAGTGAAGACTGCCGTTGTTGAGACAGAGAAGTCTGACAGCATGGATGACAGCATGGAGGCGCTGCTTAAACAAATGGCGTAAGTTAGTGTGCAACAGCAGGAGACTAACCGATTGTTAAGGGAGCAGGTTGCAGCACTACGCCAGGATCTCAGCGCCTCGTCCCAGAGTAATGTTGCAAAGGCACCTGCGGTGTCTGCAGTAAAGAAGTGGCTGGAGCCTGATGTCGGCAGCCATGCCAATATGGTTGAAGAGGTGATAGTGGACCGCTACGCCCGAGCACTAAAGAAGTGGCGGGAGCCTGACGTCGGCAACCCTGCCCAAAGGGTCGAAAAGGTGATAGAGGACCGCTACACCCGAGCACTTCCTACTGAGGTACAGCACGGGGTCGGACAAGGAGACCACCCAGATGCCAAGCAACTAGTCAGCCTGATAGAGAGGTACTTCGCTACCAAAGACTACCTCCGTGACCAGCCGTCTGAGAGGTTGTCACTTCAGAATTCCCAGACGCCGAACTCTCCCGGTAAGAGCGTTCCAGCTGTTGGGGACAGGGGGTATGCTGATAGACGGGTTCAGGCCCGAGGTGAAATGTGTGAGGAAAAGTGTGATGTTTCCCTGTCGGGAGACCCCAGGCCTAGAAAGGTCTTCCCGTCTGAACTCCCAGACTTGAGTGTGGTGTGCATCCATGGAGACACCGAAGTCTAGCCAGAGACTACCGTGGACTTGGTCCCCAAACTCGGGGAGGTTTCATGTGAAGTAGGGGTAGTGAAGAACCTGGTGCACCCCGTCATAGTGGGTAGTGACTTTTCCCTGTGTAGGGATATCTGGAGGAAAGATGATTTTGTTGGACAGTGTGATGAAGCTCCTACTGAGGGTGCGCAGTCCCGAGGGGCAGAACACAAGGCTAGTGGGCTGTTAAACTTATGTGATGACCATGATGATGATGATGATGATGATCATGATAATGATGATGATACTGATAATGATGATGATACTGATGATGATGATGATGATACTGATAATGATGATGATGATATGATGATACTGATAATGATGAGACCGTGATAAAGATGAAATTCCTTTGCAGGTGATGTTGAGAGACGAGGATGGTGGTTCTTGGGAACCGAGTGTCCCTGACCTACCTGTGTCCTGTGACAATTTTGGGAGTGAGCAGTTGCGAGACCCCACTCTTAAAACAGCCAGGAAAATATGGCTGTTCTAAATGAGGTTCCCCAAGAGCCTGGCTCTGAGGAGAGGTTTCCTCATGTTGCCATGAACGATAACCTACTGTGTGAGGACACTGAAATCCAGGGAGAGGTCGTGAGTCAGCTCCTGGTGCCTGGGCCATGTAGAAGCATAGTGCTGGGGTTGTCACATAGCCACATGCTTGGTGGGCACCTGGGGATGGACAAGACCCAGGATGACAGAGAGTCATTGGTGACTGTGGGGGAGTTAGAGAAAGGTGTAAAACCCCCTATACCTCCTGTGATAGTTGATGACACGTTGTCAGTGCACCAAAAACAGGAGGTACGAGAGTTTCTGAGGAAGAGTCAGCAGAGGTGTTCTGACGTGCCTGGTCGTACTACTCTGGGGAGGCACTATACCGAAACTGAGCCCGGCACTAAGGTCCAGCTGACACCGTGCAGGACACCCGAGGCCCGCAGAGAGCATAGGCCTGGGAGGGTACAGGGTAGTGCGGATGCTTCAGGTGAAGATACAGCTGATGGCCATGCTTCAGGTGAAGATGAAGTTGATGATGGCCATGACTTGTCCGGAGTTCACTGTCTCTTTAGGATTGTTGACCAGTCCTCCGGTCTGGATGACCAGCTCTCCGGTCTGGAGAAGAGGGGGGGGATATGTGAGACAGTGAAAGCATATGTGTTGAATGGGGTGTACATTTCACCTAGGTACTTTGCTGACTGGTATAAGGGAAATGTATGGCTTTGTAAAACTAGTGGTGGAGAAAGGTCACTACACCTTCCATTCAGTGCACACTTGCAGCTCAAACCTGAATCCACTCAAGTGATAATTAGGAAGCCAGAAGTAGGTGTCTGGGAACACAGACAGGTGAGCTCGCTTAGTCTGGATAGGAGTCCAGACACAGAAGGAGTCTCCAGGAGGGGAGCTCTCTCAGTCTGGGTGCTCGATGTGCCCCGGACACAGGAGATCTCTG
>JARQOD010000003.1:266569162-266605313 GCA_033576555.1 Oophaga sylvatica | reverse complement strand
TTTCAGGGTTTTTTGGGATTGCAGTAAGTGCCCTTCCTATCCTTTTCTATTTAGTAAGTTTGGGCCCCAGCGTTTGCTCATACTATTTTCTGTCTGTGTCAGTATTTCTTCTTGTCTAACCGCCATTACATGTTTGGGGGCTTTCTATGTTCTTTGGGGATCTGCTCCGGGGCAGATAGCTTTCCTCTTTCTATCTTTAGGTGTAGTTAGTTTCTCAGTCTGTGACGAGGCGTCTAGGACCAACGTAGGAACGCTCCACGGCTGCCTCTAGTTGTGGTGGTTAGTCAGGGTACTGCAATCTCATAGTTTCCAACTGCTCTGGTGTATTTCCCTTTTGCCTGCTCTTCTCAGCTACCAAATCATAACAGGTATTGTAGCGTACTGTATAGGGTACTGTACTGTAGGGTACACAAAGGGTACTGTATCACCAGCCAACAGGTGTATAGAGTCTTGGGGTAATTAATTGGAAAGCTCCGTATATATTTCATGAGGCACACAGAGACTCTCACAGGCTCAGTCTTGCTAACTCCACAATATCATTCGAAAAACTGTTCCAGCATCATCCCATTAAAGGGGTATAGATTTGAAAAGCGTCAAAGTTTAAATCTCCGTATATATTTCATGAGGCACACAGAGAATGTCACAGGCTCAGTCCGCTAACTCCACAATATCATTCATTTGCAGGACGCTTCACGCATCATCCTATGAAAGGGTTTATCTTTTTAAGGGTCAAAATTTAAATCTCTGTATATATTTCATGAGGCCCACAGAGACTCTCACAGGCTCAGTCTTGCTAACTCCACAATATCATTCAAAAAACTGTTCCAGCATCATCCCATGAAAGGAGCTTATCTTTTTAAGGGTCAAAATTTAAATCTCAGTATATATTTCATGAGGCACACAGAGAATGTCACAGGCTCAGTCCACTAACTCCACAATATCATTCATTTGCAGAACGCTTCACGCATCATCCCATGAAGGGGTTTATCTTTTTAAGGGTCAAAATTTAAATGTTATGTTTCGGTAGCTGAGGAGAAATAGCAAAAAATAGCTAAAGTAGCAATACACCAAAGAGGCTGGAAACTACTGGGTTGCAGAACCCTAAACTAACCGCAATAGTCAATACACGGCCTCAATGAACCATCCTTTTTGGCCACAAAGAAAAGCCAGCGCCTAAGGGTGAAGACGATGGTCTAATATGACCCTTCTCCAAAGACTCCTTGATATAAGATCGCCATAGCATCATGTTCAGGTACAGATAAATTAAAAGGCGACCTTTAGGAAATTTACCACCAGGCACCAACTCAATAGCACAATCATAACTCCTGTGAGGAGGCAAGGATGCAGACTTACTCTCACTAAACACATCAGAAAAATCAGTCAAAAGTCAGGGACATCCTGAGACTGGGGTTTATTCTCCCCCAAAGGGGTAGAATCAATGCCCAGCAAAGGAATAGACTTCCGCAGGGGTATCATGGGAAACCCACAACGTTTGGCAAAGTCAAAATCCATTAGGTTAATAGCTGCTCCTGAATCAACAAAAGCCTGAGCTGAAAATGTGGACATGGAGAGAATCAGGGTAACAGCCAACAGAAATTTAGTCTGAACACTACCCAAAAACAACTGAGCGTGCAAAACGTCTTCCCCGCTTAGGGCAGATGGAAATAGCATGAGAAGCGTCACCACAGTAGAAACACAACCCATTGCGCTTTCGAAACTCACGACGCTGCACCCAGAAGTCACTCCATCACACTGCATGGACTCAGGAGCTGGCTCACAAGACAACACCACTTCACGCATACCCCTGCGCTCACGCAAATGTCTGTCAATTTGGACAGCCAAAGACATTTGAATCATTGAGACAGAGGGAACAGGAAATCTCACCATAACATCCTTTACATTCTCTGACAGACCTTCTGAAAAAGGGCTGCCAAAGCATCATCATTCCATTTGGTCAGGACTGCCACTTTTGGAATTTCTGACAGTACAGAGAATGTCACAGGCTCAGTCCGCTAACTCCACAATATCATTCATTTGCATAACGCTTCACGCATCATCCCATGAAAGGGGTTTATCTTTTTAAGGGTCAAAATTTAAATCTCAGTATATATTTCATGAGGCACAGAGAGAATGTCACAGGCTCAGTCCACTAACTCCACAATATCATTCATTTACAGAACGCTTCACGCATTATCCCATGAAAGGGGTTTATCTTTTTAAGGGTCAAAATTTAAATTGAGCTATATATTTCATGAGGCCCACAGAGACTCTCACAGGCTCAGTCTTGCTAACTCCACAATATCATTCGAAAAACTGTTCCAACATCATCCATGAAAGGGGTTTATCTTTTTAAGGGTCAAAATTTAAAGCTCCGTATATATTTCATGAGGCACACAGACTCTCAGAGGGTCAGTCTGGGTAACACCACAATATCATTAGACAAAGTGTTACAGCATCATCCTATTAAATGGCTATATGTCGAGGACCTTTTGCTTCTGGAGGTAGAGGAAGAGGAGGAGGAGGGTATAATGCCTATACCCAACTGTTGCCTATACTGTGGCCTAGACAGCACTGTCCCAAACCCGCTTTCTCCTGTGTACCCTGCATACATTACATTAACCCAGTGTGCCCGATTGAGACGTAATAAGCTTGGACATGACGAGTGGGCCATGTGTGTTGCCCCTGAGGGTTCAGTCAAAACAGAGGGATTGCATCTCACACAGAGGTGTGATATAACATTCTCAGGTAAGGAGGGAGCAACACACAGGACTGTAACACCTGCACCCACCTCAGACTACAGCAGCAGGGCAGCATGGACGTACCTAAGGGAGGATCTTCTCAGCCCTGGCTGGTTACGAAACAGTGCCTGAGTGGGGGCTGAAGAAACTGAGAAGGAGGTGCAGTGAAGCTTTAGAAAGCGCGAAACACAGTGTACTCACACAGTGTGGGAGGGGACAAGGATCTGGTAGTAGCTCGTCCACAGGCCCAGAACGTGGGGAAGAAGGTGTACTAGGGGCACGGATACTGAGTAAGACATCGTGGGGCCCCATCCAATTGTTGAGTGAACTTTACGACACAGCTATGAAGCCGGAGTCATTTTCATCTGTAGGAGCCTCATCTACTGAACCTCGATTATCTTTGCTGAAAGCGTGTCTATATAATAGCAAGATACTGCAGAGCAGACGTTGTCACAGAAGTTACGCGGCTACTGGCTTGGGACAATGATTTTGTGGTGTTGGCAGGATGTAGAGCCGAGTAATTGTACAACATCAGACGAGAGAGAAAGGAACATATTTTAAGGAGTCCTGGAAAGGTGTGTTCACAATGTACCAGTGACTTTGCTGAGCCCTCACCTGGAGGACAACGTAGTGAACGTCCTTGTGTGCACACCTCAACTCCAAGAAAAGCCTTGGAAAATGTACATCCCTTTAAGATCCCTGATGATGACTCTTTGCATTTATCCACTGACTTTCACAGGCGAATCTCATCGCACAGTAAATGATGACTAAAAAAATTGAATAGCTGTTGGTGTAGTTGGAGAACAGTAGGTAATTTTTAATGCAAGGATATTTTGGGGTGGCTTACATTGCAGCACTAAACAGATACGGATTTGAATGAAATTTAGTGTGACTATTTGTTAACTGTAAAGTAATAATCAAATGGGTAGTCCAAATGCAAATTGGCGAGTCATATCTATGTCTTATTGATTTTAGGCTTGAAGTTAGTGTACTGCCTTTGACATTTTTCCATTTAGTGGGCTTGTGTGCACACCTTAACTCCGAGTAAGCCTTGGAAACTGCACCTGAATGTGTGATCTCAATTTCTGCCTGCAGCACCTAGTACACACTGCTACATCTAACAGCACCATTCATGTTCCTTCCAATACATAATTCTGCCCTGATCCAACAAACGTGGCCTGTGGAGAGATATTCTAACTCTGCTGCATCAACACCTGTCTCTAAGGCTCTGCACTGCAGCGCTGGTCAACTTTCAACAGAAAGCAAAGGTGGTGTCAACAGTTCAATACAAAATCTCCATTATCCCATGAAAATATTTCCCCTTTTTTATTGAATGCCCAAGGCCACGTACCGTGTCACTGCTCACGTGATCGCTTGAACAGACCTTCCCGTTACCGAGGACCACAGTGCCCTGGCGGTCGATCCACTTGCAGGACTCTATACGGCAAATTGCCAAACTTTTGATGTTTTTGGTGGACATGTAGTTGTAAGACAAAAAATAGATAAATTTTTTAAGTGATGTTGCCCAGAGCAAGCATGTTGTGCCCACTTGTGGCCGACGGCACTGGCACAGGGCCCCTCCTAGTACGGAGTTGTGTCTAACAGCGAGTGTGCACCCCACCGTCAGACACACTTTTTGTACTATGAGGGGCCTATGCCAGTGCCGTCGCCAACAGTGGGCCCCACCACATGCTCAGAGCACCGTCACTTGGCACGGTGCACAAGTTGTTTATACCAGACCTGGGGAGGATAGGACAGTTATGGACTGGTTTCCAAAAATTGCATATGTTGACCTGTAGGCTGGAGGTTCAGCAGCTGCAAATGGTGGAATTGGAGGAGTACGATCAAGAGGCGGAGAAAGTGAGCCATTATGCTGCCAACCTATGTGTCATGAGGGGAAGGTGGGACAAAATCTTTTGAAATCCATGCATGGCTCATTTTAATGAAGGTTAGATCTTCCACATTTTGGTTGGACAGACGTTTCCTTCTTTCTGTCAGGATTGATCCAGCAGCACTGAACACGCTTTCAGATAACACACTACCAGCAGGGCAAGCAAGCTCCTGTAAGGCATATTGCGCCAATTCAGGCCAGGTGTACAGTTTACAGGCCGAGTAGTCAAAGGAGAATGACCCGTGAGGGAGAATATCAATATGAGAGAAGTAGTTTTTTACCATAGTTGACAACTGCTGTCTCCTGTCAGTTGCCATAGATTCCTGATGATGACCTGTCATGTGAGCGGTAGTTGAGAAATCAGTCCACAACATGGTCATGAAACCCCTGTCTCCAACCCCACTTCGGCTGTGTGTAGCACGAACACCTCTTCCATTCGGCCCACTAGGGCTCATGATAGAACCAGCAACGCTGCTGTGTGATGGGAATGCCTCTAACAAACGGTTTACAACAGTTGCTTGTTTGTTCACCAATATTAGCTCTAGGTTCTCCTGTGGCATGGTGTTCTGTAATTTTCCTTTACAGCGTGGATCAAGGATGCTGGCCAACCAGTAGTCGTCATCCTTCATCATATTAGCAATGCGGGGGTCCCTTTTTAGGATGCGCAAGGAATAATCACACATGTGGGCCAATGTTCCAGGTGTCAATGATGCACTGACACTGGTGAGTGGAGGAGCACTATCTGAAATATCCACATCCCTCCAGTCCCGCACAAACCCTGTACCTGACGTTGGCACACCAACATTTGATCTTGCCCCCGAGAAGGCTCCTCTTCCCCCAAATAATCATCCCCCTCATCCTCCTCCTCCTCGACCTCTTCTTCCTCCCCATCGTGCTGGACATTTCTCTGAGGAGACAATGGCTGACTGTCATCAAGTCTTCCCTCCTGCTCCTCCTCTTCCTCCTGCGCCTGAACCTTCTTGTGCGTCAAAGTTTGTATGAGCAGATGCATAAGTGGAATGCTCATACTTATGATGGCGTCGTCTGCGCTTACCAGCCATGTGCATTCCTCAAAACACTGCAGGACTTTACAGAGACCTTTGAGCTTTGACCACTGCACTCCCGACAACTCCATGTCTGCCCTCGTACTGCCTGCCCGTGTATCCTGCCACAAATTCATTACAGCCTGCCTCTGTTCGCGCAGCCTTTCAACCATGTGCATGGTGGAGTTCCACCTTGTTGCATCGTCTATGATTAGGAGGTGCTTGGGGAGGTGTAGCGATCACTGCAACCTCTGCATCCGACTGGAGTCTACGGGCGATCGACGGATGTGTGAGCACAGTCTTCGCACCTTATTGAGCAGGGCTGTTAAGTCGGGATAATTTTTTTAGGAAGCACTGCACCTCCAGGTTCAAGGTGTGAGCCAGGCAAGGCATGTGTCGGAGTTTTGCCAGGGCTATGGCCGACACAAAATTACGCCCGTTATCACTAACTACCTTGCCTGGCTCAAGATGTAGACTGCCCAGCCATGACTCAGTTTCCGCTGCAAGTAGTCAGCCAGTACCTCCGCGGTATGTCTGTTGTCACCCAAACACATCATTTGTAAAACAGCCTGCTGACGCTTACTACCAGCTGTTCGAAACTGTGACACCTCCTGTGCAACACTAGCAGCTGCGAATGGAGGTCTGGTGCGACAGCGCTCTGTTGACGACTACGAGCTTTCGCTTCTGGAGGAGGAGGAGGAGGGTGTAACGCCTACAGCCAACTGTTTCCTATACCGTGGGCTAGGCAGAACTGTCCCACCGCCGCTGTCCCCTGTGGACCCTGCTTCCACCACATTCACCCAGTGCGCAGTGATGGACACGTAAGCCCTGGCCATGCTTACTGGACCATGCATCTATTGTGAGGTGCACCTTTCCACTCACTGATTGTTTGAGTGCATAGACAATGCGGTCTTTCACATGCTGGTGGAGGGCAGGGATGGATTTTCGAGAAAAGAAGTGCCGACTAGGTAGGTCATAGTGAGGGACAGCATAGGCCATGAGATCCCTGAATGCAGCGCTTTCAACTAAACGGAAGGGCATCATCTCTAATGCGATCAGTTTGCCAATGTAGGCATTCAAAGACAGTGTGCGCGAATGAGAGGGTGAGTACTTTTTGGACCTACTCATAGTGTCTGTTAGGGTGAGCTGTACTTGAGAGCTGCATATGGGGGAACAACCGGTGGACATGACGGACTGAGAGGGGGTTGGTGATGTTGATGGTAGTGGTGTTGCTGATGGTGATGGCCTACATGCACTCTTTCGTTTCAAAAAACGACTGATTCCCTGACTGCTTTGGCCTTGCGTCGACACCTCAACACTTGTTGCTGCTGATGTGCCAACCGGTGGTGTTACAGTGGGGGAAGCGATGGAGCGTTGGTGGCTAACTTCAGTCGGAGCAGGTGCACATGTGCTAACTGAGCTTTTGTAGTCCGTCTACGCTTGAAAGTGCATGGTGTTTAAATGTCTAAGGCCTCTTTCACACATCCGGCGGGCGCCTGGCGGCGCCCCCGGCATTTTACCGCAGCGCCGCTTGTGAAAAGCTTTCACACTTCCGGTGCCCAAAATGCGTTTTTTTGCCGGATGATTTCTGATGCTTGGAGAGATAAGAAATCATCCGGCAAAAAAAAAAAAACGTTACATGCAGCGTTTTGTCCGGCCGCCGCAATGTACATTTGCGCCGCATCCGGACAAAACCGCATGCAACGCATTGACATGCGGCGCCATCCGGCGCTAAGGCATGTCAATGCGAAAAAAGCCGCATGCGGCGCATCAGATTTTCAGATGCGGCGCTGCGGGAAAATGCCGGGGGCGCCGCAAGGCGCCCGCCGGATGTGTGAAAGAGGCCTAAGCATGCAACTGGTATTCAAATTTTTGACATTTTTACCTCTGCTAAAGTTCCTTCCGCACTTCTTACATGTAACCTTGACATCATCAATAGGATTTTGCTCAAAAAAGTGCCAAACTGCACTTTTCCTACTATTGTATAAATTTTCAGAGCTTGCACGCTGTGATACTTGGACCGTCTGTCCAAGCTGTCCTGCCACTTTTTTGTGGGGTTTTGTAACAGGTTTTTTTACAGCTGCGGGACTCACAGATAAACCCTGCTGCGATGTCGACAACTGCTGCGGATCCTCCTCAGCTTGTGAGTTATATTTGCCACCGTCAACTTCTTCCCCCACTGGATGCCAATCTGGATCAACAACTGGGTCATCCATCTTCTATTTCATCTGCACCTTCCTCTGTGTGACCGTGTACGGTGCTATAGTATGTGGGAAGGGGCACCTGAGTTTCATCAGGGTCAGCTTCTGGGTCTGGACACTGCGAAGGCAATGTAGTGCTCTGTGGGAATGTACCAGCAGAATCATCTATCAGTGGCTGTGCATCAGTGCACTCCATGTCAGATTCATCTCGGACTGGTGAATTCATGATTTGACTTGTTAACCCTGGCATGGTATGTGAAAACAGCTCCATGGAGTACTCACCAGCACTGCGGGCTGCCGCATCCTTCACTTTACTTGGGGGTGAAGGACAAAAGGAAAGGGGTTGTTCCTGACCAGAAGAACCAAATGAGGACTGAGTGCTTCTACTTTTTGAAACTTGAGAAGAGGAGGACATAGAGCTGGAGCCTGCTTCAGCAAGGTAAGACAAAACCTTTTCCTGTTGCTCTGGCTTTAAAAGAGGTTTACCTACTCCCAGAAAAGATAGCCTTCGAGGGCTTGTGGACCCAGACAATGCCGCTGGATCAAGACCTGCTGCCTTAGGAGCTATAGTGCTTTTGGCAGTACCAGCACATGCACACCACCACCATCTGTACTAGCTGGCCCCACCGCCCACCTTTATGGGGTCTGAGACCATACCTACTCATGTTTGTGAAAATGTTCCCAAAATAACAGCAGATATATGATACTGTATCAGAAGCATGCAGATGTATAAGGTGAATGATAATTCTGGAAATTTGAGGATATCTTTGTCGAGTAACACAGGCGCTCACAGGTTCAGTATGGAGTCCAACACAATCTGAATTTTATGAAAACTGAAGTATATCACTAGCATACAGCTGAGAACAGTGTTGGTGTAATTAGAAATATCCGTAGATATTTGGTAGGAACAAAGGTGCTCAGAGTCTCAGGATGGAGTAGGCCCCAATTTTACAATGAGGAAAACTGTGGTATATCACTTGCGTACAGCTGAGAACAGTGTTGGTGTAATTAGAAATATCCGTAGATATTTGGTAGGAACAAAGGTGCTCAGAGTCTCAGGGAGGAGTAGGCCACAATTTTAAAATGAGGAAAACTGTGGTATATCACTAGCGTACAGCTGAGAACAGTGTTGGTGTAATTAGAAATATCTGTAGATATTTGGTAGGCACAAAGGTGCTCAGAGTCTCAGGATGGAGTAGGCCCCAATTTTACAATGAGGAAAACTGTGGTATATCACTTGCGTACAGCTGAGAACAGTGTTGGTGTAATTAGAAATATCCGTAGTTATTTGGTAGGAACAAAGGTGCTCAGAGTCTCAGGGAGGAGTAGGCCACAATTTTAAAATGAGGAAAACTGTGGTATATCACTAGCGTACAGCTGAGAACAGTGTTGGTGTAATTAGAAATATCTGTAGATATTTGGTAGGAACAAAGGTGCTCAGAGTCTCAGGGAGGAGTAGGCCACAATTTTAAAATGAGGAAAACTGTGGTATATCACTAACGTACACCTGAGAACAGTGTTGGTGTAATTAGAAATATCCGTAGATATTTGGTAGGAACAAAGGTGCTCAGAGTCTCAAGAAGGAGTAGGCCCCAATTTTAAAATGAGGAAAACTGTGGTATATCACTAGCATACAGCTGAGATCAGTGTTGGTGTAATTAGAAATATCCGTAGATATTTAGTAGGAACAAAGGTGCTCAGAGTTTCAGGATGGAGTAGGCCCCAATTTTACAATGAGGAAAACTGTGGTATATCACTAGCGTACAGCTGAGAACAGTGTTGGTGTAATTAGAAATATCCGTAGATATTTGGTAGGAACAAAGGTGCTCAGAGTCTCAGGGAGGAGTAGGCCACAATTTTAAAATGAGGAAAACTGTGGTATATCACTAGCGTACAGCTGAGAACAGTGTTGGTGTAATTAGAAATATCCGTAGCTATTTTGACTTGCACCACAAATTGTGGATACCGGAGCCGAGCCTATTGATTTCTATGGGAGTGTTGGGTCGTCGTGGCCCTGGCGGTCATGCAATGGGGGATATTTACAGGGGATTATAAGGATAGGTAGTTCGTGACGCCACCGTGGTACCTGATCAATTGGACCAGCGCTGCAATAAGGATCTTCACAGGGGATGTTATGGGGCAGCTAGATGGTTGGTCTCCCACAGGTGAGACTGGTCCCTGGAAGTCTATGGTGATGATGCAGGGTGTAGATAAGAATTCAGTCACACACAATATAGCTTCTTTTCATACCTTTACTGGTAGGTGTTTCAGGCAGATCCCGGGAAGCTGGTCGGGGTGGAGAATGCACATTCGGGAAACCGCTGAGCAGGTTAGAGGCCTCCTTTACTTCATATGTATCTGAGTCCAAACTTGCATGAAGCGAAGTTAACTCTGCAATCTCCAGCTTTCTCAATAGCTGCAACGCCCAGCTGACATTGTGGTAGAGCCTCCTATGTCTCTGATTATCAGATGTTGAGAGAACTAAGTCCTTACTTTTGCAGGGCCCTGCTCAAAGTCCTTGTTCTCCCTGACTCCGGTTACGTATCAGCGCTTGGGGCTACCTTCTGCAACCTGTAGTCCAGAAAGCCTCCGGTTCTCTTGTTACTAAGCATGAAGCACTAGCAACGCTTCGGACCCCGGTGTCCGGTTAATTAGTGCAGGTAATCTGGTACCTGAAGCACTTCTCTCTGTATTCTCCACTGTGCCCTTCGCCCTGCTCTCGCTCTTAACATAAGCACTTGTAGCTTTGATGGAAATGTCAGCTTTCTCCAGAGCTCACTGAACAGCTCTCAGTATCCTCCAAGTCCAGACTGAACTGACACTGAACTGCACTGTCCTAAGACAGGAAACTGACTGATCTGAGCTCTTCTCAGACAGGAAACTATCTGGGGGATGACTCACTCCTGAGTCTCCAAGGCTTGAATCTCTGACTGAACACCAACTGCTACGTGTCACTACCTCTTATACCCCTGGTGGGTATGTCTGAAAGTGTGAGTGACGTGAATGGATATCAAGCTTTTGCGGTTACCTTCCTGTGCATTTTCCTGGATTATGTGTGCCTTACATAGCTGGGCCACACATCCCCCCTTGGTTAAACACAGCACTCCCGGGCTGTAAAAGAGAAAAAGAAAAACATTTTTGTTTTGCATTTTAACATAAACATTTAACTCATCCCATCCGGGAGGTGAGGAATCTTGAACGTTACAATTTGTACATTAGAAAAATACAAAAGTATCAAAGTATCAAAACATTTCCATAAATACTAGATAATATTCTTGTGGAGGACCCGCACCAAAAACCTCCCACGTGGGTCCTGGGTGGGCTGCAGGACTTCATTGCAGACCTCACTCTAGGCCACACCATACGGGTTTTTCTTCAGAGGTTGTTCAAGGCTTTGTGTAAAACCAAGGTAAGGCACCGTAGTGCAAACTATTTACAATACAAGTTCTTGGGCTGGCACAGTCCACAGCCACGCAGTCCATGCATAATAAAAGACACATATATATATATATATATATATATATATCAAGAAATCATTAATTCTTCACTTTCACTTTACCCAACTGGGGTATTTTATGCAAACTATGCAATCATCATCACATTTACTCTTTAGCTTTTTAACTCTTTACCCAGCCGGGTATTCTACTTAAATATGTAAACATCATCATACATATTATTAAACATTAATAAAGTGCAAAAATCTTCTTTGTAAAACTTTATACAATTCTTCAGATGCAGTAAACCCTGTCTGGGTCCTACTGGCTTTCATTTTTCTTGCTAGATGTGACATTGACCTTTTCCATCCCTGGGGACAGAAGTTACTCGATGCCCTTGGGTTCCCATTACTAGGATATCATGTCCTGCAATATAAGTCTGTGTCGCAACATCTCTTGTTTGTGCTGGTAGGGACCTCACTGGGACCTCTCCGGAATATAACGTAGGTTGCGCTGCAGTAGGTGCCACAGAATAAGATCTAGCTTGCGATGCAGGATGGGTCACAGATTGCGATGAAGGGGGCGACGTAGGTCGAGATGAGTATGCAGGGGGCGACTCCAGTGCACGGTCTGGTGCTGTGGGAGCTCGGGACTGGGACGCTTCAGTATTGTGTACGGTACCGGCGTCGGGGACGGGGTCACTGATAACAGAGACGTTTAGGGCATACCATCCCTTTAAACCCCAGTGTCGCGTGTAGCTTACTATGTCCCCATTTATCAGATCCCTCCCAGGATGACCGATGGGCAAGTGGGACTCTACGTCCCGGTGGCTCACAAAGACCCCGGATAGAGGCCCGGCTCACGGATAAAGCCCCAGCCCTTGCGGAGTTGAAATTCGGTGACGCACCCCTGACGCCGCGGTTCCCGTCGGGTACCTTTATCTCGGCGGACGGTTTCTTTGTCAGCGAAGAACTTCTCATGCCATTCCTGTCGGTCTCGCTGTATCTTTCTCCCTTCCTCCTGCCGTTGTCTCTCTTTCTCGCAGTGTTGCCAGGCATTTCCGGTTTGGAGGTCGTAAGTCACATCATCCAGACGCTCCATCTCGTCCCAGTCGATTTCCGGCAATGATGGCTGGGACCCCTCCGGTGTTCCTACCGGGGACCCGTAATCTGCTGCGGCCTCCTGGCCTGGCTGGCACTCCGGAACGGGCAGGGCCTCCTCAGCCTCCTTCTCCTCCACCTCCGCATCGGTGGGATCAGGTACAGCACTTTTGGGGGCAGCCTCCGGTTGTCCTTCAGCCTTCTTCAGCAGGGACTTTGGGAAATCAAGTGATGGGGTGATGTCTGTGGGAGAGAACACTGCGTCCCACAGCAGCCGCTGTGTCTGGGCACGCCAGCGTCTCTCTGTCTCCTGCATGTCTGCATGACGCTGGATTAATCTTCTGAGCACCGCATTCTCTTTCTGCAGCTCCAGCATAGCGGGGTCAGTGTCCCGATCTGGGGACAGCTCCGGCACAGGCAGTAAATCCTCCGGTGAGCAGGGTTTGTACGCCTCCGCTCCTCCGCACAGATTCTCCTGTCCTTCCGCCATCTCGTCCCAGGCCAGACTGTAGTTTCCATCAGGAACTGTCTGGTCCCTTCCGTGGAGGCGGGATTTGCGTCTCCTCCTCTTTGCATAGAAGATGAAGAGGAGGCGGTTTTCCTTAGCAGTGGGGCAGGATCGCACATTATAGTAGCATTTTGAGAGGGCGGCCATAACTTTCGCGCCACAGGGGGGGTACACGCCCACGAATGCACGCCCACCTTCTTCACCAGCACCTCAGGGCGCCAATATGGCGGTAAAATGGTGGTATTTGGCGCCAAAAGTGACAAACAGCAAACAGTCTTTTTCACAAAACAGTTCAATAGGCACACAGGACTCACAATTGCAAGTTTCGGATCCTGTTTGTGACGCCAAGTTTCAGATGACTCGCACCACAAATTGTGGATACCAGGGCTATGGGGTACTCGGAGCCAAGCCCATTGATTTCTATGGGAGTTGTCACTGGCAGCGGGACTCGGTCCGTGGCCCTGGCGGTCATGCAATGGGGGATATTTACAGGGGATTATAAGGATAGGTAGTTTGTGACGCCACCCGTGGTACCTGATCAATTGGACCAGCGCTGCAATAAGGATCTTCACAGGGGATGTTATGGGGCAGCTAGATGGTTGGTCTCCCACAGGTGAGACTGGTCCCTGGAAGTCTATGGTGATGATGCAGGGTGTAGATAAGAATTCAGTCACACACAATATAGCTTCTTTTCATACCTTTACTGGTAGGTGTTTCAGGCAGATCCCGGGAAGCTGGTCGGGGTGGAGAATGCACATTCGGGAAACCGCTGAGCAGGTTAGAGGCCTCCTTTACTTCATATGTATCTGAGTCCAAACTTGCATGAAGCGAAGTTAACTCTGCAATCTCCAGCTTTCTCAATAGCTGCAACGCCCGGCTGACATTGTGGTAGAGCCTCCTATGTCTCTGATTATCAGATGTTGAGAGAACTAAGTCCTTACTTTTGCAGGGCCCTGCTCAAAGTCCTTGTTTTCCCTGACTCCGGTTACGTATCAGCGCTTGGGGCTACCTTCTGCGACCTGTAGTCCAGAAAGCCTCCGGTTCTCTTGTTACTAAGCATGAAGCACTAGCAACGCTTCGGACCCGGTGTCCGGTTAATTAGTGCAGGTAATCTGGTACCTGAAGCACTTCTCTCTGTCTTCTCCACTGTGCCCTTCGCCCTGCTCTCGCTCTTAACATAAGCACTTGTAGCTTTGATGGAAATGTCAGCTTTCTCCAGAGCTCACTGAACAGCTCTCAGTATCCTCCAAGTCCAGACTGAACTGACACTGAACTGCACTGTCCTAAGACAGGAAACTGACTGATCTGAGCTCTTCTCAGACAGGAAACTATCTGGGGGATGACTCACTCCTGAGTCTCCCAAGGCTTGAATCTCTGACTGAACACCGACTGCTACGTGTCACTACCTCTTATACCCCTGGTGGGTGTGTCTGAAAGTGTGAGTGACGTGAATGGATATCAAGCTTTTGCGGTTACCTTCCTGTGCATTTTCCTGGATTATGTGTGCCTGACATAGCTGGGCCACACATCTTGATACAGAGTCAAAGGTGCTCAGAGTCTCAGGATGGAGTAGGCACCAATTTTACAATGAGGAAAACTGTGGTATATCACTAGCGTACAGCTGAGAACAGTGTTGGTGTAATTAGAAATATCCGTAGATATTTGGTAGGAACAAAGGTGCTCAGAGTTCAGGATGGAGTAGGCCACAATTTACAATGAGGAAAACTGTGGTATATCACGAGCATACAGTGAGAACAGTGTTGGTGTAATTGAAATATCCGTAGATATTTGGTAGGAACAAAGGTGCTCAGAGTCTCAGATGGAGTAGGCCACAATTTTAAAATGAGGAAAACTGTGGTATATCATTAGCGTACAGCTGAGAACAGTGTTGGTGTAATTAGAAATATCCGTAGATATTTGGTAGGAACAAAGTGCTCAGAGTCTCAGGATGAGTAGGCCAATTTTACAATGATGAAAACTGTGGTATATCATTAGGTACGCTGGACAGTGTTGTGTAATTAGAATATCCGTAGATATTTGGTAGGAACAAGGTGCTCAGAGTCTCAGGATGGAGTAGGCCACAATTTTAAAATGAGGAAAACTGTGGTATATCACTAGCGTACAGCTGAGAACAGTGTTGGTGTAATTAGAAATATCTGTAGATATTTGGTAGGAACAAAGGTGCTCAGAGTCTCAGGATGGAGTAGGCCCCAATTTTAAAATGAGGAAAACTGTGGTATATCACTAGCGTACAGCTGAGAACAGTGTTGGTTTAATTAGAAATATCCGTAGATATTTGGTAGGTACAAAGGTGCTCAGAGTCTCAGGATGGAGTAGGCCCAATTTTAAAATGAGGAAAACTGTGGTATATCACTAGCGTACAGCTGAGAACAGTGTTGGTGTAATTTGAAATATCCGTAGATATTTGGTACAGAGTCTCACTATGGAGGAAACCTGAATTTTAAAATTAGTAAAACTGTACTATATAAGTAGCGTACAGCTGTAATCAGTGTGGGTGTAATTTAAATCTCCCTAAATATTTCTGGGGTAACACACACGCTCACAGCCGCAGGATGGAGTACACCACAATAGTAAGATCAGGAATCAGGAGAAGTGTACTATAGCAGTAGAGCACAGCTGTATACAAAGCTGGGGTATTTGGTAATCTCTGTATAGATTTCCGTAGTCACACAAAGACGCTCGCTCAGTATTGATTTTGCACTGTAATACAGACGGCAGTAAATACACAACTGTATCAAAAGATACCAGTTGTATACAGTTTTGGTAAAAAAAAAAAACAAACAGGTATGGTTTTACTCACACACACACACATATCAGGCTTTTCTACGTGATACCAGCCGGTACACGGTACTGTGTGAGGAGCGTACAGCTCTATACGGTGTGGGCCAAAATGAAGGCTCAGTAACTGTGCAGAAAATTATTATTTCAGTATTACTGCTGTGTAGCTGCTTTGAAAACAGCAGTCTGCACAGCAGTGTCCACACAGCTATACAGCTAACAGGCAGCCTACAAATTGGATATGCTGCTGCACTGAAAAAATGTCTACTCTCTGAATGGCAAAGAGCAGAGTGCACAGTAAGAATCAGCACTGCTGCTCCACACTACCAATTCCTTCCCATGTCAGTGGCTGCCAGCCTAAGAACCAGCGCTGCTGCACACACAGAAAAGCACCACTGTGACTGCACACTAACTGGGCAGCACAATCGCTATCAGCACAGGCACAGATTTGTCTTTTTTCAGCATTCCTAACACTCTCCCTCATGAGAACAAGCGGCAACAACCTCTCCCTACGCTAAGATTGGCTGAAGTAAAATGGCGGTCGGCGGTGAGGGCGTTTTATATGCCCTGTGACGCCACAGAAAGCCAGCCGATCACTGCAATGCCCTTCAATAAGATGGTGGTGGCGGCTGCGCGCGTCATTACGTTGCATACAGTTGCGCCCTTCATTATTGGCTGAAATATGGCGCTTTTAGCATTCAGGGAAACCGACTGGCGCGATAAGTCGATTTTTGAAGGTGTCCGACCTGTTTCGCTCAACTCTAGTGGTAACAAGTTTCTATTATACTTTTCCTCTTATTGTTCCTCTCCTTGTTTTGGCTCATCTGAGGCCAGTGGTTCTAACACAGCAGTAGACCAAGATTCAGTGGCCAATGCGGAGACCAGGGTCTGTTTATCTATGGAGATCAGGGCCGCCATCAGGGCATGAGAACCCTTACTGCTGTATGGGGCCCGGTCATTAGGGGGGGCCCGCCGCCCGAGCACGCAGGTCCGCGCTCGGGCCCGGGGGCCCCCAACATTTTGAGGCTCCCCCTGCACCTCAAGGGGCCCCCAGCTAGCGGCACATCACGCAGCCGCTATGGGGCCCCTGTGTGGCAGGGGGGCCCGCCTGCCCCCAGCGCCGACTCCCCCCGCCGCTGCATTGAACTATACCGGCGTCAGCCGGCACAGTTCAAAGCGATAATGGAGGAGAGAGCGTCAGCTGACGCTCCCTCTCCCATCATTCCCCGCTCTGCCTCTGACACAGCGCGCTCACTGTGTGCCGGGCAGAGCAGGAGACAGGAGCTGGGAGCAGCGCTGGCACGAGGATGAGGTGAGGAGTGTTTTTTTTTATAAATCTGTCCTGCTGTGGGGCCGGCCATTCCTGGGGGGGGGAGGAGAGATGAGGGCTGTAAAATGTGGGCCCTGCTGTATACTATGGAGGCCCTGCTATATCCAATGGGGGCCCTGCTGTCTACTATAGGGCCCTGCAATATACAATGGGGGCCCTGCTGTCTCTATAGGGGCCCTGCTATATCCAATGTGGGCCCTGCTGTATACTATGGAGGCCCTGCTATATCCAATGGAGGCCCTGCTGTCTACTATAGGGGCCCTGCAATATACAATGGGGGCCCTGCTGTCTACTATAGGGGCCCTGCTATATCCAATGTGGGCCCTGCTGTATACTATGTGGGCCCTGCTGTACACTGTGGGCCCTGCTATATACTATGTGGGCCCTGCTATATACTATGTGGGCCCTGCTGTATACTATGTGGGCCCTGCTGTATACTATGTGGGCCCTGCTGTATACTATGTGGGCCCTGCTGTATACTATGTGGGCCCTGCTGTATACTATGTGGGCCCTGTTGTACAATGTGGGCCCTGCTGTATACAATGTGGGCCCTGCTATATACTATGTGGGCCCTGCTGTACACTGTGGGCCCTGCTATATACTATGTGGGCCCTGCTATATACTATGTGGGCCCTGCTATATACTATGTGGGCCCTGCTATATACTATATGTGCCCTGCTATATACTATGTGGGCCCTGCTGTATACAATGTGGGCCCTGCTATATACTATGTGGGCCCTGCTATTTACTATGTGGGACCTGCTATATCTCAAGGGCTGTCACATTGTAGAAGGATCATCTTTATTCTCATTTGCACAAGGAAAGACTAGAAGCAATGGGATGAAACTGAATGGAAGGAGACACAGATTAGATATTAGAAAAAACTTTTTGACAGTTAGGGTGATCAAGGAGTGGAACAGGCTGCCACGAGAGGTGGTAAATTCTCCTTCAATGGAAGTCTTCAAACAGAGGCTGGACAGACATCTGTCTGGGATGATTTAGAGAATCCTGCTTTGAGCAGGGGGTTGGACCAGATGGCCCAGGAGGTCCCTTCCAACTCTACCATTCTATGATTCTATGATTCTATATACTATGTGGTCCCTGCTATATACTATGTGGGCCGTGCTGATATACTATGTGGGCCGTGCTATATACTATGTGGGCCTGCTATATACTATGTGGGCCGTGCTATACACTATCCGGGCCGCGCTATACACTATGTGGGTTGTGTTATATACTATTGGGGGATATATTATATTTTATAGGGTGGCTGTGTTATATACTATGTGGCTGTGTAATATACTATAGGGGGCTACGTTATATTCCTTTGGGGAGGCAGACTGTATGATATTCTATTCGGGGATACATTATATTCTATGGGGGCTGTATTATATTTATTATATTCTATGAGGGGTGATTGCATCATACTCTATGAGGGGGCTCCATTATACTGTATGAGGTGGCTACATTGTATTCTATGGGGGCTGCATTATATTCTATGGGGGGCTAGATTATATTTTATGGGGCTTCATTATACTTTGAGGGGGCTCTATTATATTCTATGGGGGGTTTACATTATACTCTGTGGGGTGGTTGCATTATACTCTGTGGGGTGGTTGCATTATACTCTGGGGTGGTTGCAATATACTCTGTTGGGTGGTTGCCTTATACTCTGTGGGTTGGCTGCATTATGCTCTGTGGGGTGGCTGCATTATGCTCTATAGGCTGACTGCATTATACTATATGTGGGCTGCATTATACTGTATCGAGGAATACATTATATCATATGAAGAACTATGGGGTGCATTATACTATGGGAAGTGAATTGTACTACATGGATGACTATGGCGGTGCATTATACTATATGGAGCACTATGAGGAGTGTATTATACTATATGGATGACTGAGTGTATTTTAATATATTGAGGGCTATTAGGAGTGTATTATACTATATGGAGGACTATGGATACATTATATGTAGTGCACATTATAATATATGGAGGACTATGGGGTGTATTATACTAAACAAGCAAAATGCTGCATATTCATCGAGTGATTGGTGTTAATGTGTCATTGGTGAGAGCATGGTGCAGAAGTGAAGTTTTTCCATGAAAGGGCGGAGGGATTTTGGAAGGTTTATGTGGTGGAGGAGGAGCTAGGGTGGATACGGAACTGGGGGGTGGAGCCTGGGCGGAGTCTCAAGGGGGCCCCATAAATTTTGCCAGTATGGGGCCCCGAAATTCCTAGTGGCAGCCCTGATGGAGATTACCGCTTTTAAAGACTGTAAATAAAATACAAGTATGCCTTTTGTGGCAGGTCCCATCCTTCATTTAAGTAGTCCCTTCACCAAACTACTGGGAAAACGCGTCACTCAGGGAGAGCAAAGGACAGGTTAAAGTTAGCTTGGTTGTAGTTGATTTAGTGGATTCCATATTCTGATTAAATGTAGCGGGTTTTAAAGCTTTGTAATTTAAAATTAGACACTCATGCTCCATTATTTAGTTGTTTTCCTTCTGTCTGTCTGCTTCTCTGGTTTCTCTTTCCCACAAACACTTTGGTGAAGTCACTTGGACCAAATGGATGTCATTACTTCACTCCTTGTCTGAACTTACTAACTGAACTTCCTTTTCCTATTCCTAACCCACAATCCCCAGTCCTCCTCCCCAGCCTTGGCCAGCCTACAGCTAACCCTCTTATAACTGTCTTTGTTCCCCTGTCTGTCCTTAGGCAGACTTGAATTTTCACCCCAGTTCTATACAAAGGCAAAGAGGGAGATGGTGACATTTTGTGGCCGTTGGTTAGTACTGCAGCCCCAGGAAAATAACTAATAACTACAATGTAGTACAGTTGCAATACAGTACAGTAGAATGCTTGTATAATAGATGCATACATACAGGAATGTCAGAGTAGTGGAACGCCATCCTTACCTCCCTCACACACAGAAGCTCTCCTCAATACCTCCGCTTGAGAATGCCCCAGAGACGGATGGCGCTCCTGCACTGGACACAGCCTCACCTCAGACGTGCTCGGGACATGTCCTGCACTAACAAGACGCAGACTTGGGAGTAACTTACCCTCCAAGGACACCGGGTTCTCTTGCGCCTGGCTCTTATCGGGAGATGAAGAGACACCTTAAAATGGCCGATGCCACGCGTCTGATGGTGCTCAGTCGTGCCCACACCTTCAACAAACACCTGGTGCTGCCCGCTCTTTATCACACATCTCACATAGACACACCTCAGGTATGCTGCTCTAGATGAAGCACTCATCCCTCACCTCATCTCCTCTTCACCCAAGGAGCATAAAATGGTGGCACACATCTCTCCCCTTCACTACTTTTTGAGATAACAGTCCCTGCTTTTATCCCAGAGACAGATGGTAATAGGCATGAAAGGCTCACATCCCCTAATTTAAACGATCCCATACTTCTTGACTTATGCCCAACGCTTCCAGTCTTAGCCTCTGCAGGATCTCCCAATCTAGCAACAGACCCTCCCTCCTCTAATAGATCTGGACAAACTTTGATGGGCAAACCCTCACACTCAGCCTGCTTCAGTGTCATCCCTAAACCTCACTATGTCACCGGGATGGTCTATTGGCTCCTCATGGGGAGTTTCACCCACACATAATGCACAAAGAAGTCTATCTTCACTAGAACATTCTCAACTGATCCCTCATGAGGGCAGCAAATACACATCTTTTGACACTGAGTCACTACTCACGGACAAGCCATGAGTCGGGATAGTCAAGGCATCGGAGGTCAAATGATGGGAGGGTATGTCATAGACAGAAGGAAGAGACAAAGACGTTGTTAGGGTCTGCGGAACGCACCAAATATATGAGGTAGAGAGGTGCGTTCGCAGCCCGGGGTCCACCGTGCAGGCAGAACCTGCTGCTAGTAAAATGCCGCAAGATGCAAACTCTGTTATCCCGCAGAGTCGCCAAAATAAACACCGCAATGCGCTGTGGCAATATGTGCAAACTCTGTTATTCCACAGAGCCGCTAGAAGGAGTGCCACAGCGCTATATGGCGATGTGTGTGAACTCACTAAACACAACTGAGTCGCAAAATAAACACGCTAGGGCGCTGTCTAGCGTTGAAAGCGAACCCTGTTACGTAACAGGGCCGCTGAGAAAAAGTTCTGTGTCCTGTCAGGCACCAAGGTACACAGTTAAGTGCTAAGCGCACATAGTACGTGATCATGCGCTAATGTCCTCACGGGAGTCACCCGCAATCTATGGCGTCTGAACGCCAGACCCTGAATACGGCAATCAAACTCCTCACCGGTTATGCCGGTAATCTAAGGCATCTAGGACACCGACCCTGACCAGCTACCATACCAAACTCCTCACCGATTAAGTCGGTATTCTAGGGGCTTATTTCAGCCGGGCCCTAACCACACACACGCATGACTTTTTTTTTTTTTTTTTACCCTCAGATGGGAAGTTCCACAGTCAGATAACCAAAACTATAAGGAACTCGACTCCCAAACAGCGTGTACACTTATATAATGCAGCAGCTGTTCCCATCATCATCGGAAAACCAACTTTATTTACAAGCACAAAAAAACACAAAACTAAGACACATTAACAAGATGTTTCCACTTTTTAACTTTCCAAATTCCCTCTGCGTCCTCCTCCCCCCTCTTTCTCTTATCACACACAAAACAAAAATACAATTTTCCCAAAACAATTTTTAAACAATTTTTAACCTCAATCTCCTTCCTCTTAAACACATACACGTTCCTCACATCCCACAACACCTCTTTTATACATGCAAGCATCAACCACAACACTCTCTCCTTTTCTCCACACATACCCAACCCAAACATAAATAACTCAAACGTCAAAAAATTCACATCACACAACTCCTTACACAACGGGCCCAAACCTGAAATCACATTTCTAGCATACTGACAATTCCAAAACAAATGCACCACACTCTCTCTCCCACCACATCCCCTCCTCGGACACATCTCACTCCTCACTAAACCCCGGTTTCTCTGGAAGTCTCTCACCGGTAACACCTCATGCAATGACTGCCACACAATCTCGCTCTGTCTATTTGTCATACCATCCATACGTACCTTCTTCCATACCTTCTGCACATCACTTCCTCTCACCATATAAATACCACATTCCATCTCTCTACACTCAATCATCCTATATACCGCTTTCTTCTTCTCTAACAACCTCACATCCACATCACACAGTTCATACTTCACCAAAAATTTGTAAACCCACACATACCACACAGGCACCTCAAAAGCCACTGGGCACCTTAGATCCCTTTCCCGCCACTTCAAACGGAACAGAAAACTTCCAAACAAATACCTGCACATACATGCACACTTCCCATCCATCCTAATCACACCCAATACAAACACCATAATATTCACGCCAAAAAATACATTCAAATTTGGGAATCCCAGCCCCCCCTTATCCATTCTCTTCATCACAACCTCTCTCCTTGCACGCTCCATACTTGAACGCCAAAAAAATACAAACAAAACCCTATTTAATCTTCTAACACACAAATAACCTGGTGGAAAAACCACCGCAACATGCAAAAAAATTGGTAACACCACACTCTTAATAACTAAAATTTTACCAAAAAACGTCAAATCTCTCATCTTCCAAAAATTTAACTTGCACTCCACTCTCTCTCTCACATCCACCCAACTTTCCTCTCCATCCAACTTCTCTGAAAATTTCACACCCAGCACCTTTATCGGTCCACTCACCACATTCACCCCAATATCATTGCTCAGAGTCCTCCCACCAAAAATCTTACATTCAATCTTCTCCCAATTCACTTTAAACGCAGACGCTCCACAAAAAACGGATACCAACAACTTCACACGACGCACCGAACACTCTGAATCACACAAAACACACACATCATCGATGTAACCATTCACCTTCCACTCCCTCCCCCCCGCCCCCGGCACTTGCACACCCCGAATCACCTTATCTTTCCTCAACATACACAACAGCGGCTCAATCGCGCAAATGAACACAACAGGGGACAATGGGCACCCCTGCCGTACACCGGAAAACACATTCACTCTCCTCCCTACATTCCCATTCAACAAAACACAACTATAAATATTTTTATACAAACTTCTCACTCTCTCAGCAAACTCAGCCGGAAAACCCATCTTCACCAACACTCTAAACAGAAAACCATGCGCCAACCTATCATACGCCTTCTCAAAATCCAAACTCAACACATACACCCCCTTCTTACGGTTCAAACAGTCCCACAAACAATCTCTCAGCATACACACACCCTCATGTAACCGCCTTCCAGGCACCGAACAACACTGCTCCTCACCCACCACACTCCCAACCACATCACGCATCCTATTTGCCAGAAGCTTCGCATAGATTTTATAATCACAATTAAGCAACGTGATCGGCCTCCAGTTTTTTAGATTTTTCAAATCACCTTTTTTTGGCAACAGCACAACCACTCCTGCACGCATACCATTCGCCACCTCTGCATTCGCCCACATATACTTACATACATCAACAAAATCCTTCCCAATCACATCCCACATCACACGATAAAATTCCACCGGGAGACCATCATCCCCCGGCGTTTTATTCAGCGCCATGCTACACACCACCTTCCATATTTCTTCACTCGTCACCTCCCCCATCAAACTCTCCCTTTCTGTCCCATTCAATCTATTTTCCAAAACACTCAGCACATCACTCTCCAAACCTTCATCCCTCCATTTCACTGCATACAAATCATCATAAAACTTTGCCACTTCCTCACATAAGTCCACACCACTCACTTCATTTCCATCCACTCCATTCAAAACACTCATGCTCTGTCTTTTTCCAAAAACTTTCTTGAAAAAAAACCGCGAACACTTCTCATTCTTTTCCAAGTTCTCTATTTTAGCCCTATACACAATACTCCTCCCTCTCTCTCTCAAAAACTCGTTCACTTCTTTTTTCACTCTCAACAAATCTTCACTCACATCCATCCCGCCCTCTCTTAGCTTATATAACACACTCAATCTTGCATTCAACCCAGCAAACCTTTCTCTCTTAGCAGCTGCACACTTGTAACCAAGTTTTTTAAAAAAACCTTGGTTTTCCATTTAACCCAATCCCACCATTCACACACATTACTGAATTCACTTCTGCTCTCACACCACTCCTTATAATGTCTCTCATACTCCTCTCTCACCTCCACCCCATCCAGTAAACTCACATTCAGCTTCCATATACCTTTCCCAGTTACCTCCTCAGTATGCACATCCACTTCACACTTCATACACACATGATCTGAAAACGGCACACTCTCCTGTGCATAACTAACAGCAATCAGGTTTTTTGAAACAAAACAATAGTCCAGTCTAGACGCCACCCTCCCACTCTCAGAAAAAAATGTATTTAACAATGGAGTTACTTTACACTCCCTCTGCATATCCCTCAAACCAAAATCACTCACCATGTCCATTAACTCTTTCCTTGACACATCCACATTCACCTTTCCCACATCAACATTCATATCACCCACAATCACAACAGCACTCTACCTGGAATAAAAAACTTAATTTTTTCAAATAAAACTTTACGATCCTGTTTTTTCACAGGAGCATACACATTAATAACACTAAAACGAATATTTCTAAACTCAAAATTTGCTAACACGCATCTCCCAACCTCAATCACCATATAGTCACACAAACTCACATTACGCCCCTTCACCAAAAAACCAACACCGTCATTTCTATTACATGCACTCCCTGACCACACAGACGCACCATGAGGCCATTCACTCCCCTTCACACCATCCACAATCCCACACTCCTGTAAACAAAAAATTTCCGCATTTTGCGCTGCAAAAAACTCAAAAATGGCTGCACGCCGCAACTTATTTTTAAAAACACTCACATTTTGAGATATAATTCTAACACCCATACTAAACACAAACCAAAAGGCTTAAAAAAACACTTGTCCAAAAAAGCCAAAAAAGGAAAAAAAATACAAAAACAACCTACAGATATAACTTGACACACATTACATAAAACACACAAAAAAACAGATAGCCATTGCTTAAAGAGCAAAGCTATGTACACAAAAAAAACCCTACCTGGCTACTGGAAAAGTAAAACGTACTTAACCAGTACCGCCAGTGTCCTCCTCCACCATTTGTGCCGAGCAGCCTTCCGAGCCGCTGGCCTCCATATACTCCTCCACCCGTGCCTTTTTCTGCCCAGTCTTCCTCTGGGCCATTCCTTCTTCCACCACCTCAATGTCTCTGTTTTCCCTACCACCCTCCCTGTGACACTTTAACCCTCCTGAGTCCTCTTCCGAGGAGAAGGCACCAATATTTCTCGGATCAGACTCATGAACTAAAACCTCAGCCTCCTCCTCTGCCACAGATATATCGAAATCCATCAGGCATTCTGACCATGATTCAGCAACTGGGACTTCTTTTTTAACTTTTTTAGGCCATGAACACTCCTCTCGCCTTATGGCCTTCCAAAATTCCTTGTCCTCCTTTTCCTCCTGTTGCTTCTCCTTCCTTCTCTCAGCCTCCTTGTCCTCCTGCCGCTTCTCCCTCCGTCTCTCAGCAGGAGTGGTGGCGCCCTCACAACGCTTTGCAGTGCGGCGACTTCGCCTTCCCTCGCTTCTTCTCCTCCTCCCGCCTCTTAACCTCCTCCTCTCTCTTCCTTTCTTCCTCCCGCCTCCGCTCCTCCTCACGTCTCTTTCTTTCCTCCTCCTCTCTAGTTGACCTCCTCGGCACACCAAACGGGCAGTCTCTATACAGGTGCTCTGAACTGCCACACCTGTCACATTCACGAGGCATCGGACACCTAGCCGCCACATGACCCTCTTGCTTGCAATTACGGCAAACCAACTCCTTGCTACACATGTTTAGCAGGTGCCCGAACTGAAAGCACCTCCTGCAGTATAGTGGCTGCCCTGGGTATGACAGGAAGCCCCTATGACCCGCCACTGAAAAGTTCGCTGGTGGGTGGGTGAAACCTCCCAAACAACCTGGGTCCTTCTTCAATTTCACCCGAAACACATACTTGCAGTTGAAAATGCCCAAGACATTTTTCTGCTTCTCCCCTCCCTTCACGTATTCACAGTACCGCTCCAGGAACTGCTCCAGTAGTGCTACTTCTGTATAGGGGTTGTACACAGTCACAGTCACCACTTTTTCCATGAGCCCAAACAGGGGCTCCACCCGCACTCCCTCCAGGCGTGGATCACCTTCATTACTTCTGAACCATTCAAAGACGGTCAAACAGCATCCCTCATTCACAAAGGTTACATCATATGTACCTTGACTCCGGAATTCATTGACGCTGTAGATATCCTGACGATGGGCTCCAGCCTTTCCCTTCAACAGGTCACGAACGACGTACACCAGGTTGTTTTTCTCACCACCTTCCACCACCACACGGATCGTATTCTTAATGAACATCCTCAGTCCAGACTGCCGGTACGGATACCGCAGTAGAAAATCAGCAGCACGCTGCCAGCAAAGCCCCTGGATCACTCCAGGAAAACTCGCACCCTCTGACCGCGACACACGATCGCAGCCAAAAGGCCGAGATCACACTGGCGCATAGCATACAATGGTTGATATTAGCGCATGGCGGCCCAGCCATGCTACCCTTTTATAGCAACAGCTACAGGACCTGCCAGAAACAAGGACCAATGAAACTTGTTCCAGAACACCAGTAGTCACAGGACCTTCCTGGCGGACCAATAGGAGCTGCTGAAGTACCTGAGCATGTGACCCCTGATCTCCAATGAGAGATCTCACTCTGGGCATGCTCAGAAGGGGAAAACAAGGACTTTGTCCTAAAGACGTCTGCTCGCCGCTAACCAGTACTGGCCACAATAGCAGAGCCTGGAGGAACAGCAGTAATCCTCTGCACACTGTTAGACTGGGCGAGACGCTGGGACCGACGTCTAAGCTGAGCAGGCTCCACTGCGGACGGAGATGAATGGGAGACCGCAGCGGACTGGTTCGAGACTCCCCTTGTGCAGCAGCAGGAACTCGAACCCTAACAGACGTAGTCAGGTAACAGTCCAAAGTCAAAATACCAGGAGGATTGTGGACCAGAGCAAAGGGGGCTAAACAGATGGATTGACAGAATGAGGTCCAAGGTCAGACAATGAATTATCAACAAACAGAACACAAGGCACAGAGAAACAAACCACACAAAGCTGAATGTACGTTCGACAGAGGTCTGGAACTAACAGCCCAGTTTTATAGCCTGGTAGTCACCTTGGACAAAGAACACCTGGAGACTGCAAGCACCTCCCAATCTTAGATTGGACTGACAAGCTGCCAATCACCACACTGACAGCTCAGCACGCCCCTGCACCAGACTGGGTGACTCAGCTGTCAATCAAAGTACTGACAGCTTCAGCACGCTCCTGTACCAGATTGGACGGCTGAGCAGTCATTAACTACTTCCCAGACACACTGAAGGGTGGAATCATGACAATATCACCTCTTCTAGGGGGATTGCCGGATCCACAGGCTTACCAGGAAATTTTAGATGGAAGGCCCTGGCTAACTGCCCAGCCTTCACATCTCGAGCTGGGACCCATCATCTCTCCTCTAGTCCATATTCCCTCAAGTGGATAAGGTATTGGAGGGAATTTCAGACCCTACAAGAATCTACAAACCTCTGAACCGCGTACTCCAAGCCACCGTCAACCAAAATCGAAGGAGGTGGGGATGAGGGAGACATTGCCGTAGGGACAATCTCCTTTAATAATGTTTTGTGGAACATGTTAGGGATGCGAAGGGATGGAGGAAGCTTTAATATGAATGTCACCGGATTGACCACCTCTAGAATCTCTTATGGACCAATAAACTTTGAACCCAACTTCACAGACGGTACTTTAAGTTTGATGCTCCTAGACGACAACCAAACCTGTTAGCCAGACTGGGCCTCTGACTGTGTGACTCCCGAAATATATACAGAGAATTACAATTCCCCCAACACTGTATATATCTGTATGCTACTGACAGAGTACACTTTTTCTGCCTTTCATATTCTGCTGTTATCCAAACTGGGCCTGTGACCGTGTCTGTTACTCCTGAAATATATACGGAGATTTAAAATTCCCCCAACACTGTATACAGCTGTATGCTACAGATAGAGTACACTTTTCTGATTGTCATATTCTGGTGTTATCCAGACTGGGCCTCTGACTGTGTGTGTTAGGCCGGAGTCACACACAACAACAAAAAATCGGACCGTTTTAGTCGGTCGATTATCGGAGCAAAATGTAAACATCACACATCTGCCTGGCATCCGATTTTCCTTCAAAGATGCGATTTAGTCGCATGGGTGTGTACCTTGTAACATCCGATTTTCATCCGACCACCGTTTTTATGTTGCAGCTTACCAAAAAGGACCAATAATGGTTTCGAGGCCTGATACTCATTTAAATATTCAGGCAGACCTATATTTAAGTGCTCTACTACAGGTGTGACCCTCCCACCTTTGCACTGGTGTCATTTTGTTCCTTGTGCTTAGTGCTTTCTAGCTGCTTTATCCAAACATGACCGACACAATCAGATTTACTCCCACTGAGCGTGTGCTGTTCCATTGGGTTATATCCCGACGTTTTGGGAGCCATATCCTGTAATAGCAGATCCCAGAAGACGCAGAAGAATGTGGGTACATCCACTTTTGACAAGAAGGATAACTAAAGGCCATTTTCACCGCCTATATTTGTCACTGCGTAGGCATGGAGATAAGTTTTTCCAATATTGTCGAATGAGCATAGCTACCTTTGATACGTTGCTTGACATTGTGCGCCCTGGGATCACATTTCAGGACACCAGGATGAGAAAAGCAATTTCTGCAGAGGAACGCCTTCTCCTAACAATAAGGTATGTGTGTCAACGATATGTTGATGATGTTTGCCTCGACATAGTCAGTTTGCAAGTGTTGTAGCACACTTCTTGTAAACTTATAATGTGAGTAATGTATTTCTCAAGCTTACCTATCTAAATTATTGCCTTTGGTGTATTCCACAGAAGGCATGGCTTGTAATCTAATTTCCAGCATGTGTGCTCTAAGAAACTAAAGCATTGTAAGTGTTGTGCATGCTGTGTTTGTTGTTTTTGTTGCTGATTTCTCCATGTTCTATGTTCTTTGTGTGTTCCAGGTTCCTTTCTACTGGCATGTCCTACGCTGCTCTGCACTTACAGTTCTTAATAAGGGCGATCAACAATTTCAGGCATTGTACGGTCAACTTGTGTGGAAATTTGGCGCAGAATACATCAAGACGTCATGCCTGAGCCAAAAATGAGTGACTGGTTGAGGATAGCACAGGGTTTTGCCGAAAATTGCCAGTTTCCACACTGTATATGAGCCCTGGACGGCAAACACATACGTGTTCGTAAACCTCCTAACTCAGGCTCCCAATTCTTCAATTACAAACAATATTTTTCCGTAGTTTTGTTGGCCTTGGTCGACACAAACTACAGGTTTATAATTGTAGACATTGGGGCCTATGGAAGGACTGGAGACTCAAGAGTCTTCAATACTTCTATAATGGGTAGGCGGATACGCAATAACCAACTGGACCTACCACCAGCAAGTCAACTTACAGACTCTATTCCAGAACGTGTGCCTTATGTTATAGTTGCGGATGAGGCATTTCAATTAACCCGTAATGTAATGAGGTCATATCCCCGTCGCTATCTCACCCATCGGCGTATAATATTTAATTGTCGCCTGTCATGTGCTCGGCGGCTGGTGGAGTGCACATTTGGAATTCTTAGTGCTAAATGGCGGGTACTTCAATCTGCAATTCATCTCAGTGAAGACAATGTTAATGTGGTCCTCAAAGCATGTGTGGTCCTACATAATTTTTGTATAATCCATGAATGCTCCTCACAACATGTGGGTGAGTGGGTGAGTTAGCCTCTGTGAATGTGAATGTGAGTGTGGAAACTGGCTATGTCACCACCCATCCATCCCCGTCGTCCACCTTCAGGCCTAAAAGTACGTGATGTGTTCACTCAATATTTTGTGTCCCCTGAGGGTGCTACTGCCTGGCAAGAGGAGGCATTATTACACATGTAGTGTGCCTATGTTGCTCTGTCATAAAGACATTTAGGCACACTTAATTGTATATGATGTGTTGGTTTTGGTGTCATATTGTGTGTAAGTTAGGCAGACCATCACATATTTAACCCCTTCAACCCCAAGGGTGGTTTGCACGTTAATGACCGGGCCAATTTTTACAATTCTGACCACTGTCTCTTTATGAGGTTATAACTCTGGAACGCTTCAACGGATCTTCGCGATTCTGAGACTGTTTTCTCGTGACATATTGTACTTCATGTTAGTGGTAAAATTTCTTCGATATAACTTGCGTTTATTTTTGAAAAAAACGCAAATATGGCGAAAATTTTTAAAATTTTGCAATTTTCAAACTTTGAATTTTTATTCCCTTAAAACAGAGAAATATATCACACAAAATAGTTAAGAAATAACATTTCCCACATGTCTACTTTACATCAGCACAATTTTGGAACCAACATTTTTTTTTGTTAGGAAGTTATAAGGGTTAAAAGTTGACCAGCGATTTCTCATTTTTACAACAAAATTTACAAAGCCTTTTTTTTTAGGGACCACCTCACATTTGAAGTCACTTTGAGGGGTCTATATGGCAGAAAATACCCAAAAGTGACACCATTCTAAAAACTGCACCCCTCAAGGTACTCAAAACCACATTCAAGAAGTTTATTAACCCTTCAGGTGCTTCACAGTAACTAAAGCAACGTGGAAGGAAAAAATGAATATTTTACTTTTTAGCCACAAAAATGATCTTTTACAAACTTTTTTTTTATTTTCACAAGGGTAAAAGGAGAAAATGGACAGATAAGGTTGTTATGCAATTTCTCCTGAGTACGCCAATACCCCATATGTGGGGGAAAACCACTGTTTGGGCACACGGCAGAGCTCGTAAGGGAAGGAGCGACGTTTGACTTTTTCAAACTAAAATTGGCTGGAATTTAGATTGGATGCCATGTCGCGTTTGGAGAGCCCCTGATGCGCCTAAACAGTGGAAACCCCCCACAAGTGACACCATTTTGGAAACTAGACCCCCTAAGGTACTTATCTAGATCTGTTGTGAGCACTTTGAACCCTCTAGTGTTTCACAAAAGTTTATAAAGCCTGGGTGTGAAAAAAAAAAAATCAATTTTCCACAAAAATGATTTTTTAGTCCCAAATTTTTGAATTTTCCCAAGGAAATTGGACCCCAAAAGTTGTTGTCCAATTTGTCCTGAGTACGCTGATACCCCATATGTGGGGGGGGGAACTGTTTGGGCGCACGGCAGGGCTTGGAAAGGAAATAGTAACGTTTTGGAATGCAGACGTTAATGGGGGTCATGTTCCGTTTGCAGTGCCCCAGATGAGCCTAAACAGTGGAAACCCCCACAAGTGACCCGATTTTGGAAACTAGACCCCCTAAGGAACTTATCTAGATCTTTGGTGAGCACTTTGAACCCCCAAGTGCTTCACACAAGTTTATAATGCCCGGGCACGAAAATAAAAAATCCTATTTTTTTCCCACAAAAATTATCTTTTAGTCACTAATTTTTTATTTTCCCAAGGGTAACAGGAGAAATTGGACCACATAAGTTGTTGTACAATTTGTCCTGAGTACGCTGATACCCCATATGTGGGGGGGAACCACTGTTTGGGCGCACGGCAGAGCTCGGAATGGAAGGAGCACCATTTGACTTTTTCCAACCAAAATTGGCTGGAATTGAGTTTGGATGCCAAGTTGCATTTGGAGAGCCCCTGATGTGCCTAAACAGTGGAAACCCCCCATAAATGACCCCATTTGGGAAACTAGACCCCCTAAGGAACTTATCTAGATTTTTGATGAGCAATTTGAACCCCCAAGTGCTTCACACAAGTTTATAACGTAGAGCCGTAAAATTTAAAAATCATATTTTTTTCCACAAAAATGATCTTTTCACCCCAATTTTTATTTTTCCAAGGGTAACAAGTCTCCAAAAGTTATTGTGCAATTTGTCCTGAGTGCGCTGATACCCCATATGTGGGGGTAAACCACTGTTTGGGTGCATGGCAGAGTTTGGAAGGGAAGGAGCGCCGTCTGACTTTTTCAACGCAGAATTGGCTGGACGCCATGTCGTGTTTGGAGAGCTTTCTGATCTGCCTAAACAGTGGAAACCCCCATAAATGACACCATTTTGGAAACTAGACCCCTCAAGGAACTTATCTAGATATGTGGTGAGAACTTTGAACCCCCAGGTGTTTCACTAAAGTTTATAACGTACAGCCGTAAAATAAAAAATCTTTTTTTTTTTTTACAAAAATGATTTTTTCGCCCCCAATATTTTATTTTCACAAGGGTAACAGAAGAAATTGGAACGCAAAAGTTGTTGTCCAATTTGTCCTGAGTACACTGATACTCAATATGTGGGCGAAAACTACTGTATGGGCACACGTCGGGGCTCGGAAGGGAAGTAGTGACGTTTTGGATTGCAGACTTTGATGGAATGGTCTGGGGGCGTCATGTCACATTTGGAGAGCCCCTGATGCACCTAAACAGTGGAAACCCCCCACAAGTGACCCCATTTTGGCAAATAGACCCCACAAGGAACTTATCTAGATGTGTGGTGAGCACTTTGAACCCCGAAGTGCTTCACAGAAGTTTATAACGCACAGCCGTAAAAATAAAAATCTTTTTTTTTTTACAAAAATGATTTTTTCGCCCCCAATATTTTATTTTCACAAGGGTAACAGGAGAAATTGGACCCCAAAAGTTGTTGTCCAATTTGTCCTGAGTACGCTGATACCCAATATGTGGGAGAAAACTACTGTACGGGCGCACGTCAGGGCTCGGAAGGGAAGTAGTGACGTTTTGGATTGCAGACTTTGATGGAATGGTCTGGGTGCGTCATGTCGCATTTGGAGAGCCCCTGATGCGCCTAAACAGTGGAAACCCCCACAAGTGACCCCATTTTGGAAAATAGACCCCACAAGGAACTTATCTAGATGTGTGGTGAGCACTTTGAACCCCGAAGTGCTTCACAGAAGTTTATAACGCACAGCCGTAAAAATAAAAAATCTTTTTTTTTTTTTGCAAAAATTATTTTTTCGCCCCAATATTTTATTTTTACAAGGGTAACAGGAGAAATTGGACCACAAAAGTTGTTGCCCAATTTGTCCTGAGTACGCTGATACCCAATATGTGGGAGAAAACTACTGTATGGGTACACGTTGGGGCTCGGAAGGGAAGTAGTGACGTTTTGGATTGCAGACTTTGATGGAATGGTCTGGGGGCATCATGTCGCATTTGGAGAGCCCCTGATGCGCCTAAACAGTGGAAATCCCCAACAAGTGACCCCATTTTGGAAAACAGACCCCACAAGAAACTTATCTAGGTGTGTGGTGAGCGCTATGAAGCCCCAAGTGCTTCACAGAAGTTTATAATGTACAGCCGTAAAAACAAAAAAAATAATTTTTTTTGTACAAAAATGATATTTTCGCCCCCAGTTTTTTATTTTCCCAAGGGTAACAGAAGAAATAGGACAAATTGCACAATAACTCTTGGGGTCCAGAGTACGCTGATACCCCATATGTGGGGATAAACTACTGTTTCGACGCATGGCAGAGCTCAGAAGTGAAGGAGCACCGTTTGACTTTTTCAACGCAGAATTGGCTGGAATTGAGATCAGACGCCATGTCACATTTTGAGAGCCCCTGATGTGCCTAAACAGCGGAAACCCCCCAATTCTAACTCCAACCCTAACCCCAACACACCCCTAACCCTAGTCCCAACCCTAACCACAAACCTAACCCTAACACACCCCTAATCCCAACCCTAACCCTAATCCTAACTTTAGCGCCAACCCTAACCCTAACTTTAGCCGCAACCCTAACCCTAACCCTAATGGGAAAATGGAAATAAATACATTTTTTTAATTTTATTATTTTTCCCTAACTAAGGGGGTGATAAAGGGGGGTTTGATTTACTATTTATAGCGGGTTTTTATGATTGGCAGCTGTCACGCTAAAAGACGCTTTTATTGCAAAAATAGTTTTTTGCATCGCCACATTTTGAGAGCTATAATTTTTGCATATTTTGGCCCACAGAGTCATGTAAGGTCTTATTTTTTGCGGTACGAGTTGACGTTTTTATTTGTACCATTTTTGAGCAGGTGACATTTTTTTGATCGCTTTTTATTTCGATTTTTGGGAGGTTAGAATGAACAAAAATCAGTAATTCATGAATTTCTTTTGGGGGAGGCGTTTTTATTCTTCCGCGTGTGGTAAAATTGATAAAGCAGTTTTATTCTTCGGGTCAGTACGATTATGGCGATACCTCATTTATATAATTTTTTTATGTTTTGGCGCTTTTATAGAATAAAAACAATTTTATATAAAAAATAATTATTTTTGCATCGCTTTATTCTGCGAGCTATAACTTTTTTATTTTTTCGCTGATGATGCTGTATTGCGGCTCGTTTTTTGCGGACAAGATGACGTTTTCAGCGGTACTATGATTATTTATATCGGTCTTTTTGATCGCGCGTTATTCCACTTTTTGTTCGGCGGTATGATGATAAAGCATTGATTTTTTGCTTCGTTTTTTTTTTTTTTTTAAGGGGTTCACTAAAGGGGTTAACTAGTGGGTCAGTTTTATAGGGGGGTCGTTACGGACGCGGCGATACCAAATATGTGTACTTTTATTGTTTTGTTTTTTTTATTTACAGGAAGAAATGAATTTATTGGGGAATATTTTTTTTTTTTTTATTTATTTTGGATTTTTTTTTATAACATGTTTATTTTTATTTTTTTAACTTTTTTACTTTGTCCCAGGGTGGGACATCACTGTATTTTATCAAATCGCTGGTGTGACAGTGTGCACAGCACTCTGTCACACCAGCGATCGCTCAGGCATAGCTGCAGGCTTCTCAGTGCCTGCTCTCAGCAGGCACTGAGGAAGCCGCCTCCCTCCAGGACCCCGGCGCCATCTTGGATCCGGGTCCTGGGAGGGAGGAAGCCCTCAGAACAGCGCGATCACATCGCGCTGGTCTGAGGGTCTCAGGGGGGCACGCAGGGAGCCCCCACCCTGCGCGATCCTCCCCTGTGCCCCCAGTACACCGCGATCATGTTTGATCTCGGTGTGCTAGGGGTTAATGTGCCGGGAGCGGTCCGTGACCGCTCCTGACACACAGTCACGGGTGTCAGCTGTGATAATCAGCTGACACCCGGCGGCGATTAGCTGCGCTCCCCTCAGGAGCGCAGCTGATCGCCTATGACGTACTATCCCGTCCATGGGCAGAATGGCACGGGTTTTATGGACGGGATAGTACGTCTAATGTCAGAGAGGGGTTAAATAAACAGCTACATATTGAAATAATCACATACAATCAATGCGACTAGTGTTGAGCGATAATGCTCGATATCTAAAAATATCGGATCGGAATGGTATCGCCGATATCACTAAATATCGGCGATATCCGATTCCGATACCGGAAGTCCCATGTAAGTCTATGGGAACAAAATATTGCAACTAAAAAAACCCTTTATTTCCTTGTAAACACTAAATATACACACATAGAATACATATATTATATATATATATATATATATATACATGTCATTGTGACATATATATACATATATGTATAGTTTATACACTTCTACATAGTAAAATAGCCTCTGATTCAATTGCCGGGTAAAGCCGGCTTCTGTGAAAAGACAGAAGCACCCGACATGAAATGACACTTGGTGTACATAGGGTTAACTGTTATGTTTCGGTAGCTGAGGAGTGCAGGTAAAAAAGGCAATACACCAGAGCAGTTGGAATCTATGAGATTGCAGTACCCTGACTAACCACCACAACTAGAGGCAGCCGTGGAGCGTTCCTACGTTGGTCCTAGACGCCTCGTCACAGCCTGAGAAACTAACTACACCTAAAGATAGAAATAGGAAAGCTATCTGCCCCGGAGCAGAACCCCAAAGATAATAGAAAGCCCCCAAACATGTAATGGCGGTTAGACAAGATGAAATACTGACACAGAAAGAAAATAGTATGAGCAAA
>JARQOD010000003.1:266511358-266569062 GCA_033576555.1 Oophaga sylvatica | reverse complement strand
CCGGTATTCACGGTCCCCTCACCCACCAATCCTGGTATGCATGGTCCCCTCCCATCCAATCCTGGAATGCATGGTCCCCTCAGCCCCCAATTCTGGTATGAATGGTGACCTCACCCCCAATTCTGGTATTGAATGGTCACCTCACCCCCCCAATCCTGATATGCATGGTCCTCTCATACCCCAATCCTGATATGCATGGTCCCCTCACCCCCTAATCCTGATGTGCATGGTCACTTCACCCCCCAATCCTGATGTGCATGGTCCTCTCACCCCCAATCCTGATGTGCATGGTCCCCTCACCCCACAACCCAGATGTGCATGCTCCCCTCACCCCCCAATCCTGATGTGCATGGTCCTCTCACCCCCAACCCTAATGTGCATGGTCCGCTCACCCCTCAATCCTGATGCGCATGGTCCCCTCACTCCCCCAATCCTGATGTGCATGGTCCTCTCACCCCCAATCCTGATGTGCATGGTCCCCTCACCCCCAATCCTGATGTGCATGGTCCCCTCACCCCCCAATCCTGATGTGCATGGCCCCCTCAACCCCCAATCCTGATGTGCATGGTTCGCTCACCCCCCAATCCTGATGTGCATGGCCCCCTCACCTCCCAATCCTGATGTGCATGGTCCTCTCACCCCCAATCCTGATGTGCATGGTCCCCTCACCCCCCAATCCTGATGTGCATGGTCCTCTCACCCCCCAACCCTGATGTGCATGGTCCCCTCACCCCCCAATCCTGATGTGCATGGTCCCCTCATCCCCCAATCCTGATGTGCATGGTCCCCTCACCCCCCAATCCTGATGTGCATGGTCCTCTCACCCCCCAACCCTGATGTGCATGGTCCGCCCACCCCCCAATCCTGATGTGCATGGCCCCCTCACCCCCCCAATCCTGATGTGCATGGTCCGCTCACCCCCCAATCCTGATGTGCATGGCCCCCTCACCTCCCGATCCTGATGTGCATGGTCCGCTCACCCCCAATCCTGATGTGCATGGTCCGCTCACCCCCAATCCTGATGTGCATGGTCCCCTCACCCCCCAATCCTGATGTGCATGGTCCTCTCACCCCACAACCCTGATGTGCATGGTCCCCTCACCCCCCAATCCTGATGTGCATGGTCCCCTCACCCCCCCAATCCTGATGTGCATGGTCCCCTCACCTGCCAATCCTGATGTGCATGGTCCCCTCACCCCCTATCCTGATATACAAGGTCTCTCTCACCCCCTAGTCCTGATGTGCATGGTCCCCTCACCTGCCAATCCTGATGTGCATGGTCCCCTCACCCCCCAATCCTGTGATGTGCATGGTCCGCTCACCCCCCAATCCTGATGTGCATGGCCCCCTCACCCTCCAATCCTGATGTGCATGGTCCCCTCACTCCCCCAATCCTGATGTGCATGGTCCGCTCACCCCCCAATGCTGATGTGCATGGCCCCCTCACCCCCCAATCCTGATGTGCATGGTCCCCTCACCCCCCAATCCTGATGTGCATGGTCCCCTCACCTGCCAATCCTGATGTGCATGGTCCCCTCACCCCCTATCCTGATATACAAGGTCCTCTCACGCCCCAGTCCTGATGTGCATGGTCCCCTCACCTGCCAATCCTGATGTGCATGGTCCCCTCACCCCCCAATCCTGATGTGCATGGTCCGCTCACCCCCCAATCCTGATGTGCATGGCCCCCTCACCCTCCAATCCTGATGTGCATGGTCCCCTCACTCCCCCAATCCTGATGTGCATGGTCCGCTCACCCCCCAATGCTGATGTGCATGGCCCCCTCACCGCTATTAAACTGCACACATACCCCCAAAAAACCAAACATTTATACTCACCTTTCTTCCCTGTGATCCAGCGCTGTTCCGTTCTGCTGGACGCCGGGGGAGGAGAGCGGGGCCGGAGTACGTGCATGCCCATACCGCCGGGGTCCGGCGCCATATTGCTGAAGACACACTGTAAATGTGTCTTCAGCAAAATGGCGCCGGATAGCGCTATTGCGCATGCGCGATTCCGACGCGCACTCCTGGTCTCCTGCCCCGGGAGAAGAGAAGCACCTCGGCAACGCTCCTCCCGGTCAGGTAAGTATGTGAGTATGGCGCCGGAGATCGCGGTATGCATCCAGTACGGATACCGCGATCTCCGGCGCCATACAGAGTACTCACCGCTGGATGCCTCACTCTGTCTGGAGCCAGACTGCGCAGGCGTGTCGCGCTTGCGCAGTCTATAAAGGCTTTGGACAGAGGGACGCTCCCAGCGTTATATTATATATTGTGCTCATTTGTGATTAAGAGTTTTTTTATCATTACTGCTTTCAGCAATTCTATTGGAATTTTAATATATGAATAAAAGTTAATTTTTAATCTAGGTTTTCTTAGTAAGCAAGTCTTTATACCCTAGATTCTATTTAATGAAGTAGGTGTATTTGCCAATTCAGCTACATGGCTGTTTTTTTGTCTGGACCTATAAATACTGAGCAATGGGTGGAGGAAGCTAATCAAGCTTTCTCCACTGAGAGTAATCCGGTAACAGGTGGTGGGTCAACTTCCATCAAAAATCTTTTAAAGATTTATGTCAGTTACAAAAATAATGTGAAATCCTTTTGGGAGATAAAAGCTTTGGAAAATTATCTTAAGAATAATATTGTCCCTAATGGTTTTAGGATTAATATCCTTCCTTCACCACGATTGGTGAATCCTCAGTTACTTCAGGCATGGCAGAGAGAGTCAATTGCCTCGTCATGTAGATTCATGAAAATCCTGATAGAGGAGGAAAAAATTAATTTTGAATGCACAGGGAGAATCCTGAATGACCAAATTTGAAGGTGTTCAAATTTAAATCAGATCCCAAATTCAATAAGAGGGAGGCAATTCTCCAGACATCTATCGAGAAGTTTCAGACCCTTATTAAGGACCGAAAACATAATCAATTTTTGAGGGACTATAACGAATTCAAAGAAAATAAGGCATATCATTTTCATACGACACAACAGAGGGTTCGTACAGATATTTCATCATCTGAAACAGACAACTCTGATAGAGAGAGAGATCTAACTCTAGGGGGAGATGGCGAGAGAGGGGAAGAGATCGAGGAAGAGGTTGCAGACATAGGTGGCAGGGACGAGGTTTATATGTGACCAATCTATCGGGAATTACACCAGGAGTGGTGATCCAATTGAACACACAGCCAGATAATGCTATTACAGCTATGAATTTAACTGTGCAGCCACCATCCTCAGTATCTCAATCTGGACCATCATCTTCTTTTTTGGAGCAGAAGGCCCAGCTCGGTTACCAATTGAGAAACAAAGCAAACTAGGGCCTAATGAGAATCAAATAATAAATTTGAGTAGACATTGTCTATCAACTGATGAATGTAATGTACTACTCAAAGGGTTGTCGTATGTCCCTACCACAGCTTTTGATCCTTTTAGTTGGGTAAAGGACATTAATATTTTTGCATGCAAACTTAAGTGGCACAAATTTTATGCTCAGAAGGACAAAGAGAACTGTGCTGAGCTGGATATCTCCATTGAAGATTTGGAGATGGTAAATGATTTGACAGGATTACTAAATGAAAATGAGGCTGATGATAATACAGGTCCATTTACATCATTGAAGAAAAAAAGTACAAGGTTGCCACCTATGGGCAATCTGGACTTTGTGGACATCTTTCTGAAAGTTGTAGAGGAGGATTTGGTCAAGATTAGACTTTATACTCATAGAGGAGCTGAGACATCTAATCTAAGCAAATCAGAACTTGAAGCTCTATTTATGTTAGAAAAGAATGAGGAGGTAATAATTAAACCCTCTGATAAAGGTGGCAACCTTGTACTAATGGATCATGCACAATACACTAACATGTGTCAGTCTCTCCTGGGAGATAGGGATACTTATGAGGTCGTTAAAAAGGATCCCACCCCCCAGTATATGGATAAACTGACAGTAATCCTGACCACTGCTCCTGATCATAGGTTGATTTCTAAGGGAGAGTTTGAGTTTATGTTACCTACTTATCCCCTGACGCCCGCATTTTATTGTCTTCCTAAGATTCATAAGGGGTTGGTCCCACTCAACGGACGACCCATAGTGTCGGGTATAGATTCCATTACCCAGAATATTGGGGTATATGTTGATAAAATACTACGACCATTTGTTGTATCTCTCCCATCATATTTGAGAGATACATCTGACCTTTGACTAAACTAGAAGGGATCACAATTACAGGGAAACCCTATTAGCGTCAATTGTCGTGGAAGCTCTATATAGTAACATCCCTCATGCTGCTGGCGTCAGGGGAGTCAAGTTCTTCCTTGATACAAGGGCAAATTATCTGACCGCACATAACGATCTGGTTATCAAACTACTTACCTTTGTCCTTAATCATAACTGTTTTCTTTTTAATGGCAAGACCTACCACCAGCTCAGGGGGACTGCGATGGGGAGTCCCTGTGCCCCATCATATGCAAACCTCTTCCTGGGCTGGTGGGAGGAGACTGTTGTATTCCTGGAGGAGAACTGGTGGTACCCTCATATATTATTATGGTGTAGATTCATCGATGATGTTTTTTTATTGTGGACAGGGACTATGGAAGAGTTCCAACGGTTCATCAAATGTCTTAACCAAAATGATATCAATATGAGATTTACCTATGAGATTAATATGGAGGCGATTACTTTTCTTGACCTCCAGTTTATGAAAAATGGAGGGTGGGTATCACCACCAGGACATACAAGAAACCAACTTCCACCAATAGTCTCCTTAGATGGGATAGCCACCATCCTGATTCCCTGAAGAAGGGTATACTAAAGGGTCAGTTTTTAAGGATTAAAAGGAACTGCTCAGATGACCGGGATTTTAACATACAAGCACATGACCTTACCAAGAGATTTCGCCAGAGAGGTTACCCTAAGGAGATACTATATAATGCATGGGATAATGCATCTAATGCGAGAGGTATGAATTGCTCCACCCTCCGCCTAAGACTGAGACAGCCGACAAACCCAGAATTATTGGCATGTTTGATAATCAATCAAGTACGGTACAAAATATTCTAAAAGGACATTGGGGTATCCTTAGGAGTGACCCTGATTTGAAGGGGTATATATCACCTACCCCCTTGGTCACTTTTCATAAGGGTAGATCACTACAAGATCGTCTTGTCCATAGTTTCTATGTTAGACCAAAACCCCAAGGGACATGGTTGGATCGTAAGATATGTGGCACATACAAATGTGGTGATTGTAAATTTTGTCCCTGGATTAGAAAGGGTAAAACCTTTAAAAGTACCGTTTCTGGGAAAATATACTATAATCGGGACTTTGCCAATTGTAAGACCGAGGGTGTTGTGTATATGGCTACGTGTGAGTGCCCACTAAACTATGTGGGTAAAACCAAGAGGGAGTTGCGTCGGAGGGTGGGTGAACACCTGGGGGATATAAAACACAAAAGGGATACACCCGTGGCAAAACATATTGAGTCTGTGCATAATAATGATCTTAAAGCAGTAAGTTTTTGTGCTATTGAAGTGGTGCGCCAAAACCCACTGGAGGCAATTTGGATTAAATTGCTATTGCAGAAAGAGTGCCAATGGATATTTAGACTCAAATCACTTGTGCCCGATGGCTTGAATGAACAACAAAATTTCTGTTGTTTTATTTGACTCATTGTCCAATATTGTAAATCAGCCAATATAACTGCATGAGTCCCAGTTCTATTTACTTATGTATATGTGTAAAAATTGTCTTCCCTCATGATCCCTCTGTGTCTCTGACATTTGTTTATGTTGAGTGCTATATATATGTATCAAAATGGGCTAATAATATCAATTTGCTGTATTTGAAGTCCGTATTCGCTCTAGAAGTATATAATGGTATACCATGCCATAATGGGATTTATACTTACCTTTTCCATTCATTTATACATGAGGTCCCTGATAATAGTATCAATTTGCTGTATTTGCAAAAATATAGCACAAACACAAAAGAAGAAAATGTCTTATCTGATAGCAGGAGATGCAGACACGACACAGCAGGCTACAAGGGAAACTGGAAAGAAGTATTCAGACCAGAACAACTTGATCACCGGCAACCCTGATGGGAAAATGACTCCCTTATATAAGACCAGTCAGTAACACCTGATTCCCAGTCCTCACAATCTTCACTAGTACCGCTTGTAACCACCAGAGGGAGCCTCTGCTCAGAACTCATCTCAAACCTATTCACAACAGTACCCCCCCCCTTGAGGAGGGTCACCGAACCCTCATTTGAGCAACCAGGTCGGTCAGGATGAGTTCTATGATACGCACGGATAAGTCTCCTAGCATGGATGTCCGAAGCAAACACCCAAGAATTGTCTTCCTGACCATAACCTCTCCATTTAACCAAATACTGGAGTCTTCGTCTAGAAAAACGAGAATCCAATATTTTCTCAACCACATACTCCAGATTGCCCTCAACCAAAACAGGGTCAGGAGGCACAGCAGCAGGAACCACTGGCTCAACAAACCTCTTCAACAAGGACTTGTGGAACACGTTATGGATCTTAAATGTCCCTGGAAGAAGCAAACAAAAAGAAACAGGATTAATAATCTCCATGATCTTATAAGGTCCAATGAACCTAGGCTTAAATTTAGGAGATGCTACTCTCATAGGAATATTCTTTGAGGACAACCAGACCAAGTCCCCCACTTTAAACTGAGGACCATCAGTCCTATGCCGGTTAGCAAACCGCTGGGCCTTCTCCTGAGAGAGGGACAACCTCTCCACTACCTGGTCCCAAATCTGTTGCATACGCTCAACAACAGAAGAAATAGCACAAACACAAAAGAAGAAAATGTCTTATCTGATAGCAGGAGATGCAGACACGACACAGCAGGCTACAAGGGAAACTGGAAAGAAGGATTCAGACCAGAACAATTGATCACCGGCAACCCTGATGGGAAAATGACTCCCTTATATAAGACCAGTCAGTAACACCTTATTCCCAGTCCTCACAATCTTCACTAGTACCGCTTGTAACCACCAGAGGGAGCCTCTGCTCAGAACTCATCTCAAACCCATTCACAACAGTACCCCCCCCTTGAGGAGGGGTCACCGAACCCTCATTTGAGCAACCAGGTCGGTCAGGATGAGTTCTATGATACGCACGGATAAGTCTCCTAGCATGGATGTCCGAAGCAAACACCCAAGAATTGTCTTCCTGACCATAACCTCTCCATTTAACCAAATACTGGAGTCTTCGTCTAGAAAAACGAGAATCCAATATTTTCTCAACCACATACTCCAGATTGCCCTCAACCAAAACAGGGTCAGGAGGCACAGCAGCAGGAACCACTGGCTCAACAAACCTCTTCAACAAGGACTTGTGGAACACGTTATGGATCTTAAATGTCCCTGGAAGAAGCAAACGAAAAGAAACAGGATTAATAATCTCCATGATCTTATAAGGTCCAATGAACCTAGGCTTAAATTTAGGAGATGCTACTCTCATAGGAATATTCTTTGAGGACAACCAGACCAAGTCCCCCACTTTAAACCGAGGACCATCAGTCCTATGCCGGTTAGCAAACCGCTGGGCCTTCTCCTGAGAGAGGGACAACCTCTCCACTACCTGGTCCCAAATCTGTTGCCTACGCTCAACAACAGAGTCAACACCTGGACAGACAGAAGCTTCCGTCTGTCCTGAAGAAAATCGAGGGTGAAACCCAGAATTACAGAAAAACGGAGACATCAAAGTGGCAGAGCTAGCCCTATTATTAAGAGCAAACTCAGCCAAAGGCAAAAAAGAGACCCAGTCATCCTGATCAGCAGACACAAAGCATCTTAGATAAGTCTCCAATGTCTGGTTTGTTCTCTCAGTTTGACCATTGGTCTGAGGATGAAATGCCGAGGAGAAAGACAATTGAACACCCAGTTTAGAACAAAAAGTCCTCCAAAATCTGGAAACAAACTGGACTCCTCTGTCAGACACAATGTTCTCAGGAATGCCGTGTAAACGAACCACGTGCTGAAGGAACAACGGCACCAATTCAGAGGAGGAAGGCAACTTAGGTAATGGCACAAGATGTATCATTTTGGAAAACCTATCACAAATTACCCAGATGGTGGTCATTCTCTGAGAAACAGGAAGATCGGAAATGAAATCCATAGAGATATGGGTCCATGGTCTCTTGGGCACAGGCAATGGCATCAACAAACCACTAGAGCGAGAGCAAGGCTTGGAGCGAGAGCAAGTCCCGCACAACTGCACAAATTCCCTGACATTGCGAGACAAGGTAGGCCACCAAAAGGACCGACTAACCAAGTCTCTGGTACCAAAAATTCCGGGATGCCCAGCCAATGCGGAACAATGAATCTCAGACATCACACTCTTTTTCCATTGGTCCGGGACAAACAATTTTCCAACAGGGCAGCGCTCGGGCCTATCCTCCTGACACCCCTCCAGAGCAAGTCTCAAATTGGGCGAGATGGCGGAAAGAACTACACCCTCCTTCAAAATAACAGAAGGATCAGATAACTCAGGAGAGTCCGCAAGGAAACTCCTCGAGAGGGCATCCGCCTTAACATTCTTAGTGCCAGGAAGAAAGGAAACCACAAAATTAAAACGTGTGAAAAACAAGGCCCACCTGGCCTGTCTAGGATTGAGTCGCTTGGCAGATTCCAGATAGACCAGATTCTTATGGTCCGTAAGGACCACCACCTGATGTTTGGCTCCCTCCAGCCAATGTCTCCACTCTTCAAAAGCCCACTTCATGGCCAATAACTCCCGATTACCCACGTCATAATTACGTTCAGTAGGAGAAAATTTTCGAGAGAAAAAGGCACAAGGGTTACTTTTAGAGGTCTCTGGATCTTTTTGGAACAAAACGGCACCTGCCCCAATTTCAGAGGCATCAACCTCCACCTGAAATGGCAGAGAAACATCAGGCTGCCGTAGAACAGGAGCAGAAGTGAATCTCTGCTTAAGTTCCTGAAATGCAGAGACTGCCTCAGGAGGCCAATTAACCACATCAGAACCCTTTCTGGTCAAATCAGTTAATGGTTTAACAATAACCGAGAAATTACCAATAAATTTACGATAAAAATTGGCAAAACCCAAAAACCTCTGAAGAGCCTTTAATGAAGTAGGTTGGACCCAATCACAGATGGCCTGAACCTTGACCGGGTCCATTTCAATAACAGATGGGGACAAAATGAATCCCAGAAATGAGATCTTCTGTACGCCAAAAAGACACTTTGATCCCTTCACATACAGAGCATTCTCTCTCAAAATCTGGAATACAGTTCGAACATGTTTCACATGAGAGTCCCAGTCATTAGAAAAAATCAAGATATCATCCAAATAAACAATCAGAAATTTGTCCACAAAATCCCTGAAAATGTCATTCATGAAGGACTGGAAGACGGAAGGAGCATTAGTGAGCCCAAAGGGCATCACTAGGTACTCAAAATGCCCTTCGGGGGTATTGAATGCCGTCTTCCATTCATCCCCGTGCTTAATGCGAATAAGGTTATACGCCCCCCTGAGGTCAAGCTTGGTAAACCAAGTAGCGTTTTTCACCCTGGAAAACAGGTCAGAAATCAAGGGTAACGGGTATTGATATTTCACAGTAATATTGTTCAAGAGACGATAATCAATACACGGCCTTAATGAACCATCTTTTTTGGCCACAAAGAAAAAACCGGCACCTAAGGGTGAAGAGGATGGTCTGATATGACCCTTCTCCAATGATTCCTTGATATAAGACCGCATAGCGTCATGTTCAGGTACAGACAAGTTAAAAAGGCGACCTTTAGGGAATTTACTACCCGGCACTAATTCAATAGCGCAGTCATAGCTCCTATGGGGAGGTAAGGATGCAGATTTACTTTCACTAAACACATCAGAAAAATCAAACAAAAAGTCAGGAACATCCTGAGCCTGGGGGGAGGCAGAAAAAACAGGAGTGTTGGTATTAACACATTGGCAGCCCCAACTGGTTACAGACACAGATTTCCAATCCAAAACAGGATTATGAGACTGTAACCAAGGGAAACCCAGCACGATAATGTCATGCAGATTATATAGAACCAAAAATTTGCAGCACTCCTGGTGATCAGGTTCAACCCTCATTATCACCTGAGTAGAAAACTGGGGTTTATTCTCAGCCAAAGGGGTAGAATCGATCCCCAGTAGAGGAATAGACTTCTGTAGGGGTATCAAGGGAAACCCACAACGTTTAGCAAAATCATAATCCATCAGGTTAATAGCTGCTCCAGAATCAACGAAAGCCTGAGCAGAAAATGAGGACAGAGAGCATATCAGAGTGACAGTTAATAAAAACTTAGTCTGAACACTACCCAAGACAACTGAGCGTGCAAAACGTCTTCCCCGCTTAGGGCAGACTGAAATAGCATGAGAGGCATCACCACAGTAGAAACATAACCCATTGCGCTTTCGAAACTCATGACGCTGTGCCCCAGACACCACTCCATCACACTGCATGGGCTCAGAAGCTGGCTCACAAGGCAACACCACTCCACGCATACTTCTCCGCTCACGCAAACGTCTGTCAATTTGAATCGCTAATGACATAGAATCATTGAGACCAGAGGGGACAGGGAATCCCACCATAACATCCTTTACATTATCCGACAGACCCTTCCGGAAAAGGGCCGCCAAAGCGTCGTCATTCCATTTGGTCAGGACTGCCCACCTACGGAATCTCTGACAGTACAACTCAGCGTCATCAAGCCCCTGATTTAATGCCAACAAGGCTTTTTCAGCTTGATCAGTGAAATTAGGCTCATCGTACAATAACCCCAAAGCCTGAAAAAATGCATCAACATCACTCAAAACAGGATCCCCAGGTATCAGCGAAAAAGCCCAATCCTGAGGATCGCCGCGCAGGAGAGAGATGATAATTTGAACCTGCTGCGCTGCGTTTCCTGAGGACTTAGATTTTAAGGCAAAAAACAATTTACAATTATTTTTGAAATTCTGAAACTTAGCTCGATCCCCTAAAAACAAATCTGGCATGGGATCCTAGGTTCCACAACAGGCAACCTAGCAAGATATGTAGCAATACTCTGAACCTCAGTGGCAAGCTGATCCACACGGCCAGACAACTGTGCAAACTCCATTGGGAGAAAAGATCCTCCCCAGCACCCAGAGATACAGAGGGAAAAAAAAAAAAAAAAAATGCAACAAACAGAAAAATATCTCTGACAACTCTGACAACCTTTCTTCCTTCACAATATTTTTTCCCTTCTGTGAGTACCATACAATTTATGGGCTGGTGATACTGTTATGTTTCGGTAGCTGAGGAGTGCAGGTAAAAAAGGAAATACACCAGAGCAGTTGGAATCTATGAGATTGCAGTACCCTGACTAACCACCGCAACTAGAGGCAGCCGTGGAGCGTTCCTACGTTGGTCCTAGACGCCTCGTCACAGCCTGAGAAACTAACTACACCTAAAGACAGAAATAGGAAAGCTATCTGCCCCGGAGCAGAACCCCAAAGATAATAGAAAGCCCCCAAACATGTAATGGCGGTTAGAAGAGGAAATACTGACACAGAAAGAAAATACAATGAGCAAACGCTGGGGCCCAAACTATCTAAATAGAAAAGGACAGGAAGGGTACTTACTGCAATCTCAGAAAACCCTGAAAAACACCAACTCTACTAATTTCAAAATCACCTGAGATCACACGACCTCTACCACCTAAATTAGTTCTCTGGTGTAACAAAATCAAAACAGCAGCCACTGAAAAAACTGGAAAAAGCAAAAGTAAAAAACTCAGTGGCTGAACTAAACAGAGAGGGCAAAAGCCCCCGGAGGGGACCCTGAAGGCCCCCACAGAAGTGCAGGACAAAATGCAAAAATATAGCACAAACACAAAAGAAGAAAATGTCTTATCTGATAGCAGGAGATGCAGACACGACACAGCAGGCTACAAGGGAAACTGGAAAGAAGGATTCAGACCAGAACAATTGATCACCGGCAACCCTGATGGGAAAATGACTCCCTTATATAAGACCAGTCAGTAACACCTGATTCCCAGTCCTCACAATCTTCACTAGTACCGCTTGTAACCACCAGAGGGAGCCTCTGCTCAGAACTCATCTCAAACCCATTTACAACAGTGCTAATTTCATTATTTTCCATAATGTAATGATTACAATTAAACTTTCATATATTTTAGATTCATTACACACCAACTGAAATTTGTCAGGTCTTTTATTGTTTTAATACTGATGATTTTGGCATACAACTCCTGATAACCCAAAAAACCTGTCTCAAAAAATTAACATATTTCAACCGTCCAATAAAATAAAAGTGTTTTTTCAAAACAAACAAAAAAACCATCAAATAATAATGTTCCGTTATGCACTCAATACTTGGTCAGGATTCCTTTTGCAGAAATGACTGCTTCAATGCGGCGTGGCATGGAGGCAATCAGCCTGTGACACTGCTGAGGTGTTATGGAGGCCCAGGATGCTTCGATAGCGGCCTTAAGCTCATCCAGAGTGTTGGGTCTTGCGTCTCTCAACTTTCTCTTCACAATATCCCACAGATTCTCTATGGGGTTCAGGTCAGGAGAGTTGGCAGGCCAATTGAGCACAGTAATACCATGGTCAGTAAACCATTTACCAGTGGTTTTGGCACTGTGAGCAGGTGCCAGGTCATGCTGAAAAATGAAATCTTCATCTCCATAAAGCATTTCAGCCGATGGAAGCATGAAGTGCTCCAAAATCTCCTGATAGCTAGCTGCATTGACCCTGCCCTTGATGAAACACAGTGGACCAACACCAGCAACTGACATGGCACCCCACATCATCACTGACTGTGGGTACTTGACACTGGACTTCAGGCATTTTGGCATTTCCTTCTCCCCAGTCTTCCTCCAGACTCTGGCACCTTGATTTCCGAATGACATGCAAAATTTGCTTTCATCAGAAAAAAGTACTTGGGACCACTTAGCAACAGTCCAGTGCTGCTTCTCTGTAGCCCAGGTCAGGCGCTTCTGCCGCTGTTTATGGTTCAAAAGTGGCTTTACCTGGGGAATGCGGCACCTGTAGCCCATTTCCTGCACACGCCTGTGCACGGTGGCTCTGGATGTTTCTACACCAGACTCAGTCCACTGCTTCCTCAGGTCCCCCAAGGTCTGGAATCGGTCCTTCTCCACAATCTTCCTCAGGGTCCGGTCACCTCTTCTCGTTGTACAGCGTTTTCTGCCACATTGTTTCCTTCCAACAGACTTCCCATTGAGGTGCCTTGATACAGCACTCTGGGAACAGCCTATTTGTTGAGAAATTTCTTTCTGGGTCTTACCCTCTTGCTTGAGGGTGTCAATGATGGCCTTCTTGACATCAGTCAGGTCGCTAGTCTTACCCATGATGGGGGTTTTGAGTAATGAACCAGGCAGGGAGTTTTTAGAAAGCCTCAGGAATCTTTTGCATGTGTTTAGAGTTAATTAGGTGATTCAGAAGATTAGGGTAATAGGTAGTTTAGAGAACCTTTTCTTGATATGCTAATTTTTTGAGACAGGTTTTTTGGGTTATCAGGAGTTGTATGCCAAAATCATCAGTATTAAAACAATAAAAGACCTGACAAATTTCAGTTGGTGTGTAATGAATCTAAAATATATGAAAGTTTAATTGTAATCATTACATTATAGAAAATAATGAAATTTAGCACTATATGCTAATTTTTTGAGAAGGACCTGTATGTATAAGTGAATGGTCATCTGCATATTTCTGATTTATTTTGGCCAACTTATCCTATGATAGACTAAAAACTGCAGGTATTTTGTTAGTTTAGTGGTGGTACACACCTTATATATTAGTGTGAACAATACAGGATGTGTTATCTACCAATGTATTTGACTGATCTGCTTATCACAGGGTACAATGAACTCAGCCGGCTTTATACTATTGGTATGATGATATGTTCTGACTGGACTATTTCTTTTCTTACACTTTACATACCTTTGTATTCTCATTTTTCATGAAGAACTGATTATTCATATTTATCAAGAACAGGCCATCTGGCTTTCTGTTTCAAACTATCGCATCTTATAGTATTTTAATAGGAGAATAGGGTGAGCCGTCGCACGAGCGGGGGCGCCATTCTCGTTTTTCTTAGGGTGCCAACCTCCGCATCTAGGTAGGTGTCCAGTTAGGCTTGTCTTTGTTATAGGGGCAGTTCACCTTTCTGCACTATAGGGCTGTTTTTGTATGACAATTTATTTTTCACTGTATTCAGTCACTTTTTGTTTTGATGAGGTTTTTTCTGATGTTTGATACCATGAGGACATTAGATTAGGATTAATATAGAGCAATTGTGCTCATTTGTGATTAAGAGTTTTTTATCATTACTGCTTTCAGCAATTCTATGGGAATTTTAATATATAAATAAAAGTTAATTTTTAATCTAGGTTTTCTTAGTAAGCAAATGGTCAAAATAACAAAAAAAATTCAGTGCTTGCAGACCTTAAATAATGCTAAGAAAACAAGTTCATAATCATTTAGAAACAATAATACTAATGTTTTAACTCGGGAAGCGTTCAGAAATCAATATTTTGTGGAATAACCATGATTTTTAATCACAGCTTTCATGCGTCTTGGCATGCTTTCCACAAGTCGTTCACACTGCTTTTGGGTTACCTTATGCCACTCCTGGTACAAAAATTTAAGCAGTTCTTATTTGTTTGATGGCTTGTGACTATCCATCTTCCTCTTGATTACATTGCAGAGGTTTTCAATGGGGTTCAGGTCTGGAGACTGGGCTGGCCATGACAGGAATTTGATGTGGTGGTCCTTCATAAACACGTTGACTGACCTAGCTGTGTGGCATGGCGCATTGTCCTGCTGGAAAAACCAGTCCTCAGAGTTGGCGAACATTGCCTGAGCAGAAGGAATCAACTGTATTACCATGATAACCTTGTATGCGGCTTGATTCATACGTCCTTTGCAAAGAATAACCTGCCTGTCCAATTTCAGCCTTGCTAAAGCATCCCTAGATCATCACAGATCCTCCACCAAATTTCACAGTGGGTGCAAGACACTGTGGCTTGTACGCCTCTTCAGGTCTCCGTCTAACCATTAGACGACCAGGTGTTGGGCAAAGCTGAAAATTAGACTCATCAGAGAAGATTACCTTACTCCAGTCCTCTATGGTCCAATTCTTATGGTCTTTGACAAACTTCAGTCTGGCTCTCCTTTGCTTCTCATTGATGAAAATTGATGAAAGGCTTTTTTCTAGTTTTACATGACTTGAGCACTGCCTCTAGGAGCCTGTTAAGAAATGTTCTTGAGGTTCACTTTACCCCAGCTGCCATTTGCCATTCCTTTTGTAGGCCACTTGATGTCATTCTGCGGTTGCTGAGTGACATTCGAATAAGATGACAGTCTTCCTTGTCCGTGGCCCTGGGCGTCCAATTAAAAGGCGGATAATTACCAGGGATAATAGTTTATAGTAAAGTGTTTGTGACACCACCTGTAGTTTCTGATCAGAGGTGACCAGCTCTGCAGTACAGATCGACTGGGGCTGAGTGGTGATGCAGCTGAGTTGGTATAGCTCTCCACAGGCAGAGCTTAATCCCAGGGCAGATGTCGGATTTAGAAGAAGGTAATGTTGGTAGATGTAGCAGTGTTGGATGGGTTACGCAGGAATGATTAGAGGACACAGCTAGGTGTAATTTCCAAAGCTCACAGTTCTGGTGTGCACAGATGCCCGCTTGGTGCCTTGTCCTCCAGGTGAGGGGCCCAGCAAACTGCCAGGAAGATCAGGATACACCTTTCCAGGACTCCCTTCAATATGTTCATTTCTCGGCCATCTCACTGTGCTGACTTTCCACCCTTCTGTCCAAACACCTCATAGTCAGTGTCCCAAGCCAGTAGCCGTGGACTTTGTCAGATGACATCCTCTCTGCGTCTCCTTGCTCCCTTATGGCTACCTTTTCAGAGACGATAACTGTGGCTTGTAGCTGAGGCACCTATAAATGCCCCTTCCTCCGGCTTGCTAGCAGAGTTCTGAAGTTCTTCACTAGGCTTGGGGGCCGGAACCCCTACTGTGACCTGGTCCCTCCACTATTTGATCCGGCCCCACGGATGGACTACTCACTATCCGTGCCCCTAGGACCCCTTCTATCTTCTGGGAGCTTCCTTGTGTCTCTCCCTTTGAGCTTTCCCTCTGCAGCTCCTACTGACAGGGAGCTGCCTGTCAGCATATCTGTTTACTTTCACTTTCTCCTCACATCTCTCTCACTCTCTGACTATTGTTTTCCCACTCTCTAAGCTCCTCCTCTCTTCCTACCTTCTCCACCCACTCCCCAAACACCCTTTACTACCCAGCCTGGGATGAGACCATCCTCCCTTAGGATACATCCAGGGTGCCCAGCTGCTATAGTCTGTGTTGGGTGCAGGTGTTAGAGTCCTGGGAGGTGCTCCCTCCTTACCTGAGAGTGGGGTATCACACCTCTGGATGAGGTGCAATACCTCTGTGGTGACTAAACCCTCAGGGGCGCCACATATATATATATACAGTAGAGACCAAAAGTTTGGACACACCTTCTCATTTAAAGATTTTTCTGTATTTTCATGACTATGAAAATTGTACATTCACATTGAAGGCATCAAAACTTTGAATTAACACATGTGGAATTATATACTTAACAAAAAGTGTGAAACAACTGAAATTATGTCTTATATTCTAGGTTCTTTAAAGTAGCCACCTTTTGCTTTGATGACTGCTTTGCACACTCTTGGTATTCTCTTGATGAGCTTCAAGAGGTAGTCACCGGAATTGGTTTTCATTTCACAGGTGTGCCCTGTCAGGTTTAATAAGTGGGATTTCTGGCCTTATAAATGGGGTTGGGACCATCAGTTGTGTTGTGCAGAAGTCTGATGGATACACAGCTGATAGTCCAACTGAATAGACTGTTAGAATTTGTATTATGGCAAGAAAAAAGCAGCTAAGTAAAGAAAAACAAGTGGCCATCATTACTTTAAGAAATGAAGGTCAGTCAGTCCGAAAAATTGAGAAAACTTTGAAAATGTCCCCAAGTGCAGTTGCAAAAACTATCAAGCGCTACAAAGAAACTGGCTCACATGAGGACCGCCCCAGGAATGGAAGACCAAGAGTCACCTCTGCTTCCGGGGAATAAGTTTATCCGAGTCACCAGCCTCAGAAATCGCAGGTTTACAGCAGCTCAGATTAGAGACCAGATCAATGCCATACAGAGTTCTAGCAACAGACACATCTCTACAACAACTGTTAAGAGGAGACTTAGTGCAGCAGGCCTTCATGGTAAAATAGCTGCTAGGAAACCACTGCTAAGGACAGGCAACAAGCAGAAGAAATTTGTTTCGGTTAAAGAACACAAGGAATGGACATTAGACCAGAGGAAATCTGTGCTTTGGTCTGATGAGTCCAAATTTGAGATCTTTGGTTCCAACCACCGTGTCTTTGTGTGACGCAGAAAAGGTGAACGGATGGACTGTACATGGCTGGTTCCCACCGTGAAGCATGGAGGAGGAGGTGTGATGGTGTGGGGGTGCTTTGTTGGTGACACTGTTGGGGATTTATTCAAAATTGAAGGCATACTGAACCAGCATGGCTACCACAGCATCTTGCAGCGGCATGCTATTCCATCCGGTTTGCATTTAGTTGGACCATCATTTATTTTTCAACGGGACAATGACCCCAAACACACCTCCAGGCTGTGTAAAGGCTATTTGACCAAGAAGGAGAGTGATGGGGTGCTACGCCAGATGACCTGGCCTCCACAGTCACCAGACCTGAACCCAATCGAGATGGTTGGGGTGAGCTGGACCGCAGAGTGAAGGCAAAAGGGCCAACAAGTGCTAAACATCTCTGGGAACTCCTTCAAAAATTGTTGGAAGACCATTTCCGGTGACTACCTTTTGAAGCTCATCAAGAGAATGCCCAGAGTGTGCAAAAAGCAGTCATCAAAGCAAAAGGTGGCTACTTTGAAGAACCTAGAATATAAGACATAATTTCAATTGTTTCACACTTTTTTGTTAAGTATATAATTTCACATGTGTTAAGTCATAGTTTTGATGCCTTCAGTGTGAATGTAGTTTTCATAGTCATGAAAATACAGAAAAATCTTTAAATGAGAAGGTGTGTCCAAACTTTCGGTCTGTACTGTATATATATATATATATGTATATATATATATATATATATATATATATGTATGGATATCTGTAGCTTTCATGCCATAAAAGGAGTGGGGCCCAGATACATTTCTTGTACAGGGGTCCAAAGCGGTCAGTGTCCACACCTGAGGTTGTATAAACTATAACTGGCAACTTCGAGCAATAAACTGGGAGTTTTCAGCAGGTAGCTGACCTCTGTAGCTGGACTGAGCCTGCATAACTCAGAACTAGTGATGAGCGAGTATACTTGTTGCTCTGGTTTTCCCAAGCATGCTCAGGTATCCTCTGAGTATTTTGGCTTGCTCGGAGATTTAGTTTCTGTCGACGCAGCTGCATGATTGGCGGCTTCTAGACAGCCTGAATACATGTGGGGATTCCCTAACAAACAGGCATTCCTCACATGTATTCAGGCTGTCCAGCAGCTATAAATCATGCAGCTGCGTCGACAGAAACTAAATCTCCGTGCACGCCAAAATACTCGGAGGACCCCCGAGCATGCTCGGGAAAGCCCAAGCAACGAGTATACTCGCTCAACACTACTCAGAACCTCTGATCATGATATCTCCTCTATTACCAGCACCACTCAAAGAAAGAACACAGTGGTGACTTGTGACAGAAGCAGATATCCCAGGTGCCTATAAAGCTAATTTTGCTGACTTTCGTTGTAGTTTCTGTTATTCTGTTGTGTTAGGAGATGTGAAATTAGCCTAGGAAGATAAAATGCACCAACTTCTGACCTTGGGGCATCATGGTCATGACAAGATCATACAAGAAGTGACAGAAAGAACATGAGATAGAATAAACCCAGTACAAGACAAACCTACAAAGTATACACTGGAGTAATAAGGCTTTTACTTGATTCAGGAACCTTTTTCCAGCTTTCCGTTACCTAAACAAAATGGTCATTAAACACTTTACATCTTCTGTGGATAACAAAACTTCAATTAGAAAAGTACAGTAAAATTGTGTTTATTAAAAAAGTTAGATTTTCAGGATTATTGGAAAAATGAAATTATAATGTCCCTTTATTTATCAAACTGCGTTGGCCAAACATGAACATTTACAGTAGTACTGGACATTTCCTGGGCAAATAAGTCTTCCAGACTGTTGGATTTCAGATAAATTCTGGTAGAAATGTCATTAATATTAAATAAAAGTCGATATACATTTCTGTTTATAAATCTTAGTAAAATACAAACCACAAGTCACTGTCTTCATATTATATGATGTATCTTGATTCAGATCTTTGTTTTCTCATATTAGACTTAAAACTTTTAAACTTTTGATACTCTGTAGATATATTGTAGCCTCTTAAAAACCTTTCAGATTGGTGGGCATCCACATGCTGAAACCCAAGCAGATCGCTCAAACCACTTACAGCTTATTTCAAGTTTATAGATCTGTACACTGCACTTAATTTACTTAGACATACAGTACAGACCAAAAGTTTGGACACACCTTCTCATTTAAAGATTTTTCTGTATTTTCATGACTATGAAAATTGTACATTCACACTGAAGGCATCAAAACTATGAATTAACACATGTGGAATTATTTACTTAACAAAAAAGTGTGAAACAACTGAAAATATGTCTTATATTCTAGGTTCTTCAAAGAAGGAGAGTGATGGGGTGCTACGCCAGATGACCTGGCCTCCACAGTCACCAGACTTGAACCCAATCGAGATGGTTTGGGGTGAGCTGGACCGCAGAGTGAAGGCAAAAGGGCCAACAAGTGCTAAGCATCTCTGGGAACTCCTTCAAGATTGTTGGAATACCATTTCCGGTGACTACTTCTTGAAGCTCATCAAGAGAATGCCAAGAGTGTGCAAAGCAGTAATCAAAGCAAAAGGTGGCTACTTTGAAGAATCTAGAATATAAGACATATTTTCAGTTGTTTCACACTTTTTTGTTAAGTATATAATTCCACATGTGTTAATTCATAGTTTTGATGCCTTCAGTGTGAATGTACAATTTTCATAGTCATGAGAATACAGAAAAATCTTTAAATGAGAAGGTGTGTCCAAACTTTTGGTCTGTACTGCATGTCTAAGTAAATTAAGTGCAGTGTACAGATCTATAAACTTGAAATAAGCTTTTACACTGCTATGCATAAAGGTCTTAGGATCTGGATCAAAAGATTATTAAGTCTTTTGTTATACTATAAGAATAATAAATTAAAGAATGTGTCTTAAAAAAGTATAAATTGAGATAACATAGTGTATTTATCTACAATATACTTAACATTTTCTTGCAATCCCAAAAATATGATAATCCTCATAAAGATTTGACTGTTACGCTCGAGCCCAGACTGTGTGGTGTGAGCAAGGATTGTGACCCCTTTCCCCGGAGGGGCATGACTAAGCAGCTACCTTGGTGTACACTGGAGCTTCTAATGGTGAAGTCAGGCTTTTGCGGCTGGTAGCTGCCAGGTTCCACTGCAGGGTGGCGTCTGGCAGTAGCTGCTGACCCCTAAGGGGACTGGACACAGTAACGACAGGTGCAGGCAGGTACTGTAGGTATACTATCTGGCTCACGTGATTCATAGACAGGCAAGTAGTGGCAGCCATGGCAGGTATGTAAGCAGATGCTGTCGGATATGGGTGAAGTATAGGCAGGCACGGCTGATATACTGGCAGGCAGGCACGGCTGATATACTGGCAGAGGTAGGTGCCAGTTCAAACTGGAGGAAGAGGAACAGTTTCAGAAAGGACTGGGTCACTGGCAGGTATGACTGGAATACAGGAACAGATAGGACTCAGTTCAGACTGAACAGAAAAGAAACTGCAGATGTAGACAAGCAGTAAACCACAGTGTAACAATTATGTAGGTACTATGGAATCTGATTGCGTGGGATAAAATGGATCTGAGACCAAAGTTGAGACACATAAACTGTATGTAAACAAAGTAAGAAGTACAACATGAACTAACTGAGACTTTCCTGCAATTACAGCGAAATGCACAGCACAAAACAGAAATGTCCAGCAAACATAATAGTGGGGCACGACCGCTAAAACAAACAAGTCCAGCAGTGATATGACGCAAGAGTGCGAACAGCACTGATACTTGGAAGTCTAGCAGGGTTTCCACTGTTTAGGCACATCAGGGGCTCTCCAAACGCAGCATGACAACCGCAGACCATTCCATCAAAGTCTGCATTACAAAATGTCACTACTTCTATTTCGAGCCCCGACAAGTCCCCACAAAGTAGTTTTCTCCCACATATGGGGTATCAGCGTACTCAGGACAATTTGAGCAACAACTTTTGGTGTACAATTTCTCCTGTTACCCTTGGGAAAATAAAAAACTGGGAACTAAAAGATCATGTTTGTGGAAAAAATATGATTTTTTTATTTTCACGCCCGGGTGTTATAAACTTCTGTGAAGCACTTGGGGATCAAAGTGCTCACCACACATCTAGATAAGTTCCTTAGTGGGCCTAGTTTCCAAAATGGTGTCACTTGTGGGGGGTTTCCACTGTTTAGGCACATCAGGGGCTCTCCAAACGCAACATGGCGTCCAGCCAATTTTGCGTCTGAGGGCGTCAAAGGGCGCTCCTTCCCTTCCGAGCTCTGCCATACACCCAAACAGTGGTTTACCTCCACATATGGGGTATCAGCATACTCAGGACAAATTGAACAATAACTTTTGGGGTCTTGTTACCCTTGAGAAAATAAAAATTGGTGTTAAAAGATGATTTTTGTGGAAAAAATATGATTTTTTAATTTTACGGCTCCACGTTATAATCTTGTGTGAAGCACTTGGGGGTTCAAAGTGCTCACCATAGATCTAGATAAGTTTTTTAGGGGGTCTAGTTTCTAAAATGGGGTCACTTGTGGGGGGTTTCCACTGTTTAGGCACATCAGGGGCTATCCAAACACGACATGAAGTCCAATCTCGATTCCAGTCAATTTTAGTTTGAAAAAGTCAAATGGCGCTCCTTCCCTTCCGAGCTCTGCCGTGCACCCAAACAGTGGTTCCCTCCATATATGGGCTATCAGCGTACTCAGGACAAATTGGACAACAACTTTTGTGGTCTAATTTCTCCTGTTACCCTTGGAAAAATAAATAATTGGTGACTAAAAGATCATTTTTGTGGGAAAAAATAGGATTTTTTATTTTCATGCCCGGGCATTACAAACTTGTGTGGGGGTACAAAGTGCTCACCACAGATCTAGATAAGTTCCTTAGGGGGTCTAGTTTCCAAAATGGGGTCACTTGTGGAGGTTTCCACTGTTTAGGCACATCAGGGCTCTGCAAACTGAACATGACACCCATCAAAGTCTGCATTCCAAAATGTCATTACTTCCTTTCTGAGCCCGGCTGTACGCCCAAACAGTTCCCCCCCACATATGGGGTATCAGCATACTCAGGACAAATTGGACAACTTTTGGGGTCCAATTTCCTTGGGAAAAATCAAAACTTGGGGACTAAAAAAATCATTTTTGTCGTATTTTTTTTTTCACACCCAGGCATTATAAACTTTAGTAAAACACTTGGGGGTTCAAAGTGCTCACAACAGATCTAGATGTGTTCCTTAGGACGTCTAGTTTCCAAAATGGTGTCACTTGTGGGGGGTTTCCACTGTTTAGGCACATCAGGGGCTCTCCAAACGCGACATGGCGTCCAATCTCAATTCCAGCCAATTTTGGTTTGAAAAAGTCAAACGGCGCTCCTTCCATTCCAAGCCCTGCCGTGCGCTCAGACAGTGGTTTTCCCCCACATATGGGGTATTGTCGCACTGAGGAGAAATTTCACAACAATTTTATCTGTCCATTTTCTCTTTTAAACCTTGTTAAAATAAAAAATTTGTTTGTAAAAGATAATTTTTGCGACTAAAAGTTAAATGTTAATTTTCTCTTCCACGTTGCTTCAGCTCCTTCTTGAATGTGGTTTTGAGCACCTTGAGGGGTGCAGTTTTTAGAATGGTGTCACTTTTGGGTATTTTCTGCCATATAGACCCCTCAAAGTGACTTCAAATGTGAGGTGGTCCCTAAAACAATGGTTTTGTAAATTTTGTTGTAAAAATGAGAAATCACTGGTCAACTTTTAACCCTTATAACTTCCCAACAAAAAAAAATTTTGGTTCCAAAATTGTGCTGATGTAAAGTAGACATGTGGAAAATGTTATTTAGCAGCTATTTTGTGTGACATATTTCTCTTTTTAAGGGAATAAAAATTCAAAGTTTGTAAATTGCTAAATTTTCAAAATTTTCATCATATTTCCATTTTTTTCATAAGTAAACACAAGTTATATCGAAGAACTTTACCACTATCATGAAGTACAGTATGTGCCGAGAAAACATTCTCAGAATCGCCAAGATCCATTGAAGCGTTCCAGAGTTATAACCTCATTAAGAGACAGTGGTCACAATTGTAAAAATTGGAACGGTCATTAACGTGCAAACCACCTTTGGGGGTTAAGGGGTTAATGTGAAGGTGTTATCAGGTTTTTGCTATGTGTTCAGAGAGCAGCATGAGGTAGGGACAGATACCATGATTGAAGTGATGTGTTACTCACTGGTCTGTTTGCTGTCATTTTGATAAAATCACTGTTTTTTTTACTGCTGCAGATCAAACAGTTCTCTGCATGCTGAGTTCTGTAAACGTCACCAACAACACTGATTGGCCGATTTCTGTGTACACTGTGCATAGGCAGAAAGCTGTCAATCAATGATGGGCACGTGGTTACACAGAGCAAGAGGACTACATGGCAGGAGACACCTATTACTCTAGTGTTAATCTGCTGATAAAAAAACCTGACTTTATTGAAACTTCATCCAACAGTGCAGTAAGTGAATGGAGAGAAGGGTGCACTACTAAATAAGTCTGTGAATATAAATGAGACTAAAGGGGGGCTGCATTATGCAAAAGGTAAAGTAAGACAAACTGAAAAGAGGGAGAGTCAATGCAGATATAATAAGCACACCTGACATCTACAAATGAAAAAATACAATTTTACTGACACCAAAACACAAGAGTATTAAAAATAGTATAAAGAACACATGATGGCCTAGAAAACATGATAAGTGTACAATTGCGAAACAACAATGGTAGACAATGTTGGAGACAATAAACATGAACAGCATAGCTGACAAGGTGAATCATTGGACATTCATGTGATAGGTACCTCAGAAGTAGTAAAAGCAGTGATCCAAAAAAATGGGCGTCCCCATAATTGGTATTGTGACCAAAGCAGACAAACCCCAAAATATACTCAAGCTACAAATAATGTGTGGGGCGGAAGGAATAGAGATGGAGTCACCAGTAGTGTTGAGCGATACTGCTCGATATCTAAAAATATCGTATCGAAATGGTATCGCCGATATCACTAAATATCGTCGATATCCGATTCTGATACCGGAAGTCCCATGTAAGTCTATGGGAACAAAATATCGACATTAAAAAAAAACATTCTTGCCTTGTTGGTTAATTGTACATGAAGGAAAACAACAAAGACTAATGTAGAATGTATTGGGGGAGGTTGAGGAGACAATAAAGGCATACATGTTTAACCGAATGCATTGGAATAGCATTAATATATTTTTTTTTGGAAATACGTTTGGATTGACTAACAAATTGACAATGTTGTTAACCTTTTTTCTATTTTGGCAAATATGTATGTTTCACAACTTCCATGCTCTTCACCTTTTTAACTTTTGCCAGTGCCACACTTTCTCCTTCATAATCTTCAGCAGCATCATCTTTCTCATCAAATTATTCTTCATCTTCACCTTCTTAATCTTCTTCTTAAACTTCTTGCTATTCATGTTTTTGTTTACATTACTCATATTGTTATTATTAAACTAATTAATCTTCTTCATATTCAAATTCTTCATCTTCTTCCTCTTCATCTTCTTCATCATATTCTTATTTGTGACAGAGATTCCTGTACTTGTAATCTGTAAAAGTATGAATTGTTCATCCTTCCGTTCTTGCTGTCACAAAAGATTTAAATTACAACAGTATTTGTCCGTGTTCAGTTTAGCCTGCAGCAGCAGGCATTTTCCAGGGGCACCACGAGGAGGAACGGACTCACCCCCATACACTGCTTAGTCTTCTTCTGCTTAGAATTTAGAGCATATATTTTGCTCTTCATTTTGGTCTTATACTTCATGTTCTTCTGCTTTTTGATCTTTTGCTTATTGTTCTTCTGTCTCTTGTTCTGTATCTTGTAGTTTGTCTTAACCTTCTTTGTCCTGTTGGTGATCTTCTTCTGGGTAATCTTTTATTTTTTCTTTGTGATGGTGTTCAGGCTGGTTGGCTTCATGCTCGTCGTCCTTGTTGTCGTCATCTTCTTCTGGGTGGTCTTTAAGGTCGTCTAATTTCCGAGAAACAGCTGACGTTACTGGAACCCTGACGGGTATCAGATGGAGCAAGAGACAATGGAAGTAACGAGGACCAGCTGACTGTGCTGGACCCCGGACGGGTAGCAGAAGGAAAAGAGGCAATGTCACAACCGAGTACCAGCTGACGTTACTGGGACACGGTTACTAAGCAGGAGGTACCTGTGCTCCAAAGCACTACCAAGGACCAGCAGACGTTGCTGGAACTCGGATACGGAGATGGAGGCACCTAGGCCAAAGGCACTGGGGAGAACCACTTGACGGTACTGGACCCCGGACGGGTAGCAGAGGGAAAAGAGGCAATGTCACAACCGAGTACCAGCTGACGTTACTGTGACACGGTTACTAAGCAGGAGGTAACTGTGCTCCAAAGCACTACCAAGGACCAGCAGACGTTGCTGGAACTCGGATACGGAGATGGAGGCACCTAGGCCAAAGGCACTGGGGAGAACCACTTGACGGTACTGGACCCCGGACGGGTAGAAGAACGCACCCATGAAAATGTAAGTTGACAGGACGCAAGCCGTCCGCAGTTACCGAATCACACAGTCCTACAGTGGGTGCTTATCCTATTGTCACAATGGAAACCGCCTTTATTTACATATCCCACAGCACACATAGGAATCACCTAAACTGCAGGCACCATAGAGTCGGCTAACCCGAATGCAACACGACAGCACAACTTATTGGAGGATAATTGACGTTCACACTGCCAGGAAACAGCTGTCGTGCTGTAACCAGGCTGGCCAGGAGTCAGTACCCCTGCCAATTACTTACGAGCAACAAATGGCGGTGTTGTAGCCCAGGGAGTAGAGTTCAGGTGGTAGAAAGATGAACATAACAGGAGACATGGAAAACATTGCCAAACAGTTATTTAATCTGAAAACGGACAGGCAAATTCAGGTGAGATCCATGCCTTGTTCATTTTCAGAAAAGTAAGCCGGTCTACATTCTCTGAGGATAGTCGCATGCGACGGTCTGTTACTACACCACCTGCAGCACTAAAGACACGCTCAGATAATACACTGGCAGCAGGGCAAGCCAGCACCTCCAATGCATACTGGCTAAGCTCTGGCCATGTATCCAACTTAGAGACCCAAAATTTGAAAGGGGAAGAGGCATCTGGGAGTACACTTAGAGGGAAAGCCAAGTAGTCTGTCACCATCTTACGGAAACGTTTCTTCCTGGTGACTGGAGCCGTCTCGGATGGTGTAGACCTTGCTGGCGCTGTCACAAAACTTTGCCACATTTGTAACATACAGTTCTTGCCCTGTGCAGAGGCACTGCTTCTGCTCCCTCTTGTTGTAGAGGTGTCTACACTGCCTCGACGCACAGAGCTGCTTTGTAAAGCAGTAGCAGCAGCAGCAGCAGCTCTCTCGGCTGGAATGTACAACAGTATGGATTGCACCAGTGTGTCTTGGTACTCCTGCATTTTACGGTCCCGGTTCACCGGTGTGATGAGGGTTTGTAAGTTGTCCCGGTAGCGAGGGTCTAGGAGGGTGTACACCCAATAATCTGACGTGCTGAGAATGTGGGCGATGCGGCGGTCGTTTCTCAGGCACTGAAGCATGAAATCAACCATGTGCTGCAGACTCCCAACTGGCCAACAAAGGCTGTCCTCTGGAAGAGGCGTCATCTCTGTCTCCTCTGCATCACCCCACCCTCGCTCTACATACTGACTACAGCGTTGTGTACCTCCCTCTGTAGGGATTTCTTCCTCCTCCATTGACTCCTCCTCCTCCTCATCCTCCTCACAAAGTGAGCCCTGCCCAGCCCTTTGTGAGGAACCACGTTGCGCTGACTGTCCTGAAGGTAATTGAATTTGTGACTCCTCATCCTCCACCTCTTTCAAAACCTCTTCCTTTAGTGCTTTCAGTGATTTCTGAAGCAGGCAGATAAGGGGGACAGTCATGCTGACTAGTGCATCATCTGCACTCGCCATCCGCGTTGAGACATCAAACGCACGCAAAACGTCGCAGATGTCCTTCATAGAGGCCCACTCAGTAGTGGTGAAGTGTGAACGGCGCAAATTGCGAGTTGATTGTGCCTGTTGCAGCTGATACTCCATTACTGCTGGCTGCTGCTCACACAACCGCTCCAACATATGTAACGTGGAATTCCACCTGGTGGGTACGTCACATATGATGCGATGTTCAGGAAGGCGAAATCTGACTTGCAGAGCTGCAATGCGCGATCTGGCCATGCTGGAACGTCGCAAGTGAGCGCACTCTAGGCGGACCTTGTGCAGCAGTGCATCAAGATCCGGATAGTCCCTCAAAAAACTCTGCACGACCAAGTTGAGCACATGTGCCAGACATGGTATGTGAGTGAGGTTGCCAAGGCCCAGAGCTGCCACCAGATTTCGGCCATTGTCACACACTACCAAGCCTGGCTGGAGATTAGCTGACAAAAACCACACGTCGCTCTCCTGCTTGATGGCATCCCAGAGCTCCTGCGCTGTGTGGCTTCGATTCCCCATGGGAATTAATTTCAGTACGGCCTGTTGACGTTTGGCCACGGCTGTGCTCATATCGGTCGCAACAGGTAAGCGTTCACGGGTCCATGTGGAGGTATACCGTGACGGCTCGTGCAGCGATGATTCTGAGGAACTGGAGTAGGAGGAGGAATCAATGTGCACAGACTGGATTCCTGCAATCCTTGGAGTTGGCAGAACACGTACAGCGCCACTGGCAAGATCTGTACCCGGCTCCACAACATTGACCCAATGGGCAGTGAGGGAAAGGTATCGTCCCTGGCCATGGGTACTGGTCCACGCATCGGTGGTCAGGTGGACCCTGCTACTGACGGCGTTTAGTAGCGCATGTTTAATGTTTCCCTCGACATGTTTTTGCAGAGCAGGGACAGCTTGCCTGCTGAAATAAAATCGGCTTGGCACATTATATTGTGGGACTGCCAATGCCATAAAGTTCCTGAAACTGTCAGTCTCCACCAGCCTGAATGACAGCATTTCAAGGGACAGGAGTTTTGCAAGGCCAGCATTCAGAGCCTGTGCTCGTGGATGGTTTGCCGAGTATGGCCGTCTTTTATCCCATGCCTGTGTTACCGATGGCTGTTTTTTGTTCTGGAGTGTGACGATGACTGTGAACTTGCTGCAGTGGGTGGAATAACAGTTTGTCTATGGACAACAGTGACCGAGGTTCTTCCATGGAGATCCTGTGAGGAAGCCGAAACAGGTGTGTGAGAGCTGGAGGTAGAGGCTCGAACATGACCTAAAGATGTAGGTGCTGCTGTAGGTTGGCCTACATCTCCAGTGTGTCTTTGGAACTCAGCTACGTGCTTTGTCCGTACATGTTTCCACATATTTGTGGTATTCAGGTTCCTGATATTTTTACCTCTTTTAACTTTTTGCTTACACAGCTTGCATTGAACATAGCAAATATCATCTACAAGTCTGTCAAAAAAGGACCACGCAGTGCAAGTCATGGGAGCGCCAATTTTGACAGTTCTAAGAGAACTGCTCCCAACAGGTGCCAAACTGGAGGCTACAGGCAAGCGAGTCTGCAGCCTACCTCTCCCTCCTCTTTGTACCGTTGGGACAATCTCTTCCTCAGAGCTGCTCCCACCACCTTCCTGTTACTCACGCCATGTTGGGTCTCGGACTTCATCATCTCCACTACCCTCTTCCAACACCTGCTGCTGTTGGATGGTCTGGGCAGCACCATGCTCCACAAAACCTGGCACCTGAGTCTCATCATCATCATAAGATGCGTTCTGCGGTGTGCTGTCCATCGGCACTGGCTCACCCGCCTCTTCAGATTGAGAGAGACACAGCTGTTGCGCATCACTGCATACTCCCTCTTCTTCAAATTGCAGAATGCTGCTTGCCTGTGCCCGTATTTGCGAGCCAACAGATTCTGAGAACAGAAGCAGAGACTCAGCTGGCTCCTGTACAGAACTCTCTGACTGCCTGGGCAATTTGACAGGCGGTGAACAGACAGATGGTTGCTCAACAGTGTTGTGTTCCTGAGAGGAGGTGGAAGGAATTGAAGTCGATGCATTGGCTGCCATCCAACCAACAACGGCTTCAATTTGTTCTTCCAGCAGCAGGGGGGCACGCCGAGCTCTTACCAAAGTGCGCATAAAGGAACGCTCATGGGTAAAACTGGTGGATGCTGTGTCACTGAGGGCGGCAGCAGCCACAGAATCCCCACGTCCTCTCCCTGCTGAAACTCCACGGCCACGACCACGTGCCTTACTCACTGACTTCTTCATCTTGGTAGATTGATAAAGAAAGTCAAAAAAGTTATAAGGCCTAAGTGTGGTTATTACGCAGAGACTGAAGTGAACACTGAAACACAACTGTTCACAATCTGTGAAAGGCTACTCCTTTGTCTACTTCTATAGTGTTTGCAACCAATGTATTGGATACGGATGGAAGCGCGTCACACTAATAGATTATATTTTAAATGGAATGGAGCAGAACCAATTGGAGATAAATTAAAAGGATGAGCCACTGAGACACGCTCAGCAGAGTACAAGCAGCAGTGCTTGAACAAGTAACTGGAGCGTGATGTGCACTCAAAAAATAAAAAACACAGACTGAAGTGAACACTGAAACACAACTGTTCACAATCTGTGAAAGGCTACTCCTTTGTCTACTTCTATAGTGTTTGCAACCAATGTATTGGATACGGATGGAAGCGCGTCACACTAATAGATTATATTTTTTTCAAATATAATGGAGCAGCACCAATTGGAGAAAAATGAAAAGGATGAGGCACTGAGACACGCTCAGCAGAGTACAAGCAGCAGTGCTTGAACAAGTAACTGGAGCGTGATGTGCACTCAAAAAATAAAAAAACACAGACTGAAGTGAACACTGAAACACAACTGTTCCCAATCTGTGAAAGGCTACTCCTTTGTCTACTTCTATAGTGTTTGCAACCAATGTATTGGATACGGATGGAAGCGCGTCACACTAATAGTTAAATTGCATGGAGCTGCAAGAATTACACTGAAGGAAAAAAAAAAAAGAGTCTGTGAGTGACATGTGCAGATGCCTACAGACAGCGTTGCATGCAGAGCAAACTGCAGCGTCACCTGCACTCACACACACCTTGCAGAGCTGTTAAAACAACACTGCAGGCAAAAGGAAGCTTTACACAGCGGTTGGTGCTAGCCTGCCTACAGCACAGTACACTAAATCGCAATCTCTAACTGTCCCTCAGAGTCAGCACAGCAGCGTTCTGTCCCTTACTGAATTCACAGCACAGTGACGCTAAAATGGCGGCGGCGCCTTTTATAGTGCATTCTGACATCATTTCAGCATCCAATCACAGCCATGCCATTAGTTAACATGACCGCAGCAGTACAGGATGTGCCCACACTTCTTAGGATTCCTCATTGGCTGACTAAAATCACATTGCCTCGCAAAGAATTATGGGAACTTCCGATTCCGGTATTCGATAAGACGAAAATATCGAAACGAATTATCGAAAGGCCGATAGAGCTAATATCGGCCGATACCCGATATTTGCAGTATCGTATCGCTCAACACTAGTCACCAGAGATAGATGACAATTAAAAAATGAAACTCTGATAGGGCATAGTCAGAAGTAAGAGAAATAAATTTTACTGTGGGAAAACAGTCCCCAAAAAAGGGGATATGAATAAATAGATGAATGGAAAGCCCAGGCCGAAGGAGCTGTGTTACCAATGAGAAAAGGCAGCAGATCACTCTCCACGATGTCTCCAGACTCTGTCACATGTGCTCAGTGTGAACCTGCTGCCTGCATCATCTTTCAGCATGACCGGTTTGGCAGTGGGTCAGGAATGGTGTGGGGTGGCATTTCTTTGGAGGGCTACACAGCCCTCCATGTGCTCTGCAGAGGTAGCCTGACTGCCATTAGGTACCGAGATGAGATCCTCAGACCCCTTGTGAGACATATGCTGGTGCTGTTGGCCCTGGGTTCCTCCTAATGCAGGACAATGCTAGGCCTCATGTGGTTGGAGTGTGTCAGCAGCTCCTGCAAGATGAAGGCGTTGAAGCTATGGACTTGCCCGCCTGTTCCCCAGACCTGAATCCGATTGAGCACATCTGGGACAGCATGTCTCGCTCCATCCACCAACGTCACTTTGCACCAGACTGTCCAGGAGTTGGCGGATGCTTTAGTCCAGGTCTTGGAGGAAATCCCTCAGGAGAACATCCGCAATCTCATCAGGAGCATGCCCAGGCATTGTAGGGAGGTCATACAGGCACGTGGAGGCCACACACAATACTGAGCATCATTTTGACTTGTTTCCACTTTAATTTTGTCTTGTTTTGATTTTCATTTTGACTTGTTTCCACTTTCATTTTGGGGGGTCTCTCCAAATCCAGAACTCCTTTGGTTAAAAAACTGGATTTCCATTGATAATTTTTATGTGATTATGTTGACAGCACATTCAACTTTGTACAGAACAAAGTATTCAATGAGAATATTTCATTCATTCAGATCTAGGATGTGTTATTTGAGTGTTCCCTTTATTTTTTTGAGCAGTGTATATAAATTGACTTTTCCCCTCTTCAGCTTGTATTATCAGTGCAATAAGTAACACATCAACGGAAACAAGGTCTCTGCCCCTACATCATGTTGCTCTCAGATTAAATAGCAAAAATTAGCCAACAGATTCCTTATAAATTATTTTTTTAACTCGACTTGTAAAAGTAAAAACCTTTTGAGAAATGTTTCAAAAGTAAGGAGAATGTTTCAGTGACCATTATCCCATTTACATAACTACAAGGATATCTTAAATGGGCAACTTCCTTATTTCACAACAGGATATAAGAATGTAACAACATCTGATGTGGAAATAGAGAGTTACAAAGTTCAGCTGTAATAAGGAGAAAGCACTGATCAATGCACAAGACCACAAGACCGTGGGAAATACATCTTTGGATCCTTATAAAACAAATTGGAGATGGACAGTTATTCAGGACGGACATTGAGTTCAATGACATTTGGGGCTATTAAGGCTCTAGTTATATCAGATAAGTTTTAAAATAAAGCCTTTCTACGGCTTCTATGTCTGTAGAAACCTTTCTCTGGTTTTGCAAATATGACAACTTTTCCATTAGGGAAACTGTTGCTCTTTGCCCATCCATAGAGCCATTGAATGTAGTCCATAAAGCCAATGAGGGTAGTCCATAGAGACCCTGTGTCAAGTGTAGCCATAATTCTTAAGGTGTCTGAGCATATATTATAGGGTATCTTGGATTGGAGTAGTGTCACCAAATATGTCAAATATTACTAGTGTGTTTCACACCTAAACTCCTAATACCCTTTAGGTATAGGAAATCTGGGGTTCTAGGGGTTATTTTGAAATTATATGAACTATGAGCTGTGCATCAACAAGTAGACAACATTGTTCTCTGTAAGGAAAATCAGTCAAATGTTAATAATAATAATAATAATCTTTATTTATATAGCGCCATCATATTCCGCAGCGATTTACAGTTTAACAGTTTCAAAACACAAGTCATAAGTAACAACGTTAACAATACAGTAATTAAAGCAAAATAAGATGACCCTGCTCGTGAGAGCTTACAATCTACAAATGTTAATTACATGGACAGCAACCAACCACCTAATGGAAAGTTTCTCCAACTAAAGTGCCTTGAAAAAGTATTCATACCCTTTGAACCTTTCCACTTTTTTGTTACACCCGCAAACTTAAATGTTTTTATTATTGTGATATACCAACACAAAGTGGAAAATATTTGTTAAGCGTAAAGGAAATGATAAACGGTTTTCTAATTATTTAAAAAATATATATCTGAAAATTGTGATGTGCACTTATAATCAACCCCTCTGAGTCAATACTTTGTAGGACCACCATTTGCTACAAATACTGCTGAAAGTCTTTTGAGGTATGTCCCTACTCGATTTGCACATCTACAGGATGAAATTTTTGCCCATTCATCTTGCATACTAGCTGTAGCTCAGTGAGATTGGATGGAGACCTCTATGAACAGCAATTTCCAAGTTTTGCCACAAATTGTTAATGGGATTTAGTTCTGGACTATGACTGGGCCATTCACACACATGAATATGCTTTGATCTAAACCATTTCATTGTAACTCTGGCAGTATGTTTAGGGTCGTTGTCCTGCAGGAAGGTGAATCTACTCTCCAGTCTCAAGTCTTTTGCAGCCTGTAACAATTTTTCCTCTAGAATTGCCCTATATTTAGCTCCATCCATCTTTCTTCTTGCCATTGTTCCATAAAAGCCAGATTTGTTAAATATACAACTAATAGTTATCAGTGGACAGATTCAGCCACCTGAGCTGTGGATTTCTTCAGCTTCTCCAGAGTAACCAAGAGCCTCTTGGCTACTTTTCTCATTAGTGCTAATTAGTAAAATTGCTTGGGATGTCAGTTTAGGAGGCTTACTCTTTTGTTTTAGAACCTTAAGGTACTGTCACAGTAGGCGAGATCGCTAGCGATATCGCTTAAGCGACACCGATTTTACGACGTCGTTGTGTGTGACATGTAGCAGCGATGTGGCCCCTGCTGCGATGTCGCTGATCGCTTATGAACGTTCTGAGCCGTATTTTGATAGTTGGCGTCCCGCTGGTGAGCCTGAATCACTGAGTTTGACACCCTTTATGAACGACGAGCGACCTCGTTGGCGACGCATATGTCAGCGGCGCAGGCGGGACTAGGTTTTAACGCCCCTCAGCTCCGATTGGTGGCCACAACATCACCTCAGCAATAGATGAAAATGGAAAACTGCGCCCCCATCCATTGTTCCAGAGCGCTTTGTGGATTACTCCAACGTTCTAGTCCTTTGTGCGTTGTTGCGAGGATACTATCGCAATTGCAAACGCAATAGCGGCACAGACTGGATCGCAGTAGCTGCAAAGCAGAAGGCTAGCAGGACGCAGTATGGAACGATGCTGGAAATTCGTATGAACAATTTGCGCTCGAGAACAATGGAAGGGAGCGCTAATACGTCGTCTTTTATGACGCGGTCGTCCAATCACAAAGCGAGAGCTGTGACATATGACATACAGTGACCACCAATCTGTATTGAGGGGCGTGGAAAAGGTTGCGCTCAATCACGCATATCGAGGTCGGGATCTTTAACAATACATGCTGTGTGACAGGTCCCAACGACCGCCAAGGTCGTTATACAGATCGCTGATGTGTCGTTTATGAGATCTTCCTGTTTGGAAGCTAACTAGCGACCAGATAGCGATGTACAAACGATCTCTGCCAGGTCGTGTCGTTGTCGTGATCGCTGGTGTTAAGGGTCTGCGGAACGCACCAAATATATAAAGTAGAGAGGTGCGTTCGCAGCCCGGGGTCCACCGTGCAAGCGGAGCCTGCTGCTAGTAGAAATGGCGCGAGAAGCAAACTCTGTTATCCCGCAGAGTCGCCAACATAAACGCCGTAATGCGCTGTGGCAATAAGTTCGAACTCTGTTACTCCACAGAGCCGCTAGAAGGAGAGCCGCAGCGCTATATGGCGATGTGTGCGCACTCACTAGACACAACTGAGTGGCAAAGAAAACACGCTAGGGCGCTGTCTAGCGTTGAAAGCGAACCCTGTTACGTCACAGGGCCGCTGAGAAAAAGTACTGTGTCCTGTCAGGCTCTCAGGTACACAGTTAAGTGCTACGCATTCATAAAGCGTGATCATGTGCTAATGTCCTCGCGGGAGTCACCCGCAATCTATGGCGTCTGAACGCCAGACCCTGAATACGGCAATCAAAACTCCTCACCGGTTATGCCGGTAATCTAGGGCATCTAGGACACCGACCCTGACCAGCTACCATACCAAACTCCTCACCGATTAAGTCGGTATTCTAGTGGCTTATTTCAGCCGGGTCCCTATCCACACATACACATGACCACACTGGCGCATAGCATACAATGATTGATATTAGCGCATGGCGGCCCAGCCATGCTACCCTTTTATAGCAACAGCTACAGGACCTTCCAGGAACAAGGACCAATGAGAAGCTGTTACAAACAAACGTAGCTACATGACCTTCCTGGCGGACCAATAGGAGCCGCTGCAGCACCTGAACACGCGACCCCTGATCTCCAATGAGAGATCTCACTCTAGGCATGCTCAGATGGGAAAACGCAGGACTTTGTCTCAAAGACGACTGCTCCAGCACTGGCTATAATAGCAGATCCAGGAAAGGCAGCAGCAAGTCACTGCACAGTAGAGGAGTGGGCAAGACGCCTGGACTGACGTCTCTGCTGAGCAGGCTCCACTGCGGCCGGAGATGAATGGGAGACCGCAGCGGGACGGGTTCGAGACTCCCCTTGTGCAGCAGCGGGAAATCGAACCCTAACAGCTGGTGCGATCGCTTAGTGTGACAGTACCTTAACCCTGCTTTAAGGTTCTCCACAACTTCATCCCTGTCTAGTGTGTTCCTTGGTTATCACAATGTTGTTTAATACCTAATGTTCTAAAACCTCTGAGGCCTTCACAGAACATCTTTACTTATACTGATAATAAATTACACACTGGTGGGCTCAGTTTCCTAATTATGTAACTTCTAGAGGCAATTGGTCACTCATGATTTTATTTCGGGGAATTAATCTACAGGGGACTGAATACATAAGCACGTCACAATTTTCAGATGTATCATTTCCTTTATACATCACAAATAATTGCTACTTTGTGTTGGCATATCACATATTTATGGATTCTAAAGAGCCATGTATTTGTTGAGAATGTTGTCATGTGACAGATTTTTTGGGTTATTTCATAAGAGGTAATATATGGTCAAGTATCTTGGTACTATTTTTGTTCTCACACCTTTATTTATCTTCAGATATCAGCATTCATGGCAGATCACCTTATAAACAGCTGATAAGCTCAGTTTACAAGAAAGTATAGTTCATTTGTGGAGTGTTAGGGTCAAACTTATATTTGCTGTTGAAGAACTAGTTATAGTGTCTCTATGTCTTACAAAATAAAATGTTTCCATCCTGATCTTTATGAGAGCTATGCTAGCTTGTCTATAAGAACAAGACAATGGATTTACATCTTTGACTTTCAGAAAATCATAATGCAAGGCATAAAGGTGATAACAGAAGAAAAAACCCTAGATACCAGTCTTGGTCAAAGAATCACCATACATAGGAAACTTTGTTGTACAGTTATATAGTTAATATGGCTGAAAAAAGTCAAATGTCCATCAAGTTCAGCTGAGAGATGTGAATGAGCACATGCCCAACCACAATGTATGATCCAGTCTGCCCCAGAAGAGGTCATCTTTCCCTCCTGATCCCAATTTTCAAAGTGGCAGAGATGATAAATTGTGGGACTGTAACACAAAGCTATTATTCCCCAGGAACTGTAAGAATGAATCACTACTTACCAGTGACAACAAACAGCTTGAAAAGAAAATGTTGGGTGATCAACCTTTGGAATTTTATACTAGACAATAGAGAATTAAATCATTGACGACCAATAGAAGCTTTACATGCGGACTTCAACATTATTCCTCAAGTGACATGGGGAAGACTAAAGTATATAATTTTTAGAGTGTAATTACAGTATAATTTCAGACCAATCTTTAAATTTGCCAAATTTATCACAGGGATTAATTATTACTGTTTTAATTATTTTTGTACATCTTTAGACTCATTTGTGTAAGAGTCTAAATGCCCCTTTCCCATCAAACCACTCATTTCTGCTAGGACATCAAGGAATCATAGAATGGTAGAGTTGGAAGGGACCTCCTGGGTCATCTGGTCCAACCCCCTGCTCAAAGCAGGATTCACAATCATCTCAGACAGATGTCTGTCCAGCCTCTGTTTGAAGAATTCCATTGAAGGAGAACTCACCACCTCTCGTGGCAGTCTGTTCCACTCATTGATTACCCTCACTGTCAAAACGTTTTTTCTAATATCTAATCTGTGTCTCCTCCCGTTCAGTTTCATCCCATTGCTTCTAGTCTTTCCTTGTGCAAATGAGAATAAAGATGTTTCTTCTACAATGTGACAGCCCTTGAGATATTTGTAGACAGCTATTAAGTCTCCTCTCAGTCTTCTTTTTTGCAAGCTAAACATTCCCAATTCCTGTAACCATTCCTCATAGGACATAGTTTGCAGCCCTGTCACCATTCTGGTGGCTCTTCTCTGAACTTGCTCCAGTTTGTTGATGTCTTTTTTAAAATGTGGTTCCCAAAACTGGATACAGTATTCCAGATGAGTTCTCATCAAAGAGGAGTAGAGGGCAATAATGACCTCACGTGATCTAGACTGTATGCTTCACTTAATACATCCCAGAATTGCATTTGCCTTTTTGCTGCTGCATCACACTGTTTACTCATGTTCAGTTTATGATCTTTTAGTATTACCAAGTCTTTTTCACATGTGCTGTTTCTTAGCCCTATTCCTCCCATTCTGTATATGCTGTTTTCAATTTTATTGCCCAGATGAAGTACTTTGCATTTCTCTCTGTTAAAAACTATTCTGTTAGTTGCTGACCACTGCTCCAGTTTATTTATATCTTTTTGAATCCTCTCTCTTCTCGAGTATTAGCTATCCCTCCTAGCTTTGTATCATCAGCAAATTTAATCAGTGTACCCTCAATTTCTTCATCTAAATCATTGATAAAGATGTTGAACAATACAGGGCCCAGGACAGAACCCTATGGTACCCCACTTGAGACATTCTTCCAACTGGATGTGCAGCCATTTACGACCACTCTCTGGGTCCAATCACTAAGCCAGTTATGAATCCACCTAACAGTTGCCTTGTCCATTCCATACTTAGTCATTGTTTCAATAAGGATGGTGTGAGATACTATGTCAAATGCTTTGCTGAAGTCAAGATAAACTATATCTGCAGCATTTCCCTGATCCACCCAGTCAGTGATTCTGTCATAGAAGGAAATTAAGTTAGTCTGACATGACTTATTAGTTACAAACCCATGCTGACTCTGGTTAATCACTTCATTCTTATCCAGGTACTTACATACATGTTGTTTAATAATTTGTTCAAAGATCTTTCCTGGTATAGAAGTCAGACTCACTGGTCTATAGTTCCCTGGGTCCACCTTCTTCCCCTTTTTGAAGATAGGAACTACATTTGCTCTTCTCCAGTCTTCTGGGACTTCTCCTGTTCTCCAAGAATTTTCAAAGATTATGAAGAGTGGTTAAAAAATTTCTTCTGCTATTTCCTTCAGTACTCTGGGGTGTAATTCATCTGGACCTGGAGACTTGAATTCATTTAGGTTAGTTAAGTGTTTCCTCACTGTTTTTCTGTTTCTATATATCCTGGATTCTTCTATTCCTTTAATATGACAGTGACAATCAGTTGATGTTGCATTTCCTTTCTGAGAGAAAACAGATGCAAAATAGGAATTTAAAAGTTCGGTTTTCCCAACATCCTTTTTACCATTTCATCATTTTCATCCTGTAAAAATCCTATAGCATCTTTGACTTTTCTTTTACATTTGACATATCCCCTAAATCCTGTTTTATTGCTTTTGACGTCTCTTGCAAGCCTTACTTCATTGTCAGCTTTACTAATCTGATTCGTGCCCTGCAGGATCTGTAGACAGCATTATATTCTTCTTTAGATATGACTCCCTCTTTCCATTTGATAAACATGTCTTTCTTCCTTTTTAGCATGTGTTTAACCCCTTACTGCCATCGGACGTACTATCCCGTCCATGGTACCTGGGCCCGTATGACCATGGACGGGATAGTACGTCTCGTGCTATCGGACGCGCTCCCGGGGGGAGCGCAGCCGATCGCGGCCGGGTGTCAGCTGATTATCACAGCTGACACCCATGACTGTGTGTCAGGAGAGGTCACGGACCGCTCCCGGCACATTAACCCCTTGCACACCGCGATCAAACATGATCGCGGTGTACTGGGGGCACAGGGGAGGATCGCGCAGGGTGGGGGCTCCCTGCGCGCCCCCCTGAGACCCTCAGAGCAGCGCGATGTGATCGCGCTGTTCTGAGGGCTTCCTCCCTCCCAGGACCCGGATCCAAGATGGCGCCGGGGTCCTGGAGGGAGGCGGCTACCTCAGTGCCTGCCGAGAGCAGGCACTGAGAAGCCTGCTGCACTGCCTGAGCGATCGCTGGTGTGACAGAGTGCTGTGCACACTGTCACACCAGCGATCTGATAAAATACAGTGATGTCCCACCCTGGGACAAAGTAAAAAAGTTAAAAAAATAAAAATAAACATGTTTTAAAAAAAAATCCAAAATAAATAAAAAAAAATATATATATATATTCCCCAATAAATTCACTTCTTCCTGTAAATAAAAAAAAGAAAGCAATAAAAGTACACATATTTGGTATCGCCGCGTCCGTAACAACCCCCCTATAAAATTGTCCCACTAGTTAACCCCTTTAGTGAACCCCTTAAAAAAAAAAAAAAAAAAGAAGCAAAAAAAATCAATGCTTTATCATCATACCGCCGAACAAAAAGTGGAATAACACGCGATCAAAAAGACCGATATAAAAAATCATGGTACTGCTGAAAACGTCATCTTGTCCCGCAAAAAACGAGCTGTTATACAGCATCATCAGCGAAAAAATAAAAAAGTTATAGCTCGCAGAATAAAGCGATGCAAAAATAATTATTTTTTATATAAAATTGTTTTTATTCTATAAAAGTGCCAAAACATGAAAAAATGATATAAATGAGGTATCGCCATAATCGTACTGACCCGAAGAATAAAACTGCTTTATCAATTTTACCTCACATGGAATGGTATAAACGCCTCCCCAAAAGAAATTCATGAATTGCTGATTTTTGTTCATTCTAACCTCCCAAAAATCGAAATAAAAAGCGATCAAAAAAAGTCACTTGCTCAAAAATGGTACCAATAAAAACGTCAACTCGTCCCGCAAAAAATAAGACCTCACATGACTCTGTGGGCCAAAATATGCAAAAATTATAGCTCTCAAAATGTGATGATGCAAAAACTATTTTTGCAATAAAAAGCGTCTTTTAGCGTGACAGCTACCAATCATAAAACCCGCTATAAATAGTAAATAAAACCCCCCTTTATCACCCCCTTAGTAAGGGAAAAATAATAAAATTAAAAAAAAAGGATTTATTTCCATTTTCCCATTAGGGTTAGGGTTAGGGTTGCGGCTAAAGTTAGGGTTAGGGTTGGCGCTAAAGTTAGGATTAGGGTTAGGGTTGGGATTAGGGGTGTGTTTAGGGTTAGGTTTGTGGTTAGGGTTGGGACTATGGTTAGGGGTGTGTTGGGGTTAGGGTTGGAGTTAGAATTGGGGGGTTTCCGCTGTTTAGGCACATCAGGGGCTCTCCAAATGTGACATGGCGTCTGATCTCAATTCCAGCCAATTCTGCGTTGAAAAAGTCAAACGGTGCTCCTTCACTTCTCAGCTCTGCCATGCGTCCAAACAGTAGTTTATCCCCACATATGGGGTATCAGCGTACTCTGGACCCCAAGAGTTATTGTGCAATTTGTCCTATTTCTTCTGTTACCCTTGGGAAAATAAAAAACTGGGGGCGAAAATATCATTTTTGTACAAAAAAAAATTATTTTTTTTTACGGCTGTACATTATAAACTTCTGTGAAGCACTTGGGGCTTCATAGTGCTCACCACACATCTAGATAAGTTCCTTGTGGGGTCTATTTTCCAAAATGGGGTCACTTGTTGGGGATTTCCACTGTTTAGGCGCATCAGGGGCTCTCCAAATGCGACATGACGCCCCCAGACCATTCCATCAAAGTCTGCAATCCAAAACGTCACTACTTCCCTTCCGAGCCCTGACGTGCGCCCATACAGTAGTTTTCTCCCACATATTGGGTATCAGCGTACTCAGGACAAATTGGACAACAACTTTTGGGGTCCAATTTCTCCTGTTACCCTTGTGAAAATAAAATATTGGGGCGAAAAAATCATTTTTGTAAAAAAAAAAAGATTTTTTATTTTACGGCTGTACGTTATAAACTTTAGTGAAACACCTGGGGGTTAAAAGTTCTCACCACACATCTAGATAAGTTCCTTGAGGGGTCTAGTTTCCAAAATGGTGTCATTTATGGGGGTTTCCACTGTTTAGGCAGATCAGGAGCTCTCCAAACACGACATGGCGTCCAGCCAATTCTGCGTTGAAAAAGTCAGACGGCGCTCCTTCCCTTCCAAACTCTGCCATGCACCCAAACAGTGGTTTACCCCCACATATGGGGTATCAGCGCACTCAGGACAAATTGCACAATAACTTTTGGAGTCTTGTTACCCTTGGAAAAATAAAAATTGGGGTGAAAAGATCATTTTTGTGGAAAAAATATGATTTTTAAATTTTACGGCTCTACGTTATAAACTTGTGTGAAGCACTTGGGGGTTCAAATTGCTCACCAAAGATCTAGAAAAGTTCCTTAGGGGGTCTAGTTTCCCAAATGGGGTCATTTGTGGGGGGTTTCCACTGTTTAGGCACATCAGGGGCTCTCCAAATGCAACATGGCATCCAATCTCAATTCCAGCCAATTTTGGTTGGAAAAAGTCAAATGGTGCTCCTTCCATTCCGAGCTCTGCCGTGCGCCCAAACAGTGGTTCCCCCCCACATATGGGTATCAGTGTACTCAAGACAAATTGTACAACAACTTATGTGGTCCAATTTCTCCTGTTACCCTTGGGAAAATAAAAAATGAGTGATTAAAAGATAATTTTTGTGGGAAAAAAATAGGATTTTTTATTTTCATGCCCGGGCATTATAAACTTGTGTGAAGCACTTGGGGGTTCAAAGTGCTCACCAAAGATCTAGATAAGTTCCTTAGGGGGTCTAGTTTCCAAAATGGGGTCACTTGTGGGGGGTTTCCACTGTTTAGGCTCATCTGGGGCACTGCAAACGGAACATGACCCCCATCAACGTCTGCATTCCAAAACGTTACTACTTCCTTTCCAAGCCCTGCCGTGCACCCAAACAGTTTCCCCCCCCCACATATGGGGTATCAGCGTACTCAGGACAAATTGGACAACAACTTTTGGGGTCCAATTTCCTTGGTAAAATGTAAAAATTTGGGACTAAAAAATCATTTTTGTGGAAAATTGTTTTTTTTTTTTCACACCCAGGCATTATAAACTTTTGTGAAACACTTGGGGGTTCAAAGTGCTCACAACAGATCTAGATAAGTACCTTAGGGGGTCTAGTTTCCAAAATGGTTTCACTTGTGGGGGTTTCCACTGTTTAGGCGCATCAGGGGCTCTCCAAACACGAAATGGCGTCCAATCTCAATTCCAGCCAATTTTAGTTTGAAAAAGTCAAATGGCGCTCCTTCCCTTACGAGCTCTGCCGTGTGCCCAAACAGTGGTTTTCCCCCACATATTGGGTATTGGCGTACTCAGGAGAAATTGCATAACAACCTTATCTGTCCATTTTCTCCTTTTACCCTTGTGAAAATAAAAAAAAAGTTTGTAAAAGATCATTTTTGTGGCTAAAAAGTTAAATATTCATTTTTTCCTTCCACGTTGCTTTAGTTCCTGTGAAGCACCTGAAGGGTTAATAATCTTCTTGAATGTGGTTTTGAGTACCTTGAGGGGTGCAGTTTTTAGAATGGTGTCACTTTTGGGTATTTTCTGCCATATAGACCCCTCAAAGTGACTTCAAATGAGAGGTGGTCCCTAAAAAAAATGGCTTTGTAAATTTTGTTGTAAAAATGAGAAATCGCTGGTCAACTTTTAACCCTTATAACTTCCTAACAAAAAAAAATTTTGGTTCCAAAATTGTGCTGATGTAAAGTAGACATGTGGGAAATGTTATTTCTTAACTATTTTGTGTGATATATTTCTCTGTTTTAAGGGAATAAAAATTAAAAGTTTGAAAATTGCAAAATTTTAAAAATTTTCGCCATATTTGCGGTTTTTTTCAAAAATAAACGCAAGTTATATCGAAGAAATTTTACTTCTAACGTGAAGTACAATATGTCACGAGAAAACAATCTCAGAATCGTGAAGATCCGTTGAAGCGTTCCAGAGTTATAACCTCATAAAGAGACAGTGGTCAGAATTGTAAAAATTGGCCTGGTCATTAACGTGCAAACCACCCTTGGGGGTGAAGGGGTTAAGTTCTGTGTTCATCCATCCTGGTTTTCTTAAATGCTTTGTATTCTTCCCTCTTTTTGGAATTGTTAATGACTGTGCTTTGAGAATTTAATTTTTCAAGATTTCCCATCCTTCCTGGCCATTTTTGTCCTTAAGGATATCCAGCCATTGGATCCCTCCGATTCTCTTTCTGAGTCCCTTAAAATCTGCCTTTCTGAAATCTAACCTTGAAGTCTGAGTCTTCACTGGTCTTCCTCCTCTAGTTACCCAAAATTCTAAAATAGCATGGTCGCTACCTCCTAGGGTCCCAGCCACTCTTACCTCCTCAACCATTTCCTCCCTGTTTATAAGGAATTGATCCAAGGTAGCAGATCCCCTTGTTTTCTCCCCTACCTTTTGGAAGGTAAAGTTGACAGCAAGAGAGGATAACAATTAGCTTGACCTGTTAGTTTTGCCTGAGAGAGATTCCCAACAAATGTCTGGATAGTTGAAATCTCCCATGACCACTATGTCATATTTTTTGGAGAACTTGACCATTTGATGCATAAAGAGTTTATCAATATCTTCAGCTTGCACAGGCGACCTGTAGTAAATGCCTACAATGGTGTCCTTTCTGTTGTTCTCTCCTTGTATTTTTACCCAAGCAGATTCCACAGAGCTCCAAGTCTCTAAAGCTTCAATCTCTGTGCAGATATACGCTTTTCTAACATACAATGCCACACCTTCTCCTCGTTTATCAAGTCTGTTTCTTGCAAATAAGTTGTATCCTTCTAGCCTTGTATTCCAATCATGTGTATTGTCCCACCAAGTTTCAGTGATTCCAATGACATCATATTTCTGCGTTAGTAGTTCCAATTCTCATTGTTTGTTGGAGGGTCAAACAGACATGGCATGGCATGGCATGACATGGGGTCAAAACAGCAAAAAAAAGTTGAAAACATATAATAAATTTATCACTCTAAACTGAGAGGTGAACTACTAGACTTTAGATACTTGACATAAGCAAATGAACACCAAAACCTTGGGCACTACAACTGAGCAAAGATTATGAGGATTGGCACATGAAGGTGGAATGAGCACATTTCTCAGATGGTTCCTTGTTCCATAATTTCTTCCTTTATACCTACTTCCTAATGTAGCCATTGTTAAAATAGGCACATTTAGATCCCCTAGGACTGCTACATTGATGTTAAAACCCAGGTGGGAACACTCATATTTGGGTGGGATTAACGTAAGCCACCTCCCTTTTTCAAACTATGATACCCTAAAACTTCACAGAACTGTTTCCAAAATTTTAGGATAGTCCTAGGAACTATGGCGATGCAGCTGGTTTTTAGGGATTAGTAAAATCACATCTCCAAATACTAGCCACTGACTGACATAGTAATAAGAATATCTAGAATGGAGAGTAACTACAGAAAAAATTAAAATAAGCTCGCCTTCTGCTGCTGGATAACCACTGGCTTATTTTTCCCCATCCTCTTTCCATGATAATTGGAAATTGAATGGTCACCACACCATTGTTGTAGGACCTGTATATGGGAGATCTTTGTAAAGCTTTCATGATCCATTAAAAATAAAGGATGTAGCCAAGTTGGCATTGACAACCTCTTTTTGTGGGACAGAAACCAGTCACTTGGTATTTCACAATGTGTAGAAATTCTTTGCTGGATTAGATAAATCTCTATCAGACAGACAGATTGGCCATCTGCTATGCATAACCTATGCCCCGTCTGACTCTTAAATGCCCTTACATTATGCCAATGAAGCATCCAAATAGCCTTCCGTTTGTTTGTTTTTCTCATGGCAGTCACTCATAAAGTGGTTGCAGCCAATAATATGTGATTTACAGCATTCTTTTTACATATTACTCCATCTCCAAGAATGGAACGATGATAAATGTTTATCTATGGCTCATAAATCACATTCTGGGCTACAGCTGTCTACCATTTTATAAAATCTTACAGCATGAGTCCAAAGTACTTTGCAATGGAAATGCCAAACGAACCTGCACAGAAGGTGCAGAGGTGCTGAGGGTACAAACATGATAGAACTGCTTGGACCTTTCATATGTTGTAGTCAAGTGTCATACTGGAGTCAATTGGGTTTTACCAGAGAAAATTATTCTGAGGGTCTACTGTTCATTTACAGTATACTAATCATATGCATGTCCCCTGTTAATTGAATTGTAGGATAGAGAGAAGTAAACACAGAGGGCGAGAGACCTAGCGCTCTACCATGTGATGTGGTCACTGATAGGTGACAGTCGTTTTTTGTTAATTCAAAAGAAATCAAATTCTTCATTCTTCGAATTGGCCAGGACTTGTGGATTTCTGGAGATCAAACTCAAATTTAATCAATTCAATCATCTCTGCTTTCTACAGTAATTTACTTAACTATTAGGCAGGATTCTACAATTTGACTTATTTAATCATGCCCCATAATTTAGACTTTAGGAGCAAATTCCAAGATCAAGTGTGATTTTTTTCTTATCAGACAAGTAATTAGTCTTTTAATAGATAAGAAGTTTCTAGGAGCATTGCTTACCTAGCTCCAAGAATTTATCCAACCATGCCTCACCATCAGCAATCTGAGAGAGACCCACTCAACCTACAGTACTACGCAAAAGTTTAAGGTGGTGTGGAAAAAATAATACAAGTAAAAATGCTTTAATATAATATTTTTTATTTCTATAGTGCCAACAAAATCCGCAGCACTTCCGCATGCTTTCAAAAATAGAAGTGGTAATAGTTTATTTTTATCAGTTAAAAAAATACAAAGGGAACAAAATGAATGCAAAATTAGCAAAATACAAAGAGAAGAGAAATCTAAATCAAATCAATATCGGGTGTGACCACGCTTTGCCTTCAGAAGAGAATAGATCCTATCTAGGTACAATGTATCATCTCTTCCAGGACTAATTGTTCGAAGATAGTTAATGACATTGACTGTATGTTTTGAGTAATTATTCTGCTGCAGAATAATTTTGGAGCCTATCAGACTCCTCTCTGATAGTATTACATGATGAATAAGTTACATGGTTATGGTTAAATAGGCTGAAAAAAAACATAGGCCCATCAAGTTCACCCTTTAATGTCCTCTATTACTAGATACTGTATAACCCACATTGACATCTTTTGTGAGAAAAGCATCCAGCCCTTTTTTAAATCCTAATATAGTGTCTCTGCCATTACTACCTCCTGTGGTCGGGCATTCCACAGTCTGACTGCTCTAACTGTAAAGAACCCTTTCCTGTTTAGATGCCATAATCTCCTTTCTTCCACCCGTAATGAGTGCCCCCTGGTCCTTAGATTATTCTTTGGAAGGAATAAGTCATGTGTCAGTTCCTTGTATTGACCACACATGTTTTTATACATATAAATGAGAACTGACTGTCATTTCTGAATATCATTCATAAAATGTAGAGCCCAAAACTGGATCCCATATCCCAAGTATCTGCCTGTACTTCTGATGTGCACCAATAAAAGGAAAAAAAAAAATATATGGACTAAAAATATGAGAACAGTAAAATTAAATTAATATACCTCATCACACAAGGGTGTCCGCACAGAAATAAAGAAAATGTTTGTTGCACAATAAAAAGGGATAAAACAGACCAAAACACAGAGCCACCAGGTAAGCAATATGAGTCCTAAAATGGGAAAATATATACACCTGCTAGAGATGGCATACCAGCATATTCATAATACGTGCTGAATGGATATGCAGGCTAAGTTATACGACAGAGATTAAAGTCCTAGAGTGTACTGCGACCTCATGGAATAATGAGGTTATGCAGCCGCTGAGAGTATTCAGATAGTCTGTATGTGTAGCACCAATGACTGCAATCAATTGGTTGGCTGCAAATTAAAAGTGATGTATAACATAAAACACCGTGGACCTATGTATTCGCCAAGGCAGTGCCGCTATCGTCTGGTGAAGGATAGAGGAAGGATAAAGGAGATGTATAGATAACTGGTGGATGGTGGCTGGCTGTGCGACACACTCCCCGATGCGCATTTCGGATCACAGTCCTGCAGTCATTGGTTCTACACATGCAGACTATCTGAATACTTACTCAGCGGCTGCATAACCCCATTATTCCCATTTTAAGACTCATATTGCTTACCTGGTGGCTCTGTGTTTTGGTCTGTTTTATCCCTTTTTATTGTTCAACAAAATTTTATTTATTTCTGTGTGGACACCCGTGTGTGATGCTGTCAACTATTACCATGTATTTCTGTATTAATAAAGGTATTTTAATTTAATTTTACTGTTTCCATATTTTTAGTCCATATGTTCAGCTTTTTCCTTATGTTCGTGCACTTAAGTTCTCCGAATGGTCGGCCATTCACTCCTTTGCGAATATATATCATGTATACGTTATTTATTCTCACTTTGGGTTGGTGTGTGTGTATATGTATTTATTAGCAACGTCCATGGAGTATGTGTTTTAAATCTGTACTTCTGATGGCAGAATGATTATATGCACTGCCAGATCTTTTGCCCTTTAGTAGATAACAGAATTGTAGTGTACAGTCATGGACAAAAGTTTTGAGAATGACACAAATATTAATTTTTACAAAGGCTACTGCTTCACTTTTTCTAATGCCAATTTGCATATACTCCAGAATGTTATAAAGAGTGATCAGCTTAAAAGCAATTACTTGCAAAGTCAATATTTGGCTAGAAAATGAACATTATCCCCCAAAACACATTTCAACATCATTGCAGCCCTGCCTTAAAAGGACCAGCTAACCTCTTGTTAGGGTCTGCGGAACGCACCAAATATATAAAGTGGAGAGGTGCGTTCGCAGCCCGGGGTCCACCGTGCAAGCAAAGCCTGCTGCTAGTAAGATGACGAAAGTAGCGAACTCTGTTATCCCGCAGAGTCGCTAAAATAAACGCCGTAGCGCGTTGTGGCAGTAAGTGCAGACTCTGTTAATTCACAGAGCCGCTAACGGGATGCCACAGTGCTATATGGCGATATGTGCGAACTCACTTAGCTTCAGTGAGCCGCAAAGTAAAACGCTAGGGCGCTGTCTAGCGTCGAGAGCGAACCCTGTTACGTCACAGAGCCGCTGAGAACAAACACCGTGTCCTGTCAGGCTCTCAGGCACACGGTTAATTGCTAAGCGAGCATAATACGTGGTCATGCGCTAATGTCCTCGCGGGAGTCACCCGCAATCTATGGCGTCTGAACGCCAGACCCTGAATACGGCAATCAAACTCCTCACCGGTTATGCCGGTAATCTAGGGCATCTAGGACACCGACCCTGACCAGCTAGCACACTAAACTCCTCACCGATTAAGTCGGTATTCTAGTGGCTTATTTCAGCCGGGTCCCTAACCACACACACGCATGACCACACTGGCGCATAGCATACAATGGTTGATATTAGCGCATGGCGGCCCAGCCATGCTACCCTTTTATAGCAACAGCTACAGGACCTTCCAGGAACAAGGACCAATGAGAACCTGTTCAGAAGACTAGTAGTAACAGGGCCTTCCTGGCGGGCCAATAGGAGCTGCTGCAGTACCTGAGCATGTGACCCCTGATCTCCAATGAGAGATCTCACTCTGGGCACGCTCAGAAGGGAAAATGCAGGACTTTATCCCAAAGACGTCTGCTCCAGAACTGGCTATAATAGCAGATCCAGGAAAGGCAGCAGCAAGTCACTGCCCAGTAGTGGAGTGGGCAAGACGCTTGGAACGACGTCTCTGCTGAGCAGGCTCCACTGCGGCCGAAGATGAATGGGAGACCGCAGCGGCACTGGTTCGAGACTCCCCTTGTGCAGGAGTGGGAACTCGAACCCTAACATTACCCCCCCTCCTAGGGCCCCCCCTTCTCTGGGCCTTGCTGCGTTCAAAGGCAGCGATGAGCTGCGGAGCGTGAACATGCTCGGCAGGCTCCCAAGACCTATCCTCAGGCCCATAGCCCCTCCAGTCCACCAAATAAAACTTTTTGCCCCGTACCACCTTACACCCCACGATGGCGTTCACCTCATGGTCATCCGCAGATGAACCCGATGTCCCGGCAGATGACTCAGAAAACCGGGACATGAGCACGGGTTTCAGGAGGGACACGTGAAAGGTGTCGGAGATACCCAGGCGTGGTGGAAGAGCTAAACGGTATACCACAGGGTTAACCTGCTCGAGGACCTTGAAAGGACCCAGGTAGCGGGTGGCCAACTTAGTGGACTCAACTTGCAGCCTGATGTTACGGGCGGAGAGCCACACCAAATCCCCAGGAGCAAATGTAGGAGCGGGGCGCCGATGGGCATCGGCCGAAGACCTCATCCTCTCTTTGGAGGCCTGAATGGCATCCTGCGTGCGGTCCCAAATGTCCCGTGCCTCCACAGCCCAGTCTGCCACCCTGGAATCGGCGGAAGACACGGGCATAGGCACTGGTACCCGCGGATGCTGACCGTAGTTCAGGAGGAATGGGGTCTGTCCGGTGGAATCAGCCACAGCATTGTTTAATGCAAACTCAGCCCATGGTAGCAAGGATGCCCAGTCATCCTGCCTGGCTGAGACAAAATGTCGTAGATAGGTGACCAAGGTCTGGTTGGCCCTCTCTACCAACCCATTCGTCTCAGGATGGTACGCTGAAGAGAGATTTAACTCAATACTGAGTAGACGACAAAGCTCTCTCCAGAACCGAGACGCAAACTGGGGACCTCGGTCACTGACAATCTTGTCCGGCATGCCGTGTAAACGGAAGATGTGCCTAACAAACAACGCTGCCAGAGCCCGTGCAGAAGGTAACCGTGGTAGTGGCACCAGATGCACCATTTTAGAGAAATGGTCGGTGATTACCCAAATGATGGTGCAACCCCGAGACTTGGGCAAGCCCACCACAAAGTCCATCCCAACCATCTCCCAGGGCCTGTCTGCCACCGGCAAAGGGTAAAGTAACCCAGCTGGCCGTTGTCGTGGAGACTTATTTTGGCGCAGGAGACACACGCCCGAACATAGTCCCCAACATCACGGACCATATGCGGCCACCAATATGTCCTCGCCAGCAATTCAGATGTCCTCTTTGCCCCAAAGTGTCCACCCACCCTGGACGAATGTGCCCAAGAGAGTACCTCCGGTCGCAAATTAGTAGGCACAAAAGTCTTGCCCGGGGGCACAGACTCTAGCGAAACCGGGGCCACTGTTCTCAGGCTCTCTGTGGGGATGATAAGCCGAGGCTCCTCCACCTCCTCCTCCGAGGACACCACAGAGCGAGAGAGAGCGTCGGCACGAATGTTCTTCTCTCCCGAGAGGAAATGCAGTGTGAAATGAAACCGGGAGAAGAACAAGGACCATCTGGCTTGGCGAGAATTAAGCCGCTGGGCTGTCTGAAGATATACCAGGTTTTTGTGATCCGTAAAGACTTGGAAGGGAAAGCGAGCTCCCTCCAACAGATGTCTCCACTCCGAGAAGGCCAACTTCATTGCTAGCAACTCCCTGTCCCCGATGGAATAATTCCTCTCTGCTGGTGTGAAGGTCTTGGAGAAAAAGAAGCATGGATGCTTCCGACCTTGAGCATCCTTTTGGAAGAGGACTGCTCCAGCACCAACGGACGAGGCATCCACCTCCAATATAAATGGCTTATCAACATCGGGGCGATGTAGGATGGGAGCTCTAGCGAAATGAGACTTAATAGACGTGAAGGCCTTGGAGACCTCTTCAGACCACAATTTGGGATTAGCTCCCTTTTTGGTAAGGGCAACCACGGGAGCTACCAAAGTTGAGAAGTGGGGAATGAACTGACGGTAGTAATTAATGAACCCCATAAAGCGCTGCACCGCCTTTAGAGAGTGGGTTCTTGCCAGTCCATCACCGCCTGTAGTTTGGCAGGATCCATAGCCAATCCCTGGGCGGAGATGATATAGCCCAGGAAAGGTAAGGACTCCTGCTCAAACACACATTTCTCCAACTTTGCGTAAAGGGAATTTGCCCGTAGGAGGTCGAAGACCCTGCCAACATCCCTCCGGTGGGAGTCAATATCTGGAGAGAAGATGAGTATATCATCCAGATAGACTACGACCGAGGCGGAGAGCATATCCCGGAAGATGTCATTGACAAAGTCTTGGAAAACGGCTGGAGCATTACAGAGCCCAAAGGGCATCACCAGATATTCGTAATGCCCATCCCTGGTATTAAAAGCCGTCTTCCATTCGTCCCCCTCACGGATGCGAATCAGGTTATAAGCACCGCGCAGATCTAGTTTAGTGAATACCCTTGCTCCCCGAAGCCTATCAAATAGCTCAGAGATCAGGGCAACGGTACTTGTTTTTAACGGTGATGGCGTTAAGACCCCTGTAATCAATACACGGACGCAATTCTCCGTTTTTCTTCTGCACGAAGAAAAATCCCGCCCCTGCCGGTGACACCGACTTCCTAATAAACCCTCTTGCCAGGTTCTCCTGAATATATTGCGACATGGCCTCTGTCTCAGGAAGAGAGAGGGGATAGACCCTTCCCCGAGGAGGTTCTGCGCCAGGCAAGAGGTCGATAGGACAGTCATAGGGGCGATGAGGCGGAAGAGTCTCCGCAGCCTTCTTGGAGAACACGTCTGCATATGACCAGTAGTGCTTGGGAAGTGGAGTAAGATCTGCGGGTAACTCAGTAGTGGTAACCTGAACGCAACTTCTGACACATCTGCCTGTACATGCATCACTCCAACCCAGTATCCTACCCGAAGTCCACTCTATATGTGGGGAGTGGAAACGGAGCCAAGGTATACCTAGTAGGATCTCGTCTATTCCCTCGGGAAGGACGAGTAGGGAAATAAATTCCTGATGGGAAGGAGATAAAGACAATGCAAGTGGGACAGTCTGGTGTGTAATTTGTGAGGGCAATGACGACCCATTCACTACCCGAACAGTCACTGATTTGTCAAGCGCCACCAGAGGTATTGCATGACGGCGAGCAAAGCTAGAGGACATGAAATTCCCCTCTGCTCCTGAGTCCACGCAAAGGTCGGCGGTGAGAATGGAAGTACCAACAGTGATTGTCCCTTTAAATGTTATCTTGGAGGAAAATGCCGCTGTCTCTAGTGAACCTCCTCCCAGGGCCACTAGACGCGATCGCTTCCCCGATCGCTGTGGACATCTGTTGGCATAGTGTCCTGTCTGCTGACAATGGTTACAAACCACGGATACTCGGACGGACCGAGACTTAGGTCCTGCATGAGGAACTTCTGTGGCCTTTTGAGGTTCGGACGCCAGATCGGGGAATTCGAGAGGTTTGGCAAAGGTAGGAGCCAACCGAAACCTCTGCCTACACTGGGCCCGCTCCAACCTCCGCTCGTGAAAACGGAGGTCAATGCGGGTAGATATGGAGATAAGCTTCTCCAGTGTGGCGGGAATCTCCCTGGTAGCCAAAGCGTCTTTAACATGGTCAGCCAGTCCCCGCCAGTAGATAGGAATAAGAACTTTATCAGACCAATCTAGCTCAGCAGCCAGAGTCCGAAACTGGACGGAAAACTGACTGACCAAAGACGAACCCTGTGTCAATGCCAGCAGTTGTAGCGCCGTATCGTGGGTGACCTGGGGTCCTAAAAAGACCTTTTTAAGAGCCTCCAAGAAACGAGGAGCACTCTGCACCACACGATCATCGCGCTCCCACAGCGGCGTTGCCCACTCCAACGCTCTGCCCGAGAGTAGAGAAAGTACAAAACCCACTTGTGCCCGATCCGTGGAAAACGTGCAGCCAGAAGCTCGAGATGTATAGAGCACTGACTCACGAATCCCCGACATTGCTTGCTATCACCGGCAAACTTGTCAGGAAGCGGGAGGTGGGATAATGTAGGGGCAGAGGTGGCAGAGGACAAACTGGCTGCAGCCACGCTAGCAGCCTGAACAGCGACTGCGGTAACATCCACAGCTGAGGTTGTGCCCTCAAGAGCCTCCAACCTACCCTTCAGCTGCTGGATGTACTGCAATAGACGCTGTTCGTCCGCCATTTTACTAGCCAGACCCTGGCGCTAATATTATGTTAGGGTCTGCGGAACGCACCAAATATATAAAGTGGAGAGGTGCGTTCGCAGCCCGGGGTCCACCGTGCAAGCAAAGCCTGCTGCTAGTAAGATGACGAAAGTAGCGAACTCTGTTATCCCGCAGAGTCGCTAAAATAAACGCCGTAGCGCGTTGTGGCAGTAAGTGCAGACTCTGTTAATTCACAGAGCCGCTAACGGGATGCCACAGTGCTATATGGCGATATGTGCGAACTCACTTAGCTTCAGTGAGCCGCAAAGTAAAACGCTAGGGCGCTGTCTAGCGTCGAGAGCGAACCCTGTTACGTCACAGAGCCGCTGAGAACAAACACCGTGTCCTGTCAGGCTCTCAGGCACACGGTTAATTGCTAAGCGAGCATAATACGTGGTCATGCGCTAATGTCCTCGCGGGAGTCACCCGCAATCTATGGCGTCTGAACGCCAGACCCTGAATACGGCAATCAAACTCCTCACCGGTTATGCCGGTAATCTAGGGCATCTAGGACACCGACCCTGACCAGCTAGCACACTAAACTCCTCACCGATTAAGTCGGTATTCTAGTGGCTTATTTCAGCCGGGTCCCTAACCACACACACGCATGACCACACTGGCGCATAGCATACAATGGTTGATATTAGCGCATGGCGGCCCAGCCATGCTACCCTTTTATAGCAACAGCTACAGGACCTTCCAGGAACAAGGACCAATGAGAACCTGTTCAGAAGACTAGTAGTAACAGGGCCTTCCTGGCGGGCCAATAGGAGCTGCTGCAGTACCTGAGCATGTGACCCCTGATCTCCAATGAGAGATCTCACTCTGGGCACGCTCAGAAGGGAAAATGCAGGACTTTATCCCAAAGACGTCTGCTCCAGAACTGGCTATAATAGCAGATCCAGGAAAGGCAGCAGCAAGTCACTGCCCAGTAGTGGAGTGGGCAAGACGCTTGGAACGACGTCTCTGCTGAGCAGGCTCCACTGCGGCCGAAGATGAATGGGAGACCGCAGCGGCACTGGTTCGAGACTCCCCTTGTGCAGGAGTGGGAACTCGAACCCTAACACCTCTTTTCAGTGATTGCTCCATTAACACAGGTGTGGGTGCTGATGAGGACATGGCTGGAGATCAATCTGTCATGATTAAGTAAGAATGACACCACTGGACACTTTAAAAGGAGGCTGGTGCTTGGCATCATTGTTTCTCTTCTGTTAACCATGGTTATCTCTAAAGAAACACGTACACTCATCATTGCAATGCACAAAAATGGCCTAACAGGGAAGAGTAAGCTAGAAAGATTTCACTTCAGTCAACAATCTATTGCATCATCAAGAACTTCAAGAAGAGAGGTTCCATTGTTGCCAAAAAGGCTCCAGGGCACCCAAGAAAGACCAGCAAGCGCCAGAACCGTCTCTTAAAAGTGTTTCAGCAGCGGGATTGGGCTACCAGCAGTGCAGAGCTAGCTCAGGAATGGCAGCAGGCAGGTGTGAGTGCATCTGCACGCACTGTGAGGCGGAGACTCTTGGAGCAAGGCCTGGTCTCAAGGAGGGCAGCAAAGAAGCCACTTCTCTCCAGAAAAAACATCATGGAGAGACTGATATTCTGCAAAAGGTACAGGCAGTGGACTGCTGAGGACTGGGGTAAAGCTATTTTCTCTGATGAATCCTCTTTTCGTTTGTTTGGGACATCAGGAAAACGCCTCATTCGGAGAAGACAAGGTGAGCGCTACCACCAGTCTTGTCTCATGCCAACTGTTAAGCATCCTGAAACCATTCATGTGTGCGGTTGCTTCTCAGCCAAGGGAATCGACTCTCTCACAGTCTTGCCTAAAAACACAGCCATGAATAAAGAATGGTACCAGAATGTCCTCCAAGAGCAACTTCTCCCAACCCTCCAAGAGCAGTTTGGCGATCAACAATGCCTTATCCAGCATGATGGAGCACCTTGCCATAAAGCAAAGGTGATAACTAAATGGCTCAGGGAACAAAACATAGAGATTTTGGGTCCATGGCCTGGAAACTCCCCAGATCTTAATCCCATTGAGAACTTGTGGTCAATCATCAAGAGACGGGTGGACAAACAAAAACCTAAAAATTCTGACAAAATAAAAGCATTGATTGTGCAAGAATGGACTGCTATCAGTCAGGATTTGGTCCAGAAGTTGATTGAGACCATGCCAGGGAGAATTGTAGAGGTCCTGAAGAAGAAGGGTCAACACTGCAAATATTGACTTGCTGCATTAACTCATTCTAACTGTCAATATAAGCTTTTGTTACTCATATGTTTGCAATTATATTTCTTACATATCAAAAAACTGACCGGCACATCCAAACATAGATCCAGTGTGAACAGGTGCTAAACCCAGAGTCACCAACTCATGCACATACAAGAAAAAAGGGTAGCACACTGCAGCGCTATAGCTTGCAAACACAAAATATGAAAAATCCTCATGAGTTGGTGACTCTGGGTTTAGCACCTGTTCACACTGGATCTATGTTTGGATGTGCCGGTCAGTTTTTTGATATGTATTCATTTACCTTCTACCTTGAGCACTCCACCTGTTGGTCACAGGCTTTTTAATTATACCAGGTTCATTACCCCTCCACAGAGATGTAGATTTTAGTCTTAAGAGTGGATTCATATGTTCCCATGCAGACAGACTTTTCTAAGCGAGGATTGGCATTAGTTAGGACCTGATATACGAGAAGAGCCTTGACGTGGCTATCAGGCACACATAATTTGGCCATATTATGCGCTAAGACTTCTCAATTTTTCATATTTCTAAGGCAGTGATGCAATTCATTTTTCATATTTCGTGTTTGCAAGCTATAGCGCTGCAGTGTGCTACCCTTTTTTCTTGTATGTGCATGAGTTGGTGACTCTGGGTTTAGCACCTGTTCACACTGGATCTATGTTTGGATGTGCCGGTCAGTTTTTTGATATGTAAGAAATATAATTGCAAACATATGAGTAACAAAAGCTTATATTGACTCGTTATCTGCAGGTCTTGGTATTCAACATAAGTTCAATACCCTCAGCAACCACCAGAGGGAGCTTCAGCTCCGAAATCGTCTCCAAAATGTTCACAACAGTACCCTCCCTTGAGGAGGGGTCACCGAACCCTCACTTGTGCCACCAGGACGATCAGGATGAGCTCAGTGATAGGCACAGACCAGTCTTTCACGAATATCAGAAGCAAACACCCACGAATTGTCCTCCTGACCATAGACTTTCCACTTCACCAAGTACTGGAGTCTCCGCCTGGCCAAACGAGAATCCAATATTTTCTCAACCACATACTCCAAATTGTCCTCAACCAAAACAGGATCAGGAGGCGCAGCCATAGGAACCACTGGCTTGACAAATCTCTTCAATAAAGATTTGTGAAATACGTTATGAATCTTGAATGTTCCTGGAAGAAGCAAACGGAAGGAAACGGGATTAATAATCTCCACGATCTTATAAGGTCCAATGAACCTTGGCTTAAATTTTGGAGACGCGACCCTCATAGGGATATTTTTTGAGGACAACCAAACCAAGTCACTCACTTTAAATCGAGGACCATCAGTCCTATGCCGGTTGGCAAACCGTTGGGCCTTCTCTTGAGAGAGAGACAGCTTATCCACTACTTGATCCAAATCAGCTGCATTCTCTCCACAATAGATTCATAGATTCAACACCAGGACAGACAGAAGCCTCCACCTGCCCTGAAGAAAATCGAGGATGAAACCCGAAATTGCAAAAAAATGGAGACATCAAGGTGGCAGAACTAGCCCTATTATTCAAAGCAAACTCAACCAAAGGCAAAAAAGAGACCCAGTCATCTTGATCAGCAGACACAAAACATCTCAAATATATCTCCAAGGTCTGGTTTGTTGTCTCAGTTTGTCCATTGCTCTGAGGGTGGAACGCAGAGGAAAAAGACAGCTGAACTCCCAGTTTGGAACAAAATGTCCTCCAAAATCTGGAAACAAACTGGACTCCTCTGTCAGACACAATGTTCTCTGGAACGCCGTGCAACCGAACCACCTGTTGAAAAAACAAGGGCACCAACTCGGAGGAGGAAGGCAACTTAGGTAATGGCACAAGATGTATCATTTTGGAAAACCTATCACAAATCACCCAGATGACGGTCATTCTCTGAGAAACAGGGAGGTCGGAAATGAAATCCATAGAGATATGGGTCCATGGTCTCTTGGGCACAGGCAA